>JAPHCH010000074.1:0-322237 GCA_030772445.1 Cladosporium sp. MBC 237
ACAGCGCCAGCAACAACAGCCCCCGCGCTCCCCTCCCCCAACCTCCCTCCCGTAAGAACAAGCGTCTCGCGCATCCGCCGCGTCCTCTCCCCAGGCACAGCAACGCTCAACCTCAGCAGAACCTCAGCATACAAGCGCTTACTCGCCTCTTCACTCACGTCGTAAGATCTCCCTCCTGCAGCGCCAGAACCATCCTCCCGCCCCAAGACAAAAGCATCCACATGCGCCGCAAAGCACTGATCGTCCGAGACTTCGAAGAAAACTCCCACGCTGTCCACGCAGCCCGTCGTTCCGAGGTGGGTTGTTGGCCAGACTGTGCGGTTGAAGCGAGAGGTTGAGAGGAGGCCGCCGCTGCCGGGGGGGATATGGTAGTAGGTTTGGGGGGTTGGTGGGGTTTGGCGTGGGTTTTGTGGGGGTTTGGCGGTGGTGATGAGGCGGCGTTTGAGGGCGCGGAGGCGGGTGTGGAGGAAGGAGCAGATTTGGCGTGTTGGCATTGTTGGTTTAGTTGTTGTGCTGTGTTGGTTTTTTTTTTTTTTCTTCCTTTTGCTGGGTGCGATGATTGCGATGATAGGATGCGTCGTTGATTATCGTTAACCTAGATGCATGTTGTAAGTCTGGAAGTCTGTCTGTATCCGAGGAAAGTGGTTGAGTTGACAAGCGAATCCGTAACAAGAAAGCACTCGAAGACCCCATGACATGTGAAGTGAGGTTTGCGACTTCTGGCTGTCACATGCCAGTTCGCCAACAAGGGCACATTGTTCACCTCACATAGTCGTAACAAGCAAAAACGCCGTGCCATTTGGGTATCATATTTTACTTAAGCATGCAATCATTCGCACCGTCCTCTGCCTCCTATTCTACAATCCTCCAAAATCACCACTCACTCTCCGCCACCCGCCTAGCCCTGAGTGAAAGGCAGCGTGGTCTGACCTCTCTCCGGATCGCTCATTTTGTGAATACTAACGTCCTCTCCCAATTGCACATTGCTCATACTCTGCGGCGTGATCAGAATAAACTGTCTTCCAACCGACCTCCTGGCAGCTTGAATCATCATGCTCATGCTCGTTGCGCGATTGACAGAGTCCATGAAAACGTCGAACTCGTCGAGGCAGCGGATGGGGCTGCCCATGGCCTCCCAGATGGCGAGTAGTAAGCAAATTGTGGAGAAGGATTTCTCGCCACCGGACAGCGTTTGCGTTTTGCGGCCCGAGTCGGATTGTTTAGTGAGGTCGGGTTCGACTTTGATATCGAGTTCTTTGCCTTTGTGGTCCATAATGACGCGGCCGCGGAATTGGCGTTCGCTGAGCAGGTAGCTGAACATGAAGCGCGCGCGGAAGGAGATGTACTTGCGGAACATCTTCCAGCGATGTGCGCGGTCGCCGAGGGTGCGCTTGATAGTCTGTTGATCACGTTAGTCAGAGCATTCGTGGTCGACATAAAGAGAAGACTGACCTTTGCAAAGCGAAGCATCTCTGAAAGTTGCCCAATTGCCTCTTTATATTCTTGCTTCGCTTGGCGCCACGCCATCGTGAGTTCCTCGCGCGTACCCCCAGCCTCTCTCTGAACACGCTCGTATTCTTGGATGAACTTGTCAAGTCGCTTGTCTAGGATGTCCGGGGTGACACCCTGGTCGACTGGAATCCGTCTACATACACCCTCGGCCTGAGTGATGAAATCGTTTTGGAGTCGCTGCTGCTGTGCATCCCTCCTCGCCTCGTACTGTGCAGCTTGTTGTTTGGCATGGTCGATGTTCTCGAGAGCGAGATTCTTTTGCCTCAAGGCGTTGCTTCTGTCAGACTCGAGTTGGTTCTTCCTGTTCTCCGCCTTCTGAATCTGGTTTCTGACCGTCTGGTATTCTCTCAAAGCCGTGTCAGCTCTCGCCTTCAACTCGGTGGCTTGCTCATTGAGACGATCTTTCCAGTCCACGCCATCCTGGTAAGAGCTCTCCGTGGCGTTGACGTCTTCGTTGACGTTGGCGAGCTGGCTCTGTAATTCCTGGAGTTTGCCATCTTGAGGCTTGTTGTTCTCGATTTCATTCTGCATCGCCTCGACCGCGTCATCGGCTTGCTGCTTCTCGCGCCGAAGATCCCGATTCTGGCGATCCCATCGAACAAATGCCTGATCGGCAAGTTTGACTGCGTTCTGGTGTTCACGCATAGTCTGCTGCAATGCTGCCATTTCGCGTTTGGCGTGGTCCTCGTTTTCTTTCGCTCTTCGAATTTGTTCTGCGCGGTCCGTCTGCATGCGTGCCGCACCCTCCCAAGGCCCAATGGGACTGGCTTTTCCACCACCAAACCGTGACACTTCGTAACGCAGACCACTTCCCCTTTCCGCGCCAAACGCAACCGCTGCCCTAACATTACGGGGCTTAGCGCCTTGATTCATGAAACGACTGGCCTCGTTGTTGTCGGGGATGAGGACGATCTGTTCAATGGCTTGGTTGATGATCAACTGATTCCGCACCATGTCGTTATCGATTTCCAGAACTCGCAGGATAGTGTTTAACCCCTCGTCTGGTTCCTTGCCGGCTGTGTCAAGTCGCTGGTCAGGTCCAATGTAGATTTGCACCGAGCAATTAACCCGCTTCATGATTTGACTGAGTAGCGTTTGATCCGCCTTGTTGTGACAAACGAAAGCCTCAAGAACACCGCCGAAAGTCTTCTCAATAATTGAAGACCATTCTGGCTTCTTCAGCTTCACATGCAAACCCATAGGGCCAACAGGCTTCTTGCGCCACCGAGTTTCATTGTCTACTGCTTTGACAAGCTGGGCCATGTTCGGTCTGTAAGACGAGAATCTTGAACCCTGCTGGTTCTGAAGACGGGCCACGAGACTTCTCCTCTGCTCGCATTCCGCGCTTTTTTCTTCGACTGGTGTCTTGGACTCCTCAAACTGGGCTTTTGCCTCATTCTTCTTCGCCTCAATGTCTGCCTTTTGCGCCAGGTGGGCGTCGATTCTTTGCTCGGCGTCCAAAACAGCCCCTCTTAAATCCTCGAGTCTCCTTTGGCGTTCGGCGTGCTCGGGCCCTTCGACGCCGTGAAGACGGTCTTCCTCCTCGGTGATCTCTTGCTCCAGTCGTCTCTTGTTGCTCTTGTGAGTTTTGAGGTCGTCTTTGATCCTCCGCTCCTGTGCTCGTTGTTCTTGCAATTCTTTGGTGTTTGCATCAAGGGCCGCCTTCTCTTCGTTCCAATGAGCCTCGACATCTCCCACGTTTGCGTTCAAGTTCTGGAGATGGTTCACAGCCGCCTCAAAGGCTTGATTGTGGCCATCGTAAGCACCAGATGCATCGGAAGCCTGAGCAGTGGCCTCCTCGATCCTATCCGTTTGCAATCTGACATCTCTTTCGAAGTTCTCCAGAATCTTCTCCTGCTCTTCCACTTGTGCCCATGCATGCATCCATTGTGTCTTTTTGATGTTGTCTTGAATCGAGCGGCTGGCGTCCAGTGTCTTCTTTTTCTTTTCTGCCTCCTCAGCTTTTCGTCTGAGCATATCGATATCTTCCTGTCTGCTGCGGAGCTTGGCCTCAATGCCATCGAGGTGCTCTTCCAACACCTTGTAGTCGGCGTCAAGGGTCTCGAGCTGTGTGCCTTTGATGAAGAACTTGTATTTGTCGGCTGCAGTGCTGTTTGATAGGAACTGGCGCGCCATGTCTTGCGTCAACACATTGATGGGATTGTCGAGTTGGAAGGCGAAGTAGTCGAGAATGTCATCCAGGTCGCCCTTTTTCGTGGTAATGATTTTATCCTCCGCATTCTTGATCTTGAATCCGCTTGTGCCCCCGCGAGAGAAGTGTCTTTCGACTGTAATGCTGTTACCGTAAAGATCAGACTTGTATGCTCCGTCACCTCTGTTCTTGATCTTGACGGCCAAAGTAGCATTCTCCTCGCCTTCCTTGATCAGACTCTTGAGACTCGCACCACGATTGGTTGCAGTCGCCTTGCCACCGAGACACATCGTCAAAGCTGTAAGCACGGCGCTCTTGCCGCTGCCGTTGTGACCGATGATGAAGTTGATCAAGGGACCCAGCTTGATCCTCAGATTGCCGTGGCACATGAAGTTGCGGCATCTCACTTCCTCGATCACACCGTATTCAGAAGCCACGTTCTCTCTCTGGTTGCTGATACCCTTTTCCACAAACTGGCTGGCTCGCAACTCGTCGATCTCTTCGTCTTCATCCTCCTCTTCTCCCAGATCGCCTGCGCCATGCTCATCCTCGTCTATCTCGTCAAAGCCGTTTGCCAGCTGTGTAAGGTCGGCTTCGCTTTCGTCGTCGGATACGGTGGAGCCTCCTCGCTGTTGGGCCAAGGCTACGCGTGAGCGTTTGGCACTCTGTTGGAAGCTGGAGCTCGCGACTTCGGTTTCACTTTCGTGTTCGTCGTCATCTTCACCTCTAGAGCGCTTGCGCGAAGGCGCCATTGCAGTATTCGTGGCGCGTTGCAGTAGGGTTGTAAAGTGAGTGGGATGTTGAGTGGTGGTCTCAGATGTTGATTTTCCCGGGTAACGCGACGCGTTTACGCGAGACAGGCAGCGACAGCGGAAGCTTCGTGCCGCCTGTGAAGATGTGGGAGGTCCTAGGTCCCTCACCCCTCACCTGGGCGAGGTGAATAAAAATACTGGACATATGTACCTTATATTCAAGTCTAAATCGTGGTCACCCGAAAATATACGATGAGAAATCATTGTCATTAAACATTATCATCTACATCTCCAAGAGAAGTCATTACGCTACCCAAAAGCAGGCGCTGCTCCACGATCATTCGCAGAGGGGTATAGGGCGCCAAAACTCCAACCCAAAGAGAGACAGATGCCAACGCTCCATCATTTCAATGCATGAAACGAAATCAAAACCATCACCCAATACAGTAACTGCGCGCGCCAATCCGACAATTGAATGTCTCCAACAGACCACCACATCACAACCGAGCATTTCGCTGCTCCTTGCTAACCGCCCAACCCTTGAGAGTAAAGCAAATCAGCTCCCACGCCATAATAATTCCAGTAAGACCGATGGTAATTGTGAAAATCGTCATAGCATCCAAACCATTTTCCTCGATCGCTTGAACGCTATCATGCGCGCTGTTCATGAAAAGTAGACCGCCTGCGGTAAGACAAAACGCGGCGACTAGCTCGCTAGGTGGGCGAGCTGGGAAGTGCGAGGTGGGAGGTTTGATGTAGAGCATCAGGTAGGTGACAGCGCGAGCCATGGCGAAGCCGGTGAAGAGCATGCCCCATTGAGCGTGCATCATGGTGCTGACCATGCTGGTTTGATGGTGGCCGGACATCATCATGCCGAGGAAAAGGATCGTGAGAGCGGGCATTGGGTTCAGCGAGAGAGTGTGCGTGTTGGGCTTCTGCCAGCGCTCTTGGTGTCCGAGTCCCTGACCGCTGATCTCCTTGAAGCCAGAGTGATCTGACATGGTATCTTGGTCCTTGCTCTTTTGCGATGCTACGTTCGCACTCGACAGGTCGCGCACCAACCTCGATTCAATGATCATACCAAGCAGACCGCCTCCGAAGAACAGAATGGTGATGCTGACATGTTCGAAGTCTTGTGGACTCCACTTCCCACCCCAGTTGTTGAGATGCTCAAGGAACACATTACTTGCGCCGTAAAGCCAAATGACGAAGGACTCGGTGAATTCAGCAGACGGGATACGAGTCTTCCATCTAGACACCAGCGGATGCGCCGGTCGGATATTCCACGCCCATCCAAATTCGGAGAATGCACCCATCCATCGACCGAGCGTCAGGAGCCCGTACCAGAAGAAAATGCCGCCTTTGATGTAATGCGCGAGACCAGAGTAGATTTCTCGCTTCTGGAAAAGACCACCGTACACGACAAAGCCGCTCGTGATCGCGAGAAACCCAAGAAGCAGTAGGAACTTTTCCAAGACGATCTGACTAATGCGTAGCGCCGTTGATATGCGCGTACTTGAGATGCTTCTTCTGAAGCGTGAAAGGAATCCATCGACCTTGCTGTTGCTGAGAAATCCTTGCCGCTCGGTCTCGTCATCATTCCCCTGGAAATGATCCTCATCCTCGGGCGAGAACGGCTCCTCTTTCTGAAAGATAGAGTCCGAGCTATTGCCTCGTGACCCGGCAGAAAAGTTGCCAGAATCGCTCGAAAACCTGTAAGTTGCTGGGCTATCGACATACTGCGCAGCTTGGCCATCCTCACCAAAATCACGCTGGAATGATGGTGAGATATTCCCTAGAGCACTGCCTTGCTTTTTGTGCGCCGTATACGCCGTCGAAAGCGAGAGAAGCGTCCAAATGATCGTGAGGGTCATTATAATCCAGCCAGCTGGGTGATGTGAGTTCGTAACATAAAGATCGGGAGTTGAATGGTTGTAGACAAAACCAGTGAACAAGCCCACTCCGTTGAAAACATGAAACAGGAACTGCGCCGGGAGATGGTATCTTGATCGCGCGACGCTAAGCATGAGCGCAGGTGGGAGCACGACAACCCAACCAACGATCATGAGAGCGATGTGCGCATACATCCATCCTGCGTATTCTGAGTGTCTGAAGTAGTTCACTGGCGTTTCTTTCACTTCAGGTCTCATCACCGATCCATGGCCCTTCTCGACTGGTGCGTGCTCGTCGCCATGGGCTGCGATCAGTGGCAGCGCCCCAACAAGGAGCGCCGCTAAGGCTGTGTTGACGACGCGACTGGTCTGCATAGGTTGTCAAAGTCGCGGTAAATTCGAGCTGTAGTAAATTTTCCAGAGGTAATGATCAGTTGGTTGAGCGATCTTTGGAATTGAGAAGATCGCTGAAGCAAGACGAGGTGGACAAAGGGTGAATAAGGCGCGAGAGAAGAGAGACGTGACGCGAACGCTTATTTGCATGCTTATCAAACAATTCCCTACCACCAAGCAAATGCACCGTCAAGATGACTCGTCGGGGTTTGTCGGCAGAGGCAAAAGGACAAAATGCCAATCAGAGAATACTTCGGCACGCGGTGATCCGTAAGCAAGCAAGCAGCGGCATGATCACGGTGTCCATGTGAGCAATGCCAAACCCCGAGCCAGGCAGAAGGAAGAGACGGATATGAGCAGAGCGCAGTCTGACGTGATGCAAGAGTGAGAGGGTGTGTCAAAGGAATCGTCGCTCATATGCAAGGATCAACCTGAGGCGAGTTTAGCGCCTGTGGGGCCCATCCGAGCACTGCCGGACGCCCTATGGCAGTTGCTGCTGCTCGCAGGGCTGGATGCAAATATTGATGTGCTATGCCTACTTTGACATGCGCATAACGGACACCCATCCCGGACATTCCTAAACGCCGAAACCCGCGGTCGTGGCATTTCTTGTGTCAATCCGTTTTGGTAGCGTTTCTGCTGATGTTGCGAATGCGCGGTGTGAATTCAGAGTTCTAGACATCTGACTGATTGATGCCTAACAGCTTAACAACGCATATACCGGTCACTCATAAATGCATTCGGCCGAATCCGATCGGTTGTATGGTGTAACTCTTCGTTCATGAAGAGACACGTCGAAAAAGTCTAATCGCAGCGCAAAGACCTTTTTGTCATTGTTATGCTGCCGAGCCATCCATCCGATTCACCCTACTTTGTTCCGCACCAAATCCGCAACCAAGGATGGTATTCACTGTCGAAAAACTCATCGCCACCATGCGCCAGAAGAACGTCAAGTAAGCGAAAGCGTGCCTCAGCCGTACACCGCCGCTTCCTTTAGTCATACAGACCCTTGGACGACGGTCGTGTTTCCATACAACCCAGCAGACTCTACACCCTAGTCCTTGCGCGGTAGTACCCTTGATGCCGCCTGCCGAATCCTGCAGCCATGCCCATGGACCACAGAAGGCCTGCAGATGTCGCTATCCCATTCTCGACCCGTCATGTGACAGGTGATAGCTCCCAAGCTTGGAGATTCCCACGAGACGAGCAACTCTTGGCCTTAAGTTCTTGTGTTTTTGTGCAAGCGTGGCACAGCAGCCAACAATCAATCACACCTCAACCCCTCTTCTTGGGACCCTTTGTGGTGGTGTCTTGGTGACCTGATCGAATTGTGCCAGCTTGCATATCATCCATGCACCTTACCTTTCAGCTGTATAAATTACTGGTACCTCCTAGGCAACGAAACGCAAGCGGCTCAATTCGCTTTATTCGGAATGCGAAAGCTTCCGGAGATCCGCTCCTAGCATCGATCACATGATTGTGTTGGAATTATGCAATCTCAACCCTCGACATCACAAGATAGATGCATAAAGCGCCACGAACAATTTGACGTATTTTTCCCACTAGACGCGCTCTTTCTTAGGCAGCAAAGCATCAGCGGAAAGCTTGTCAACGAAACAGAGCATTTCGCTCGCAGCCAAAAGCAAGCACCTGTAAGTGAAAGAGTACTTCAGATATCTTTTCGCCAAATCATCCATGCTTCCCCCACAAACAGATGTAAAAACTCTACACAGCGACTTCATGCCACATAAACCTCCCCACCTCCCCCGGCCCCTCACTCTCAGCAACATAAGCCTGCTCGCACTGCGTCCAATAAAGCCTCTGCTGCGCCACGTAGAAAGCATCAAACTCGCTCCTCAAAGCATCTTCAAGACAACTTACATCACCTCTCGGGTGCAGAACTTCCCAAGGATGCGTGCATTCGCGGGCTTTGCAGGTTTTTAGAACGACGAGGAGGGCGTCGAGGCGGGAGATTATGTTTGGGATTGAGATATTGGAATTGGGGGTTTTGGATGAGGGGTCTAGGGGGTTGTTGGGGGTTTGGGTGTAGATGTTGTGGAGTTCGTGGGGGTCGCTCTTTTGGTTGTTAGGGTTTTTGGGCTGTGGTTAATGGAGGGAGAGAGATTACTTACTTTCAGGTCATACAGCTCGTGCTCGCCATTGCACCACACCGTGTAGCGGAGGTTATAACGCTCGCCAACGATCCTCAGGGCTTTGTAAGTGTGATTGTGGTGCAGGTCAGCACCGTACTTTCCCTCCGACATGATAATGCCCCACATCTCCACATTGATATGTTCTTGCCGATGAGGTGTGGCGGTGAGCATGGCGTTTTCCGTAAGAGGTATTGCTTCTCCGTCCAGGTCGTTTCTTGGAGACGCTCCAGCGATGGCTAGGAAAGTCGCCGCCAGATCCGTATGCGAAGTGACTAACTCTGTTGAGTGACCTTTAGGAACGCCCGGTCCTCGAATGATGAAGGGAATATTGATGTCCTCTTTGTAGGCGCATTGCTTTCCGGGTTGAAGGCGGTGTTGTCCGACGTGGTATCCGTTGTCTGTTGTGAAGATAACGTAGGTTTCTTCGAGAATGCCGTGGCTCTCCAATCGCGCAGTGATCTCAGCTACCATCTCGTCCACAGCTTGTAGAGAGCGCAGGCGATTGCGGTACCACTCGTCGTTGTATTCGATGTTTGTCTCGTTCTGCTTGGTGAGTTGGGATATCCAGGAAGCACCGTTGGGCTGTGATAAATCAGCGAATGCAGTTCAAGTTGGTCGGAGAATACCATACCGTATCAGGATTAAACGCAGGCGAGCGTGGCACCTTCGCATCGTTGAAAAGATGCTTATGTCTATCAGCAGGCACGGGCGGAGACTGAACCGCCGAAGCGCCAGAGTAATTGCCATGAATATTCTTGTCAATAATATGAACATTGCTATGAGGAGCGACAGGCGCGACAGTCAACATGAACGGTTTTCCCGAATCCACAGCATCGTCGATAAAACCATAGGCCTTTGAAGCCACAATGTCCGTTGAATACTGTCCCTCATGGGAGATGGGCGGATCGAGGTTTCGCTGAAACGTGGCGTTCCTATATTCGTACGTGAAAGGGTCGAGTAGGAAGTCTGATCCAGTCCAGCCTGCGGCGTGTGGTTTGTCGTAGTTTGTCACTTTTTGTGCGTTGAATAGCTTTCCCACGTAGTACGTGTTGTAGCCCGCGGACTGTAGCCAGAGAGGGAGGTAATTCTCGTTGAAACCTTGGGATATGAACTTGGGATATCCGCCTAAGCTGCAAGTCAGACATGCAGATTCATCTTGATGCAAGGTTAAGACATACCATGAGGCGGATTAACATCCGTCACATTCGTGTTATGAGGCGACTTGCCCGTCCAAAGCGTAACGCGAGACGGACAGCACAAAGCATTGGTACAAAAATGATTCACAAAAGAAGTTCCTTGCTCCGCAATGAGCTCGTGCGTATGTGACATGTACGACAAAGAATCCATGTGCAGGTCCTGGTCGTCGGTGAGGATCATGACGATGTTGGGTTTCTTCGTGCCGGCCAGCGTTTGCTGCTGCTGGCTTCGAGGGCCCCAGCCGGCGGCGTAGAGGACGACGTAGAGGCTTAACAGGCCGAGGAGAGTGCGGAGGGATGGCATTTTGATGGATGGGCTTTAAGTGCAATACCAGATTGCACGGCTTGACGAAGGTCGATATCGTGGATCATGGATGTCGATGTCGTGCTCGTCTCGCTTGTGTTTAAGTGGGGCAAAACGTAGCCGGCTCCCAGATGTTGATCTTTAACAGAAACATTGAAATCTTGCAGCAACATGCCATTTTTGAGAAAGATAAAGTGGACAGGTCAAAGTATCAACATCGCGAATCAAGATCAAATGAGATCTGCTTGGCACCGAAGAAGCTGCTCATGTAAATTCACATCTACTCTTGACTTGTATCCGAGACGCTACTGACTGCGAAGCAGAAGGCGAAGCAGGCCCCAAAGGATTTTCTAAACTACCAGAGACCAACAATATACGGAACAGTGATGATATACAATCCTACAGCCCAACACTCAAACATCACCAATAACATCATTACTCCCCAACCTCAAATCGCCCCTCAACGCAGGAAACTCCCTCGTGCTCCTCCTCCTCCTCAAACCATCATCCCCATTCGACCGCCCCGAACCCGGATCATAACTATAAACACTGCGACTCCCCCGTCTCCTCCTCAAAGCATCCACATACCCACCATCCCACATATCACCCCCAAGCACCTCATCCACATCATCAATATCATCAAGAACGCTCTGCGGCGGCTCATTGTCAAAAACCGCCTGCAAATCGCCATGAGCGCCGAAGTGCTCCCACAGCGTGAGCCAGGTGTGTTTGCGGGGTGGGGAGAAGTAGCGGCTGCGTTTCCAGAGGTAGCGGCGCTCGTAGAGCGAGATTAGGAGGAGGATGGGGGCGTTGAGGACGCGGACGGCGGTGACGTTGATTTTGTGGAACCAGCGGTCTGTGAGGAGCATTTTCAGGGGCAGGAGGACGAAGAGGGCCACGACGTTGAAGGGTGGGCGGTAGGCGAAGATGGCGTCGGATTTCACTCCTTCGAAGGTGAGGACGGCGCGGCGGAATTGGATCTCGGCGGTGGCGTTGCTGGCTAGGTTGGTGTAGGTGTTGCTCAGCATGGCGACGAGGATGGTGAGGAAGAGAGTATTGCCGAGGAAGGCGAATGTGATCATCAGTGTTGGGCCGAGCAGCCAGTGCATTTCGGCAGAACGCTGTACGCCTGTACCATCGAGACCGAACCAGATCCAGAGCATCCACTTGCCGATGGTGATGGGCGAGTGCTTAGTGTAGCCGTCTTGGGACTCCGAGAGCCAATGCATGGCGAGTAGAAATCCACCAAAGCACCAGCCAGCGAGGAGCGTGAGGAAAGTGAAGTCTGCCATCATCGCTCGCAGTGCAATAAACAGCATGTTCTCCGGCATGAGGCAGAACGCCAATCGAGGTAGCAGGATGGGGGCGCCAAGCGATAGTACATCGAGTGCTAGCTTCGAAATACTGCCGTCATTTGCTGCAAGACCGTGCATTCGAATGCCAAAGTACGTGGAAAATATCAGCACGAAGGTGATGTCGAGGAATGACCACAAATTCTCCGTGTGAACTGTCCAGCCGTGTTCTGTGATCGATGCCATTTCGTCCAGGCACCAGCCAACACCATAAACAGCAAAGACAAGCTCGGCAACAGTGAAGCGTAGATGTTCGGGTCCCATCGCACGGGACTTGTTGGCCATCGTTAACACGTAAAGTAGTAGCAAGACGATGAATTGGCAGGCTTCGATTACGTTTCTCGTCCGTGGTACAATGAGTCGATACTGGTTGAGGACCGGTGCTTTTCGAGGATCATAGAGCGCAATGCCACGGCTCTTGTAGCGATCGGGCAAGATGTCAATAAATGATGTAGGCGTGTAGGTGATTCTTCCCCTGTATACGGCATCCACGATCTTCTGGCATGAAGTAGAACTCAAGAACCCCTTCGATTCCGTGACGATGGCAACCTCGAGGGCCGTCAACATTCTCTCCTGATCTGGTCGGATGAAATGCGATCTGATGGCCCAATGGAGAGCGGCCTTGTTCGTCCGCGTGACTTCTGGAGGTGCATTCTGAAAGGGCTCAAATCCGGCAACGAGCACATTAGCAATCATAAGCAAGCCTTGTCTTCCTTCATGGTCTTCGTCAAACCGACGAAGTACACGTGCAGCGATAAGCTCACAAACAGTAGCGCGGGTGATGTTTACTGTCTGATGATGTGCCTGATAACTCTGTTCGCGCAAGAATTGCATGCGGTTGACGAGCAAGCAATATACGACCGAAACATCGTCGGGGTCGTAAAGGTGATCGACTAGAGGTCTGATTACGCTGATATTCATTCGAGGGCTCTTAAGTTGCTCGACAGAGTATGGGTCATCTAATCAAGGGACGTGTCCCTCAGAAATTAGCGGCTCGCTCTCGACGTTCTGTTGAAGAATCGCAAGCTTTTTCGTTACTTGACAAAGAAAGGCAGAAAGTGCAATGGGTTCGGACTTTGTGAGGCGAAAGAATACAGGGATTTGACCTACCAATGCTTGCAACAACTAGTCTCCTAATCTTGTGGATGGTTGTGTAAACCGGCAGCCTACCATGAGGGTTTGGTGCACGCGGATCGTCATTCTTTCTTGGTGGATAACAACCGTCGTCGTCCGCCTGTTCCGCGTCGTCTAGTAGTGTTTCTTGCTCTTCACGCGAGCGGGCCAGCCGCATCGCTTCATTCATGCTTCTATGGCTTGCGCCGCGAAGGCCTGCAGCCAAGCGCGCCGGCAGGGAAGGACGTTCGGGTTCTGTGTAGGCAACGCGCTGACCAGGAGATGAAGCCCCGCCAGGTTCGCCGTAAGCTTGGGCGTTGGTGGAAGATTCGCGGACGGAGGCGTTGGAGGCTTTGCGGGCAGTTGTCAGAATACTAGGAGTGCGGAAGAGTTGGTTGGTGAGGGTGTTGTCCTCTGGAGAGGAGGACGCCATGATGGGCGGAATTGCCGACAGCCTTGTGACGATAAAGTGGTTCCTGCTTCCTCTCAACCGCGTCAGTCTAGCGCGGCAGACTCTATTTGCGCCGAATGGACGAGATTTTCTTCGACGCCTTGCAAGACGCTTCACATGGGAGAAGGGTGATGATGGTCGATGAGGTCAAAGCGGAACCGAGGCAGACTTGGCGCTGGGGACGCGGACGGTCAAACGGCAGGAGTCTCTGGCAAGAGGATGCTGAGAAAGATGCACAATCGTCCACTGAAGAGAGTCTCCAGCTCGAAGCCCCAAGTGTTGATCGCTTCGAAAGTCAACAAGCTAAATGCCGCATGCTGTACAGATCCGGCTGCAAACAAGGGCCAAGAGATGCCACCTCATTCTGCACGGATGCATATGCAACCTGATGAAGTGCCGGCGAATGCGGGGAGTAGGGCAATGTACCGAGTATGGGAGGTCTGGACCGAGTAGAGAGCTATCATACCAAGTAGACGGCAGCCCTATGATCGCTAACATCTCAAGTTGGGTGGTACCTCCCCGGCATGACGCTCTCTTACCACCGTTACCAGCCATTGTCTCCTGTCCGTGTTTGCCTACCTTCCAAGCCTTGGTCGTCGTGCAAATTCAACGCCCCGGCGTCTCCCCGATCAACAACGCTTCCGTTTGGCAGACCCGCAAGTGCAGTCTTGGAAACTTGAAAGACTCGTAGAATTGCCAAACAACAATGGACTCTCGCAGCGGCTACGGTACAGTCGCACCAGACGGTCCAGTACCCAGCCAAGTGGATGCAGAGAGGGCGGCCATGCTCAACAAGCAGTCGCGCAAGGACGCCTTCACATCCCGGTGCGCGGATCATTTGAACACCAATGTCACCAAATCATGGGGAGATGTCGCCTTGCTGGGCTGCTATCTCATCACTGGTCTGCTCGATGGCAGCAGTATCAGCGTGTTTGGCAGCTTTGCCAGCATGCAAACGGGTGAGTCTCTTGTACCGCGCAGCACCCGATTCGGCGGCATGCAGCAATACAGTACCTGACGCCATAAATGCAGGAAACACAGTCTACCTCGGATTAGGCCTGGTGGCACCAAGCGAAAGCGACAGATGGCTTCGCGCTCTCATCTCCATCGCCTGCTTCTGCCTGGGTAGCTTCTTCTTCAGCACCATCCATCGGAACTTCTCGCCATGCAGACGATGGGTCTTGGTTGGCTCGTTCCTCTTGCAGACGATTTTCGTCCTCATCGCAGCCTTGATGTCGACTTTGGGTCCCGAAATTGACAGAGACACGCCTCTAAACTCATGGGTGGGTGTTTCCCTCGCCCTCCTCGCCTTTCAATCTGCGGGCCAAGCAGTGGCATCCCGCGCCTTGCAATACTCCGGCTTGACCAGCGTTGTTCTGACATCCAACTACTGCGATCTCTTCTCGGATCCGAATCTTTTCAAACCTGGCTTGAGGGACAACCCGGACCGCAATAGGAGAACGGCAGCGCCGATCCTACTTCTGAGTGGCGCCTTGATCGGAGGCGCGTTTGCCCATACGTCGCCTGGACTCACTGGTGCTTTATGGACTGCGGCTGGGCTCAAGGCAGTCGTCGTTGTCGCTTGGGCCGTGTGGGCTCCGGAAAAGCCTCAGATATGAGACCTGGCCGTGATGAGAAGTTTCATCAGCCTCTGCGGAAGCCGATCTCCGGTCTTGACTCTGCCAGCGAGGTCGCCCTTCGATACGTTCAAAGCCCTTGGGCTTGTGGCCTTTCGTTCGACTCTGTCTTTGTTTGAGTTATTATTGTATCTTTAGGATCTAATGTGTATGCTAGTTTTGGGGATTGGCCCTCTGCTGGCCGACCTTGCCCTGTATTATTCTTCGTTTCCATTCGGACTCCGGAATCCGCGGCTCAATGTTTCAACGAAGCTTTTACAATGGAGAATAGCGCAGAGCATAAAGATCTCTCCACTTACTATTGATGATTCGACTTCAGATCTGGGAGCCGCATCCCAGGGTTTAACGATGCCCAGCCGGAGCATGTGCCTCCGTGTACCTCGAACATATGCGGAGAGAATTGAGCCCTATGTCACTTTGATCTGCTTTCTGTCACCCGGTACCGTTTATGTTGACACATTACTACAGACGGAAAAATCCCAGAACATCTCCACCTCTGAGCTGTCGTGGTCGGGCGAAAATATTCAGGGCTTTGCCCGCAATAGTCTTGGGGATCTGTCTGAGTGTTCGGCCATTGCTCTCCGCGCTCATTTGATCAAAAACGTCCGCAGCCGAGGCTTTGAGGCACTGTAGTTCATGCCCCGGAGCAACAATGGCCCAGCATAGCCTTGAACATTAAAATGTCCAAGATGGACGCAAGACGACGTTTTTCACCCACAAGCCCTCCGCACCAAATCGTCCTGCTGCCAGAATGTGGGCAAACCTTCTTTCCGTGGCCTTGCTTTCATGCAACGCCTTAGCGGCACCATCGAAGCCCCCCAAAGGCTTTGTTACAACATCCGGAACGAAATTCAAGCTTGATGGCAAGGACTTCTATTTCGCTGGTAGCAACGCTTACGTGAGTTGAATTGTCCTGCGAGGGTAACATGGCAGACCAAGCTGACAGGTATACCAGTATTTCCCCTTCAACAACGTGCGTCCCCAAATGAGGTCCTAATCAGCAGAACTAACGCTCCCTCCAGAACCAAGCAGACGTGGAGCTAGGCTTGACGGCAGCCAAAGATGCGGGCCTAAAGGTATTTCGCACATGGGGCTTCAACGACAAGAACGTCACATACAACCCCGCGGGCCTACCACAGTACGGCGGCGAAGGAGCAGGCGGCACGGATGTCATTTTCCAGCGTTGGGCAAATGGCGAATCTACGATCAACATACAGGCCTTCGACAAAGTCGTCAACGCCGCTAGCAAGGTCGGGATAAAGCTGATTGTCGCTCTTACGAACAACTGGGCCGATTACGGAGGCATGGATGTCTACACCGTCAACCTCGGCGGCAAATACCACGATGACGTGCGTTTTGCCTTCCCTCTTTCTCGTCTCCATGCATACTGACACAAACACCAGTTCTACCGCCTCCCAGCAATCAAAAAAGCCTTCAAACGCTACATCAAAGCAATGGTAACCCGCTACAAAGACAACCCCACCATCCTGGCCTGGGAACTCGCCAACGAAGCCCGCTGCGGCGCCGATGGCGTCCGCAACCTCCCAAGATCCGACAACTGCACGCCCGAGCTCCTCACAGCCTGGTACGACGAGATGAGCACTTACATCCGAAGCCTGGACAAAAACCACCTCATCACGACCGGAAGCGAAGGCGGCTTCAACGTGCAATCCGACGACTGGGCCTACAACGGCGCGGACGGCAGTGACTTTGACGCCGAGCTTAGGCTCAAGAATATCGACTTCGGCACTTTCCACTCTTACCCGGATTGGTGGTCGAAGACCGTGCCGTGGACGGTGCAGTGGATCAAGGACCACGGAAAGTCAATGCGGAGCATCAAGAAGCCCGTGGTGCATGAGGAATACGGTGAGAAGCTAGCGTTCCGCATCACAACTCCTGACCAGCTACTGAGTCTGACTGTATCGTCGCAGGATGGCTCACGCCAGAAGCCCGCTTGGAGTACCTCGGCCGCGTGGAAAATGCCACTAGAGTCGAAGTGCTGTCTCTGTGGCAGAAGACCAGCCTTGAGGAGAAGATTTCAGATATGTACTGGCAGTATGGCTTTTCGAAGTATTCTTATGGGAGGAACCACAATGATGGGTTCACGATTTATTTGGATGAGTAAGTGCATTTTGCGTCTTGATGATGTGTGAGCAGGGCTGATTGGAAATTTAGTGCCGAAGCGAAGACGCTGGTTTATGAACATGCTGCTGCGGTGAATCGGTTGAACAAGTAGATGGGTTGTCATGCTGGTCAGTCATGTGCAAGTCAACGTAACGTTTTACGCAGCTTGTAGACAGTCAACAATCAAGCTTTCAACAGGCATCTTGACTTCTTCATCCAAGCATTGTGGCGGCCTTAGGTGCAGATAAGAACATCCTACAACAGCTAAACTTCTCCAACATGATCAGCATTAACATGATCCCACTGAAATCCATGTAAGCAAAAATACACTCAGCTGATAAAGCGGGGTGTCGTCGCAGGATCCTCGCTTACATACAGTAATAATGATACGAAACACCCATCCAAAAGCCGATACAGCCGTCATCGTTAGGATAAAAGAGTCTCATCTCACACCATAATCTCTCGCCTCACGGCCCACTCTCATTCCCATCCAAGCTTCCCAAACATGAACATCATCACCACCCTCTTCCTAGCAGTAGCCAGCTTATGGCTCTGGAAACTGCTTAACAACCGGCGACAACTAAACCACGTCCCCGGTCCGGCAATAGCGAGTCTCAGCGATCTCTGGCGAGCACGACTTCAACGCAGCGGGAAACTTCGAGCCAAACTAGAAGAACTCCATCGGCAACATGGGACTGTAGTTCGCTACGGAGTGCGAAGCGTCAGTGTCAGTGATCCCCAAGTCGTTGACATGGTGTTTGGTAGTCGAGCGGGATTTGTGATTGTAAGTCTTTTTGACCAAGAATTGCCTTTTCGAATGAAAATCTAACAAACCTCCCCAGGCCGACTCCTACAAAGTCGTAGTCGGAATTTCCAACGGCAAAGAAATCCCCAGCCTAGTAACGATCGCGGACGAAGACCGCCACACAGCTCTCAGAAGATCCGTCGCCAGCGCTTTCACGCCTGCTGCGGCCTTTGAATACGAATCGCACATCGATAGAACGATCGAGGATCTCTTCGACGTGCTGCGGCGGAAGAAAGTCCTGGATCTCTCTGCGCAAATGGCTTACCAGACTATGGATGCCGCGGGTAGGTTTTCTTTTGGGCAGCCTCTTGGATGTCTCGCGGCGGATGCGGATGCTGGTGGGCGCATTGGGTTGATTCGAGTGAGGTCTGCGCACTGGGCGAGGTGGGGTGCGCTTCCTGGGCTTGAACGGCTGGTGTATCGCAATCGGTTTGCTTTGAAGGCGAAGCGTGCGCCGTCTAGCATGGCGACGGTGGCGTTGGGTTTGCTGAAAGAGCGGATTGACGAGGCAAAAGACCTGTCGCAGAGTTCGGATTTGATGGCGAAATTCCTGGAAGCGAGCAAGAAACAACCTGATGTTGTAGATCACACAGGCGTCCTCGGATTGTTGATGTCGGCAATCTCTGGCGCTGGCGACACGACAGCGAGTGTTCTGACGGCAACATTCTACTACCTGCTGAAGAATCCCAGCACCCTCACAAGACTCGAAACCGAGCTCCGCGCCAGCAATTTAGACAACCCAGTCCCATCCTTCAACCAAATCAACAAACTTCCCTACCTCCACGCAGTAATGCGAGAAGGCACACGTCTCTTCCCGGTCCTAGCAACACCGATCGAACGGAAAGTTCCCCAAGGCGGAATCACGATTGCCGGAATCTTCCTCCCAGAAGGGACGGCGGTCGGTTGCTTGCAGTCGGCTTTGCACCAGAACCCCGATGTTTTCGGTGGCGATGCGAATCTCTTTCGACCGGAGCGTTGGTTGGAAGCTGATGCATCTCGGCTTAAGATCATGGATGCTGCGCATATGGGGTTCAGTAGGGGGCGGCGGGTTTGCATTGGGCAACATATTGCTGTGATGCAGATTAAAAAGGTGCTGGCTGCGCTGGTGATGGGGTTTGATGTAAGTGAATTTCTTGATGTTGTCTCGCTGCTGATTCTCGCTGCGCTGCGTTGAATCTCGTGAAACCTGCTGCTTCGCAAATTGTCTGCAAGTTTCTGATGCAATGCAGATGAGTCTGGTCGATCCAGCCGCCGAGCTCGAAGCCAACTGTTCCGGCATGCTCGTCTATCCGGAGCCGGTGTATGTTGACATCAAAGCCAAAGTTTAAGGATGAGAAGCGAGAGGTCTTGAAACTAGACGCCGCGGTGCTGCTATGATGTTTCTGGTGGTTATTTTCGATTGTATCGGTAGACAGTTGCCGACGTCAGTCGATAATCGGCTTTCTTAGCTTCCAGTTTGGGGCGCTCGATAGCATCGCGGCCGTTGGTCTGTTTACGACATGACTCTCATGAGCTAGACGATATCAAGACATGGCATGTTGTGCATATAACCGCCAGCGGCTTGTGTCCAGGTACATACCCGACATTTACATCCACTGCCAAGACCCGACGTCACTTTCCGATCCACCTTTGAATCTGCCGAGGTGTATGATGTGTGGAATCCCAATGTGTCAACACCACTGTCGAGAAGGACAAAAAACCGAGCTGCAGTAATACTAAGCCTATACACCAATCGACACCGAGAAAATACCATACTTCATTCAAGATGCCATACGCCACAGTGCAAGACCGTCCAATCCACTATTTCGACTCCAACACGATCCAAGAAATCCAAAATGACAGTCTTCCGATCGTGATGATCCACGGCCTGGGCTCGTCACAAAATTACTGGATGCCCGTAATCTCCCAAATCGCCTCCAAACATCGATGCATTGCTCTCGATAACTACGGTGCTGGACGAAGCAAGTCCAAGGGCGAGAAGGTAACGCTGGAAGGGCTGGCCGAGGATGTTATTGGACTGATGGACTTTTTGAACATCCCGAAAGCCGTAATCGCCGGCCATTCCATGGGTGGCACGATGACTTGTATCATCGCAGCGAAGCATCCAGAACGCGTGGCGGGAATCGTGCCTGTTGGGCCTGTCAACCCTGGCTCCGTGAAGCCGGAGGCGTTCAGCTCCAGGATCGAGACTGTATTGAAAGGTACGTGTTATTCTATTATTTTGATGCTCATTTCCAACTGACGATTCATAAAGATGGCATGGAGCCAATGGCAAATACAATTCCAAAGGCTGCTACGAGTGGGCAAGCCTCAGACTTGACGCGGGGTTTCATCCGTGAACTTATCATGGGCTCTGAGCCGAAGGGATATGCATCTCACTGCCAGGCGATTGTGGATGCCCGAGAACCAAATTTTGCCGCCATCC
Organism: Cladosporium sp. MBC 237; assembly: GCA_030772445.1. Lineage (NCBI taxonomy): Eukaryota > Fungi > Ascomycota > Dothideomycetes > Cladosporiales > Cladosporiaceae > Cladosporium > Cladosporium sp. MBC 237. The sequence continues at coordinate 20,262 of JAPHCH010000074.1, forward strand.
AGGCGCCCATGTGCATTCTTGCCGGCGAGGAGGACAAGTCTGCTCCTCTTGAAGGCTGCAAGTACATCCTCGAGCACGTTGGTTCATCGAAGAAGGATCTGAAGATTTTGGACACATGTGGACATTGGCACTGTGTCGAACACCCACAGCGTGTCGCTAAAGAAATAGATAGCTTTTGTTCGTCGCTGTAAGCCAGCTTGTCTCACGCAAGTGATTCAAATAATCGGTCACGACGCTGTGCCAGAATCCGCAGTTCGTCTCTGGCTCTTTCCAGCGCGGCCCTTGCCTCTCTAGCATTCGTTGGTAAACTTTGAAACCCCTTCAGTTCAGCCTCGAGCTCTGCCAACCGCTGTCGCTCGGTCTGATACTGCTGTGATTGCTGCGCAAATTGTTCAATCGTAGGTGATGGGATACCGGCTGCACGGAGAGCACTCAAGCGATCGTCGTATTCGCCAATCTTGGCCTTCAGATGCTTTGAACCTTTGGCCCATTCGACTGTCTGCTCGGGTAGCTCAGAAGACGGACGGAAGGCGTCGTCCTTGATCTCGCGAAGTAGCGACTTGAGCCTGTTCGATTCGCGTTGAAGTGCCGCCAGCTGATCACGTAGTTGTGTTTGCTGTTGGCGAAGGTCAAAAGATCCAGTCTGCAAATCAATTGAAGCCGAAAGAAGACTCGTGACACTTGAGCTTGGTGGGGCATCGAGAGCGACTGCTGCCTGTGCCAGAAAATCGAGACTCTCTTCGCCTTTCGGATCGAGGTATCTTGTCACGGCTTGATAGACTTCTTCGCCCTGTCCAGTTCGCTGTCTGTCGAAACCGTATAGTGCAGACTGCTCAACCCGGTCCACAGCCATTCGCTGCTCATCCGCTGCCTCATTCTGGGTAGCAAGAGCCATCAGAGCTTCCAAAGTTCCGTCATTTCTCTCAAAGGCCGGAACTCGTTTGGCGCCATATCTTTTGGCCAGCCAGGCCTCGACAAATCCCCAGTCGCGGGCCTGTGCCTGAGCTATGCGTGCCTTTGAAGGCGAGAAGAGAGCATTGGCAGCCCAGTCCGCGTCGCCGTCCATTTCTTCAACTGTGGGGGTCGCACGATGGCGTTCCTAGAACTTGAAGACACCTGCAGGTGCGTGAGGCTTCTCGAGAAGCGAGGAGGGAGTAGCACTTTAAGCTTTCACTAGCGCGGTTGCCACGAAGCACCAAACAACATGCATGCCTGACACCTGGCTCATCAACCTTCATCTTCATCTTCGCACAATATCGAACACGGCCTATTGGAATCCCATCTTTACCGGCAAAGCTCAATCAATCATCATGAGATTACACCTGTACGCTGCACTCGGCGGCGGGCAATCGTGCAGTATCTCACCGGTTAAGAAAGTGGGTATATTGGACTTGATCCATTGGTATTAGCATCAGTTGCTTGCAATTGTCCGGTGAGATGGCCGAGCGGTCTAAGGCGCTAGCTTAAGGCGATGTCACATGACATCTCTACAGTCGCTAGTCCGAAAGGGCGTGGGTTCGAATCCCACTCTCATCAACATTTTTTTGCTATCTTTTGACACGTCACGAGTGTTCTTTTGGGCATCATCGGCTATGGTTGTGTCTTGAAGATGGACATCGGTGACTCCGCGGTCCGAAATCGTCCTGTCTTCCATCAGTGAGGTCTGAACAACTTAACTCCCCTCATTCCACACAGGTGCTTTCTGTGACTGCTTTTGTCCCCCGAATGGCAAGTAGTTATAGCTACTGGAGGTAGTGGATGTAGAACCTTGCCATACCATAGTCAGCCGGGCAGGCGGATCTCGCCGTCACATCACAAAGGTACGGTACGCCGATGATGCCGCCGAGATCGGATCCATTGCTCAAAGGGGACATCCGGGGCCTACCATAGCTCTAGACAAGGTTTGCAGAAGCAACGACAAGACGCGCGCTGAACGCCTTGGCCAAGGTTCGGCAAACGGCAAAGATCAGATATGACAGGTCACTTGAAGTTATCAGACCCCTACCTAGCCTTGTTAGCCTCATTTTCCTTCAGTGAATGTTGCAGCATTTCGGCGCGACCGAGTCTCGAAGGATGGCTCGGATGGCACCACTGCGAGTTAGTTATGGCCTTCCGCTATGCCACTTGCCGCCCAGCAGCGCCTTCCCGCATGCGCAAGTCGCCCGATTTTTGCTGGGAGACAGGGTTGCTGGAAAAGACTGTCGGCAGCTAACAATCTTCGATCTGCACGGCCTGCTAGGAAGCTTTGGCAACGGACAAAACCTGGCTCACACCCCCCTCTTCTTCGCATATTTTGATCGGTCTCTCACCATCTAATCTGATTACTCCAAATCCCGTTTCACTGCACGCGCGGTTAAACCTGGTACAAGATGGGCTTCTTTGGGCAGTTGAAGGGCTCAGTTGATGCTCCTGCATCGATTGATGCCGAAAAGGCAGACCAGTCGCCTAACGTCACCGCCGAAGCCGACAAGTACGATGGCGACAGCACTGATACTCAGAGTCTCGAGGCCCGCAACGAGAAAGAAGTCCAACAGCACCCTGGCCAAGTCACTGCCGATGCCCATGCTGGTGTGCAGAAGGCTGAAGCTGCTGCTCTCGTCTGGGGCAAGCCTGCTCTGGCTCTCATCTACGCATGGTATTGCCAGACACTTGCACCTACTCCATGCAGTACAATGTCTCTAACAAATCATTAGGGTATGGCTTTGCGTCTTCATGCTGGCTTTCCAATCTGCAATCCAATTACAAGCTACCCAGGTCGGACTCGGTGACAAGTCCAGTCTGCCGGCCATCAGTACCGCGAACGTATTGGGCGCAATCATCGGCGGCGTTCTCAAACTCCCAATCGCGAAGACTCTCAATCTTTGGGGTCGTGCTGAAGCATGGCTACTCTTCCTCGGCGTTTACCTCCTCGGCATCATCATCTCTGCAACCTTTGACGAGACCGCTGGCTACTCCGGAGGTTACGTTCTTTATTGGATTGGCTATGATGCCTTGTATCTGATCTGCGATATCTTCATCGCAGACACATCGGGAATGCGCAACCGTGCATTCGCATTTGCCTTTATCAACACTCCATTCGTAAGCTATAGTGTACATCATGACTCGCAAGACAATATGCTGACGATCTTCAGATCATTACCGCGTTCACTGGCCCACTTGCTGCTCAATCATTCCTGGGCCATGCTTCATGGCGATGGGCCGTCGGAGCCTTCGCCATCATTCAATTCGCGGTGTTCGCACCTCTCGGTATCTTGTTCAAGTACTACGAGAAGAAAGCGAAGAACATGGGTGTGTTCGAGACCAGGTCCAGCGGACGTACTGCGGTGCAGTCCCTTGTGCACTACTTCCACGAATTCGATCTGATCGGAGCCTTCCTCCTCATGGCCGCATTCGTGCTCTTCCTGCTGCCCTTCAGCTTGCAGCGTTACGCTCGCATGACCTACGGCAGCGCCGCCTTCATCGCCATGATCGTCATCGGCCTGCTGTTGTTCCCAGTCTTTGCTATCTGGGAGAGGTTCTTTGCTCGTACTCACTTCATTAGGTGGGAGCTCTTCAGGCAGCGCACTGTCGTTGGAGCCTGCATGGTCGCCGTCGCCATTCAGTTCAGCTTCTACTGCTGGGACCAATACTTCAACCAATTCGTCCAGATCGTGTACGGCTTGACCGTCTCCCAAGCCGGTTACATGCTGCAGATCTACAATGTTGGTTCCTGCTTCTGGGGCGTGGTCTTCGGCGTGTGGGTCCGCTACTCTTGCCGCATCAAATACGAGTGCCTCTGCTTCGGTCTGGTGCTTGCATTCCTGGGCGCTGGCTTGACGATCCACTTCCGCGGCCAGTCAGGAGGAGACGACATCGGCTACCTGGTCATGTGCCAAATCTTCATCGCCTTCGGCGGAGGCACTCTTGTGATCGGACACCAGATGGCAGCAATGGCATCTGCCGACCGTGAAGGCGTACCCATGGTCCTCGCCCTCCTCGGCTTATTCGCCAGCGTGGGACAGGCAATCGGCAGCGCTGTCATCGGATCCATTTACAACAAAGTCTACCCGGAGGCGGCTGCTACAATGCTCCCTCCCGGTAGTGAAACCATCATCGGCGAACTGCAACTGGGTGGAGCCGAAGCGACGCTGCCTTATGCTTTCGGTACCCCGGAGCGCGAGGCTGCCAACTACGCCATGAGCCAAGTGCAGAGGTGGGGCGGTGTGGCTGCGACCTGTGTTCTGATCATCGCCATTCCTGGTATCGCGATGTGGAAGAACTACAAGCTCGACAAGAAGCAGAACAAGGGTGTTTTGCTTTGAGGGGATGGTTGAGTGGCCGCAATGGTTTGTGGTTCAAAAGTTTCACTTCCCAATCATTGAGACGTTTTCAAAATTCTAGAGTTTGTTAATGCTGTGCCATAGTCAATTCAATTGAGCACTTTGTGGCTATGCTTCCATTGTACTTTTCCAGGCGAATTGCACCCTGTGCATATTTCCCAACATGGTGCGTCTACTCCCTAAGGTCGTCCGTGTCGCTGATAGAGGAGGCATATAAGGCCGTACCTGTAAGTCTACCCGAGAAATTCCTTCACTTATCTTGCATACCCACATGATTTGCAGTCCTTCTATCCAGCAACGGCTTGAGTCCCGGAACGGACACAGCGGCTAATGCAGTGGCCATCTCGATCATACTCAGGATGTCTAGGAGGTCGCCGTTAGCATTGCTGAACCATTATTTTATCGACGCACCATCGGAAGGCAACTTACAAACAAGGTTCGGCTGAGTAGTATCTGTGTTCAAAACTATGAATCGGATCATGCACGTCAAAGCGGGAACGACACCAAGCGAGAAAGTGAAGTAAATCGCCGCCTTGTGCTCCTTCCTCATTCCTGGAAGTAGGAACAGAGGCAGTGCGTAGACTAATCAACACCAGTGAGCAGGTTCCTTTCTCCGACTCATCAAAATTCCTTACCAAAAACATAAGAAGACAAATTCATAGCAAAGTTAAAGTAGAAAGGAATCGAGGCGTAGAAAACACTACAAGCCCCTTCCTCCTGCGACCACTGCACCGAGACCGGCACGCCGCAGTAGAAAGTATCCATCCAGAGGACGACCATGTAGGCCACGCACACATACGCCGTGACGGCATACACGGCTATGCGGAGCCCACGACGAGAAGGCGGGAAAATTCCCCAGTAGAAAGCGAGCATGCTCATCTTGGGGAATCCCATGCCCACATCGTAAAAGTAGTTTGAGGCGAAACTGACTTTCGAAAGCGCTACTGAGGGCGCCCAGTCATCCATGACGCCGAGGTCGTAGGTCACGGTGCTTGGAAGGTGTCAGTATGGGTATGAGGTGTGACGAGATATTGCGCGGTAGCTTACTCGCAGATGATCAGACCTAGGGCGTCGACGGCTGCGAGGATGAGAATCCACTCGGATACACGAAGTTTCTCCCGTTGTACGAATAGGCGCGTGTACAGACGGAGACTGACTATGGCGTAGGCGGTTATGAGGAGGATCCATTCTGAGATCTGGAGGGGTTTGTAAGCGACGGTGACGTGGTGGAAGGGAAGCGAGTGAACTCACCATGCAATCTTTGCCGTCGATGAAGTACGCCATTGTAAAGTATGCGACCAGATGTGCACCAAAGAGGAACAAAAAGAATCACAGAAAGGCTTCTTTGGCGCACACCTACTAGTATACTATCAGTTACACAAGTACCACCATGGCGTTCACGGCTGGGTGCTGCTGCATGCCCAAATGAATGTACATGGGAAGCCGCCTGGCGAGCTATTGCGATTGGTTAGCGAGGACTGATACATTATTGCTTGAACGTATACTGTTGGGAGTCTGTGTATCATGGGTATGATCCTGAATCCTTTGACTGATCCGAAGAAGGGCAAAAAAGATATCCTCCGCTCTAGGCTGTTTTGTAAGCGAGATGTTCCTAGCTTGCGATCAGCTAAGACTGGTCGAGCGCTTATCTTGCCGGATACCCTTTGCCCAAAATCGATGGCGACTTGGACTTTGATGTGGTCTGGCTGTATGGTGACCATGTTTGCAGCTTTGCCGAAGAGAATGTGTCAACCGGACGCAATTTGGCGTTGGTAACAAGCCATATCCAAGCCTTTGAAAGGGTCTCCGTGGTCTGGTCCTTCTCTCCAGGCGATCTCCGCAGATTCACTTAATTACCCTTGTATATAGGCTGATCAGAACTTGCAGGCAGCAGGGGTGGCCGGAAAATAGAGATGTTCCAGCGAGACACAGCCGAGATGGCATATTATGATAGTAATTGGCCTAGCACTCGCAATGTTCCCTCACCATTGCCATTGCTGACATGCCGATCAAGGTGGACCCACTCGAAGCTCTATCGTTCAGCCCCATCGATCCCAGCATCCCCAATACCCTGCTATACACACCTGGGCCTCAAAGTCAGACTCAGACCCATTCTCCACAGAACAAGCGCGTCGTGAGAGTTATCATTCTGGCCACCTGGCTTGGTGGTGCCTGTGCTGCCCGCATCGCCGTTTACTGTCGCGGATACCAGGCTGCATATCCGGCAGCATCGATATTGCTCATCCGCACAGTCTTGTCTGATATCACTGTCAAGACCTTTGCTAATGTGCAAGCACAACTACGGCCAGCATGCGACTTTCTTCTATCCAGGTTCCCGCCTGGAGACTCACATAGCGAAGGCGGTGCCCTCTTGCATATGTTTTCCCACGGTGGTTGCAACACCGCTTTACAGCTCAGTCGCTTATTGCGTGGCAACCGTCTTGATGCACCTTGCCCTGTACCACTCCACGGAGTCATTCTAGACTCGTGTCCTGGTTCTTCTGGATTTACCAAAGCCTACTCTGGCGCCGTGTACTCGCTGCCACCAGTTCCAATTCCCGGAGTTGATCTACTTGGCCGGGCTTGCCTCGTACCTTTGATAGGAACTGTCTCCCTGCTGCAATCATGGGGCATACTCAGCTCGGTGGAAGACCTGAGGTGCGAGCTCAACGACCTTAACACGTTCGGACGAGCCCCAAGACTATATCTTCATTCTAAAGGGGATCGCCTTGTGGCAGCAGAAGATGTGGCCTTGCACGCGGCCGAAATTGGGCGTAAAGTACCTGTCATGAGAGAGGTTTGGGAGCTTGCTGAGCATGTGGCTTTGCCGCTCGAAGACTCTGAGCGATATTGGAGTGTTATATGCCGCTTTGTCGATGGGTCGCAATATGCGAGGGCGGCGAAGCTATGAAGTTGCGGTTCTCCTACCCCCTCCAGACACGAATTGGAAACCATATAAGGTATTAATCCACTCAAAACGAGGCTTTCTGGCTTGTTCTCAGGTTTGCGCGAGGTCTACTCCCCCATATGACGGATCTTGTCACTCTCAAGTCGTAGTATAGACTTCAATAATCCTGCAAATTTGTTTCGACGAGACGAGCCATCGCCAGTCCAGTAGGCCATCACTTTACTCTGGCAGATATTTGGACGTCCGAGCATATGTTATCGGGAGCTTGGAATCATTTGCATTTTGAGCCGAGCGAGTTGAAGATTTCTTGACTCTCGTCTTTGAACGTCGCATGGCTCGCGATTGCTGTCACATCAACTTCTGGAGAAAGAAAACATCGAAGTAGACGTGTGTCGAGTTCACCGTTTCCGATCTATCTACGAAGCTCAATAGGCGAGCGTACGAATTCTCTACTCATCATTTGACATCCGTCATGGATACCTCGCCCGAACGTGGAAGCTTACTCCATTCACTAAGCGGACAAGGCGGATCAAGCGTCGCAACACTCAGGAACACCCAAGGAAATCGACGTTCAGAAAGCTCCAGCAAATACCAGAGCTGCCATAATCGCGGTACCAAGCGGGACTCCATATCTCATACCGGCACCGGTAGATTCCTCGATAGCAGAAGGAGTGGCTGAAGGCGTTGTGCCAGTCGAATTATTCGACGCCGAAGACGGTACAATTCCTCCAGAAGCGGTTGTAGAGTTCGGTGCGGTAGCCACAGCATCGATAGAAGATGGTGCAGGAGTAGTAGCCGCGTCAACAATGCTCGATGAAGCAGACGCCTGAGAAGTTTCACTTGGGGCAGACGCAGATGAAGCGCCCTCCGATGGACTGAAGGTGACAGTGAGGCCGCAGTCATCAGCAGCCGATTCGACCTGATCGCCGTAGTAGCGCAAGATGTTGTACGTGTTGGCACATTCTTGACAGTTCGAGAGGAGTTCGGTCCAGGTCGAGTTGTCGCAGTTGTCTGCACTTGCATCGAGGATGGTGTGACCTGGGGATACCATGAGCAAGACCGTATTGAATAAAAGGAGCCCACGTTTCTAACTCACCGCAGTCAGAATGGCATTGGTATTGGGCTCCAGAGGTTCCTTCTTGCCGCTTCAAAAGCGTGTTGGCGTCGAAGTTGGGGCGATCGACCATCGCTGCAGTGGCTGCCACAAAGACAGCGAGAGTTAATGCAGAAATCATGATGCGAGTGGACTGAACTTTTCGTTTCTCAACCGATGCGTATGAAATGCTGACTGTTGTTACAGTGCAATGCAGAGCGGTACATCGCCGCTATATAAGAGCGAACCAGCAGCATCATTGCCTTCGCTTCGCCCCAGTGGCTACCGATGAAGAGACCGCCGTAGTCGGCGACACTACGCTCAAAAACATGCCAGCCTCAGCGAGTACCCTACCTCACAAGTCGTAGATGGGTTGCTCAGGTCTTGGAGCCAGATAGCGGAAGGCCATGAGAGGTGAGACGAGGCTGCGCCAAGATAAACTATTGAAACGCTAATCTAATCAGATTAGATTTTCCGAGGGCCAAGGGCATGCATGATTTGTTGACGGTGACAGACGGCGACATAGTGTGGTACCGTACTTCGCTTGAGATGCGCAAGTCGTACCACCAGAAGGCTCAAGGCACGATAGGATACGTGACTATTCTGTTTAGAGCTTCCGGTTCATTCCTACCGAGCCCACAGAATGTAAAGATCTTTTTACTTGCTGCAGTTGCTTTCTTGCTCTCTACATGGGCTAGAATGACTGCTCAAGGACTTGACCGCTATCGGCATTGTACTTGGTTCTGCTGGATGTGAGTCTCTGACAAGTCAAGCTTGTTACTTGCCGAAAGAGTAAGTGCCTTCGGTCCGGTGCCAATCTTTAGAGGAGGTCGCAGAGAAGTGAATGTATAAAGTGCTTTATCCGCTCGCGTGGCTTCCACATTGCCGTCAAGATTCCATGCCATCCCCCTCTGACTGATCGTCTGAATACGTCTCTAAGGTAGGCTTCTGCTCAAATACGGCCATTTTCAAATGAGATGGAGCTAACAGTAACAGGGACCATTTCGCCTAATCTGCCAACGATGATGCTATCTATATGGCAACAAGCCCTCTTGGGCCTATCAATTGGGTCTGTTCTGTCCCAGGCAGCTGGCGATGACGATAGCGATGTCACAATGGGACCTGCTGCTTTCATGTGGCCTGCAGACCGACCGTGGGCTGAAGACGTGGACAACGTCGCTCCATGCGGCTCCCATGCCGCTGCGGGCAATAGAACTAATTACCCTTTATGTGAGTCTAACATTGACCGGAAAATCTTCTATTGCGGTGCCTACATGCTGATCGTAACTTCCAGCGAATGGAAGACTTGCGCTCGTTGTGCGAGACGATATCTCGAAGCTTCACGTTAGCGTCGCTTACAACAACGGTATGTTGCGTGAAGACTCACCTCCTATTAGCTGCTCGACACAATGCTGAGGCTCAACCAGATCCCTCCGAATCCGACTTCGAAGAAGTCTCAGGTCCAGGGCACGTCGGTGACCTTGATCTCGGACACAGCTGTCTCACCGTGCCCGATCCTCCCTCAGACGTGGCAGAAGGCAGCAACGCCACGTTCCGCCTGTGGTATGAAGCCTCCCCTGAGGAAGAGGGAGGTCGTACGGACGACTATTACGCTTGCGCGGACGTGACATTCGTGTCGGTGAGCGACTTTACAGAGTCCATACCATGCTTCAATGCGACTGAAGAGGATCCCGGACTCACGGTAGACCCCGACGTCAACGTGACACTTACGAGCTCCGGTAGCGAGAGCTCATCGTCAGATGATCTCTCGGCTTCTGAAGTCGCTTCGCATATTGCAGATGCGTCCGAGGTCGACACCAGCGGAAACGGCGGACTGTCGAAGGGTGGAATTGCCGGCGTCGTTGTTGGCTCAATTGTCGGAGCAGGTCTGATCATCGCTGCCTTGGTTTTCTTTATTCGGTACCGCAGAGCCAATTCCGAGGCACAGAGAGCCAAGCAAGCTGCCGTGAGCAAGTTTGACATCGAGCTCGCCTCCTCGACCACCTCTCGACCGGAAGACCGAGAGACTAGCCGGGGCTGATCTAATCTGACGGGAGAGAATTGGGATCGGCCGTGAACGATATGCATGATTTGAAGTAAAAAGGAGGTACTATGTCTGTAGCATGAAAAGCTTTGCCAATGCCCAGGCGAAGAGTACTCAGTCTTTTGATCGACAAATGAAACGGTGACTGAGAAGTATCTCGAGATTCCAGAAACCACTGATTAGTATTGGTTTCGTGCTCTTCATCCATGAGAGCAATGAATTTGAATGTTGTGCCCCTCAATTCATGTTAAATCGCTGAGTGTTGCATTACCTATATCTTCATTCAGATCTTTGCGATACTGGTGGCATACCTCAAAATTTTTATCCGTTGCGAAGTGAATTCATCGAAAACCGCACCCGCGCCTCACAGTAATGACAAGCAGACAAGTTTTGCCTTCATAAAATTCGAATACATTACATAGTTCTAAACATAAATCAATCGCTTTTCTGATCTCGATAAAATCCGTTGCTCATCTACAATATACAGCATAGCCGCCTCTACAACACCAGACCCTTAACCTGCTTCCTCTGCCTAGTGTCGATGGCTCGCCACATAAGAACAGCAGGGAAACCCAAGCAAGTGAGGGCGGTTGCAGCAATCAGCATGATCCTCTGGGAGTAGCCGTAAGCATCCTGGATGCCGATTCTCGTCGGGTCTCCAAGAGGGTAGCTGAGCTGGACCATCAAATCACCAGCAATCGTTGTCGCGTTGGCCTGGCTTTCGGGCGGCAGAAAGCTTGCCAGGTCGGCTGTGAAAGTGCCTCCCCAAACTGCACCGGCGATGGATGAGCCGATGGCGCCACCGATGGAGTTGAAGACTGCCAGCATTGCTAGCACAACGGCAATGTACTGATGGGTCGTGGCTGCCATGGCGCCGACTTGCTGGGCGATGACGAGAGTTCCACCGCCCCAGGCGATGAACAGCTGGCACATGACAATGTATCCGATGTTCACTTCTGGTTGGCGGAATACAATCATGAGCGCGACACCGAGCAGGGTCAACGGCATACCGAAGAAGAGTGATTGCCACTTGTAATCGCCAGTGTATCGCAAGATAAGACCAGCGATGAAACTCCAGAAGCAAGAGCCCATGCTGTAGATGTTGATGACATATCCGGTCTGCACGATGTCCAAGCCCGGAACGACCTGAAGAAAAGACGAGAAGTAGCTGTTCCAGATGTAGAACTCAACGAAGAGAATAGCAGCGATCAAGCAGCATCCGAGAACGGTGCGATCCTTCAGCAAGTGGAAGGGGATGAACGTGACGGGCGCGAACTTCCATTCCCAAATAGCGAATGCGACCAGGGTTACGAAGCCGATGACAAGCATGGAAACCACCAGTGCGGAGGACCACTGCTCGTTAAGAGTGGCACCCTGGTATGGGAACAAACTGAAGGGGAGCAAGAAGAGCGCCAATCCGGTGATCAGAAGAAACAGGCCAAAAATGTCGCATTCGATCGAGTAGTACTTGACAGACTGCAGGAAGCTGCGGCCAGAGTTGCGGATCGGCACAAGGCCAGCCTGGATTCCCTTGCGTTGGTAGTACATCAGAAGGACGATCAAGGGCAGGTTGAGCAGGGGGTGGAGAATGGCAAAGATGCCAAAGGCCCAGCGCCATCCAGGTCCGTTTAGCATTGCATCTGCAAAAAAACCAGAGGTGAAAGTCGTGATCAGGTATGGGGAAGCGATGTATGCGAACACGAGTCCTCTGTTCTTCAGTTGGGAGGTGTCGGCAAGAATGACGCTCAGGACGAAGTTGCGGTTGTTTCCACTGTAACAGAAAAATGAGCAAATCGACTGTGAATCACCTGCATCGAGTTGATCTACTCACCCTGCTTGGCTGAACACCTCAGCTGCAGCGTACATCTGGACGCTGTTGGTGGCTGCCATCATGATTGAGCCGAGAGTCATGAGAACTACGCAAATCGCAAGACCTTCCGGGCGGCCCCAGACATCGAGAATCTGATAGCATGGTCAGCTGGGAGCTCGTACGTTCGACAACTCACGATTACAAACCTTGGCGAGTGGAAGTCGAAACAATCCAGCAACTAGTTGGGCGACAACCGAGGTGATGGCAGTGAGACCGTGGAGCGAGAACTCGCTGGTAACATAGGGAGTCAACTGCCAGCCCGTAGGACCTTCGAGGGCATCGATGAAGTAGATAACCCAAACCCTGCTTGCGCGTCAGTTCGATGGTTCCAGTATGCGAAGCTCGAAGCTGCAACCCACCAAGCGTATGTCACGTATAAGGCCCATTTCGGCCAGACCTGAGCCATGGCTTCCACCTTCTGAACACCGGTCTGCATATCCGTGTGTACCAGCTCATCCTCATTGTCGCTGTCCTGGGACGGAACAGACTTGATGTCCTTGTGGAGCTGGTTGGCATCGATAGTGGTCGTATTTGCGACCGTTGCGCCCGTCTTTTCGTCGTCGCCGGTGGCAGAGCGAACGCGAGCGATTTCTGGTTGCGCCCTGCTAGGACCGGACCTCAGCCCGTTGAAGAAACCCATGATGCAGTATGGGTATAAGAAAAAAGAATAGAGATCAGATGGATCAGATGGATCAGATAAGAGGGAGCGATCACAAAACTTATATACACACTCGCTTCGCGCGCCTTGCCGTCTCAGAATAAGCAATTTACGGAACGTCGGAGAGTTCCATTGCGCCTACTCAACTGATTAGCCATTAGCAGCCCAGCGTGAGCGAGAAAAACCGCACTTGGGTCTGTATCTTACTTCGGCTAGAAGACTGCCGCGCCTCTGACGATCCGTGTGCCCCCAACTCCTCTAGCATCCATTCCTATATCAGTGCCAGTAGTGCAATCTTGCGCATACGGTTACTGGCCAGTCACTTCGGTTGAGAAAATGCTTGATTCCTTCTGCTTTCACGTGGGAGCACCTCGCGGGAGTGGGTGCATCGAAACAGCATCGAAGCCGTCCTCGGCATCCCACGCGGCGATGAATTCCTAAACAGGGCCTCTAAGAGAGCTGGGCATGCAGTTGCCAAGTTATTGGCAAGCGAGAATCTCGAGCCAGACCAATCTGGATCAAATCATTGTTCGCTGGACCAGTTTTCTTTATTCGAATGACAAGTGGTACGAGTTGATCCCAGGAATCTGGATCGTATATACTCCGCAAGAAGAAATAGACAAGTTAAGTGAAGTGGTAGGAAGTCTTCTATGCGCGTAGATGTCTCTTTGCCGTCCGGATCTCGCGGCGGAGATAGCCGATAATCTTGGGTTCCAAGAGCTAGGATTAGGGTTGAAGAAGGGTCTTTTCCCTCGCGGTACGCATCTGATTAGAATCTTACTCGTAAAATGCCCAGAACCTCTCGGATTTCCATTAGTATCTTGAAGTAGAGAAAATTTATCATCCAAGCCAAGGTAAGTCAACAGAAGTCGATTTTCCTGGTCCGCGGATCATTATGGGTGGAGCACCATTGGATTTGCAGCATGTGAAAGTCGAGTTGCACACGCAAGTATGCGCTGGCTCTCTGTCAGACAGGCGAAAGTCGAATATGAACCCTGATGGCTATGAAAAGTGTAGACCACCGCTTCTCCATTGGTATGTGGACTTGAATGCATGTATTTCGATATGTTGAAGCTGACTCCGATGATGAGGAAAAGTCATAGCACTCTTTCCTTAGGATAGGCTTTCCTGACTGCCGTTTTCACAGCATTTAGGAAACGGCACAGTTGCAAAGACGATAAACATTGTCATTTGCCTGCACAATAGAACCGTCTACATCAATCAAAGTCTCCAACCAAGGCTTTCAATCCCTCCTCCTACTGCCTCGGCGCTCCGTCGTAACATATGAAACCGGTCCTTCGTATTCATACTTTGCATGAAGGTGATAAGTCAACAGCGCACAGCCCAGGAAAATCGCAAAAAGCGGACCAGCCCAGTTGAAAGTAGAGCCACGGACATCATAGGTAGAAGGCCAGAAAGCCCAGAAAAACTAATTCACAGACAGCGTCAGCCTTGAATTCATGCGACACAAACCCAGAAACAGCAACTTACCGACCAGCAGGTATAGACAACCGCGATGGAATTGACTACCAACCCATACCGTCCTAGAGACCAGCGGGTTGCTGGAAGAGGCTCTCCTCGGATTCTTCTCAGGAGTACGCAGCCGATTGAGATGAGGTAGGCGGCCATGAGAGCTACAGTGGCGAGGCTTAGCATTGCTTCGAAGGCGACGGTGCTGCCGAGATTGATCAAGGACATGCAGCAGATGAATATCAGGGTGAGCAGGATGGCGTTGACGGGGACGTCGAAGTAACGGTCTACAGTGGCCAGCCACTCCGCTCGCGGGAGACCTTTGTCGCGGCTGGTTTGACTTGTCAGCAGGTGCAATCGCAGATATCGATGATAACTAGTCCTCTGGAGAAGAGGAACAGTCTCTTGTTCGCGAAGCATTTCCACTGCCACAAGACAAGACTTACGCAAATGCAAAGATCTGACGCGAAGTTGCAGCAAGCGAACTGACTGCCACGACGATCACAAGACCAAGCACGACCGTGGCGAAGGCGGTTGTCGGCTTGGCTTCCTGAAAAGCATCTTGGAAGACGATGACGAAAGGCATAGGACTTTGAAGTGCTCTGGGTATCGAGGTAATGCTGAAGCAATAGACGGCGGTCATGGCGAGGGTCAACGGGGCGTTGACGTAGTACGACCAAAGCATGCTTTGAGGTAATACGACACCTATGAGTATCAGGTCAGAATTGCCGCAGATCAAAACCATGAGTGAGCCTCAAACTGTCGATGCAGTCAAGGCATACTAAAACCAAATCAGTTGATCTATCGGTTGATAATGGCGAACAACATACCCAGCATCTTCAATCTCTTCCGCCAAATGAGCCACGCCATCACTTCCAAGCATAACAAAAAGATTCGAAACCTGGCCAACAAACAAAGCAATGCTAGTAGTAGACCAACCATCACTACTCTGCTCGAACTGGAAAAAAACATCCCCCGCCGACCGTTTCGGCGCAATAACCAGCAGCGCAACCAAAACCGGAACGAAAGCGAAGAAATGTATGGTCGCGAAAATCCCCTCGCACCAGCTCAGATTGCTCGCCAGAATGATGTTGCATCCCGACGAGAACAGCCCAGCAGCCATGGTGAGCAAGGTCCCGCGCCAGCGTGTGGCGAGGTAGGCCGGTTCGTTGACGAGGATGATGGCTTGGATGATGTCGGAGATGGCGTAGCATTCGATGACTACCATGCTTTGCCAGGAGACCATGGAGAGCCAGCCGGAGCAGTAGGATAGGACCCGCTGCCATCTGAGAGGCGCGTATTCGGATACCCAGTGGTATTGGCCGCCTGCTGTTGGCGCGGATGATGCCAGCTCGGCGAGTGAGAGTACCACCTGTTGCAAGTGAGGCTCGTAAAATTACCTTGGAACCATCCGAAGGAAACATGTGTACTTACAAAAAATTGACCTATGGTCACCTAGACCATGGACCAGAACAGACCAGCAAGACCTCCATTTCTCAAGCAGACGCCGCTCGTTGCTATGAGCATTTCCCAGGTTCTGGGGGACACATCAGCCATGATCGCGCTTGGCTCAGGAAGATACACAAACCCCATGACGCAAGACGTGAACCCTATGGTCGATACGGTCTCGAACTTTCGTCGTAGTTGTTGGGGTTTATTGATACGCTGAGGGCTGTAAGCCTGATTTCTCGATTCTTGAAACAAATATGGTTTGTCGCAAATACTGACCTGCATGTCCCTCTCGTCGAATGCCTGGCCATGATAATCATCTCCAGGTGAACCATAAACCGGTTCATGGAACGGCGGAGAGGTGTTTACACCTGAGTCTGCTCTCTGTCCGTTATTGTTGACGGGTTCCGGGACTAGTGATTGTCGGCTGATCGTTGCTGCCATGATTGGAATACGTTCGTTCAACGAATGACTATGTTGTTGATAGGGCGTTATCGATACAGAGGTGCGTGTTCAAAGGCCGACCTGAGGTTTCTGTTGGTGAAGCTATGTGTTCACAGTATAGATTACGATGAAGGCAAGCCAGGGCGCGATTGACTGTTGACAAGCCAGCCCGAGACGCCGTGAAAGGACGTTCCTGCTGGACCAACACACTTGCCCCTGAGTTCTCGGTGAACGACTGCATCACCTGAGGCCGAAGCAACGGAGATAAAAAGAATGCCTTCGCCGCACCTGTGGAAACCACTGGGAGAAACCTCCAAAATCCTAGCCAACCAGAATGCCTAACTAGCTTCACCGGAAAATGCACTCCTCCATCCACAAACACCATCACAACCATGCCCTCCAACCACCTAACACCCGCCTTTGACCTCGAACTCGGCCCCGCCTACCTCGTCACCCTCGCCCTAACATCCGCCATCTACCTAGTCCTAGTCTTCAGCATCCGGCTCTTCCTGCGCCTAAAAGTCAACGGGCCCTTCGGAAAAGACGACTGGGCCTGCCTGGTCAGCACGATCTGCGGCCTCATCTACTCCATCATCGTCGTGGTGCAAGTCTACATGGGCCTTGGGTTCCGGCATCGACATCTCAGCACCGCGCGAGCGGACGCGTTGAAAATTATCGGTTGGCTCAATGGTTTTCTAATCACATCGGCGGGGTTCTTTTCCAAAATCTCGGCTTGCTTTTTGCTGGCGCGCATCACCAAGACGAGAGAGCATTTGGCCGTCGCGTATGGGTTGATGGCGGCGATGGTGATGTGGATGCTGCAAGCGCAGCTTTCCTCGCTGTTCCAGTGCTCTTATCCGCATCCTTGGGATTCTTCGCCCAAAAACACCTGCCATGACCGAGTAAGTGAGCCTCCCAATGTATTTCTCTTTTCTCTTACTCAAAACGAACCCCACTCACACCCTCCAGTGGGGCCATAGACTCGGCAACGCCGTAACATCGTGGATTCTGGAACTCGCCCTACTAGCCGGCGCAATCCGACTAGTCTGGGACATCAAAATGGCCTCGTCGACAAAAATCAAAGTGATAATCGCATTCGCATTCCGCCTCCTCCTGATCCCTCCCAGCGCCGCACGACTCCCCATCCTATACGCGAGCATTTACAGCGCCAACCCCGCCGCCTACACCGTCAAGCTTCAAGTCATGTCTTTGCTCGCCTGTCAAGTCAGCGTCATCTCCGCCACGATCCCGTGCGCCAAACCGTTCTTCTCGGTCTTTGCGAGTGGAAATCTGGGCAGGACTAGAGCTTCGATTCTGCCTACGCAAAGACCTACTATGCAGAGAGAAGTGAGTAACGGTGGGAGCTCATTCTTGAGACGTGCCAGGGACCGGGAACGGAGTGTTGAGAGACTTCATTTGCGGCCGGTTAGAGGCATTCACTTTGCGAAAGTGGAGCACGTCTCTGACCCGCTTCCTGAAAGGCCGCAGCGACCTTCTCTGGTTCATTCCAAGCAGTCGAGTTTGAGCATCACGTATTCGAGAGAGTTCGAGGTGACGTTTCAGGATCACGGCCAGATCGGTTCCAAAGCCACGGTGGAAGCGGGTGGTCGAAGTTCGAGCGCTGGCTTCTCGTAGTCTGGAAGTAGACGCAGCAGGCGAAAGTCTTCACAAAAGAGCAATGGAGGCAGCTCACAGGTCCCGAGTCCATAGCTCTGAGGCAGGTGGTAATTACAAGCACAGAAAGCTGTCATATCGCTTTGAGTGTTGGGTAACATGGCATATGCCACGAACATTAATTAGTGTATAATACATACCTAAGCCTCCTTGTCACTGCCGGAGTCATCGTCCTCGCCTTCGACCTTCACCCTATGACCCTTCACACCCTTCTCGACCTCGGCAACTAAGCTCTCCATAAAGGCCTGGTCCTTACCCACAAGCGTGACAGTATTCTTACTCTTGCCCCACCGAGGGTAGCTTCCGACCTTGATGCCCTTGGATTCCACCTTGCCCGACAACTCCGTCAGGTAACCAGCAACCTCCGACTCTGCCATGGGTGTACTGAACAAGATGCGATGCACGCCCTTGCCCTCCGGGTCTGTGAGCCGAGGCAGCAGGCGCGGCTTCAGTCCTGTGAGCATTTTCTCGAAGAGTCGTGGGATGCCGGGTAAGATGTGGATGTTGCCGTTGACTACGTTGATGGGCACCCAGAGATCATCCGCTACGAAGACGACCTGGTCCTCATCAGGGAGGTCTTTGTTGTAAGGCAGCTCGACCATACGGAGCTTAGCCTTCTTTGCTGGCGAATCGACGTTCCAATCGAAGTTGGGATTGCTAGGATGAGGCTTGCTGAGCTTCTTCATTTTCTCGTAGGCGTCCTGGTGCAGCACCAGCGGCAGATCGAAGGCGCGCGCGATACTCTGATATGTGATGTCGTCGTGTGTGGGACCGATTCCGCCAGAAGTGACGATGAAGTCATAGTTGGTGGACATGCGACGGACGGCTTCGATGATCTCGCTCTCGTCGTCGGCAATGACTTCGACGCGCTTCAGGTTGATGCCGAGGGAGAAGCAGTATTTTGCGAACCAGGCTGAGTTGGTGTCTACGGTCTTGCCGCCGAGCACCTCGTCGCCAATGATCAGGCAGGCGGCGGTGTTGATCATTCTCTTGCTTCGGTCTTGGGCCATTGCTGCTGGTGCTGTGAAGGCGGAGTTGTGAAGGTAGTTTGGCAAGGGGCGGGAGAGATGTCTGGCGACTTGGTTGAGTCGAGAAAACATGTGGTAGAGGTTGAGGGTGGATTGTAGCGGTGAAGGAAATGGAGAAAGAGTGAAATGGTGCAGCAAGCAAGCCTCGAGTCGAGTCGAGTCGAGCGAGAGTCGATGATGAAGCAATGCCCGCCTGACGCAAGCGGGGAACTGGACCGCCAGCAGCGAGCACTCCACATCATTCGAGCAGGGCAGAGGGACGAAGGACGGTGATCTTCGACATACACCTCAAAAGTCGTCTATACTGTCAATACCGCCAACATGGTCAGCATACATGTGCCCTCACCGAACAGCGGTACAAGCTAGCCTTCTAACACGTTCTCAATCCTCCCAGGCCTCCGAATCCAGACTCTACACCTTCTCGCAACCCACCAAAGATGCCCTTCGCAAGTTCCGCCTGAGCACATCGCGCGCCAGCGATCCCCAAGCAGTAATCTGTGAGCCAACACCGACATGAAACATCCTCAAGAGGCGGAAGCAAAAAGGCGAAGAAACAAAAGCCAAAAAAAAAAAAAAAAAAAGAAAGTCTAGGGGAATACTGCCCATTCACCAACAACCCGACTAATGATGACCTGAAAACAAAGACCAAATCGACAAAAAAACCCTCGAAATCTCCCGCGCCTCCGACCAAATCTACACCAACATGCAAGACCTCAGCGACGACCTGCCGGACAACACCCCGCGCTTCATCCTGCTCTCCTACCCTCTCACGCTCGGCAGCGGCCGCCTCAGCGTGCCCTACGTGATGCTCTCCTACCTGCCGGCAACCTGCAACCAAGAAGCGCGCATGCTGTACGCGGGAGCGAAGGAGTTGATGCGCAATCAGAGTGAGGCGGGGAGGGTGATTGAGATTGATGCGGCGGAGGATGTGGAGGGGATTGAGGGGAGGTTGCAGGCGGAGGATTAGGGAGGGGGGATTTTTGTTTTGCAGCGTGGTGCTTGGCTGTGGATGGGCTTTTGGTGGATAGCCGTTGGGGAGGATGTGGGGTGCTGGAAGTAAGGCTGTGTGTTGAAGTTGGGAGTCGGGATAGGAGGTACCGCATGTATGCGTGAGCGTAGCTTGCGAGACGACGAGTACAAGGCACGACGAGACGGCCGTAACCGACACAAAAACGGGCACGGAGCACAGCAGAGCAGAGAAGAGCAGAAAAAGAAAGCACCAGAAGATAGAAACCAGAATTAAAGGGTAGTAAAAGTAAGAACCACAACAGAACTACCTGTCTCATCTTTTGTTTGGAGAAAGACCAAACGCCCGATTACAGTCCGTCATGAACTAAGAAAGGAGTCTTTGGGAGCTAACAACGACGTTCGACCGAGAGAAGAGTAGAAGAGGAAGAAAAGACCCAAACAGAGAAAGTAACAAGATGTTAAGAATAATAAGGTTAAAGAAAAAGTTGTTTTGAAAAGAATAGGAGGTTTGCGTTTTTCCCCATTTTTCCCCCTCCCATCCCGTTTGTCTCTCTTGAGAACCAAATGCCGACAACAAAAAATGGATATAATGCGATGAGTTCCGGTGCCCCTCTTCCCTTTGCGTGTTAAGAGAGTTGCGTGTGTGTGTATGAGAGAGTGAGAGAGTGAGAGTCTTTTTTCCTGCTGTGCCGCCTTCAGCCTTTCCTTCTTTACCCGCGCCACGAACAGAACAAGAACCTCGTTCGTTTCGTGCAAGCCCCCCTTCCAGTGTTCTCCATCATCTTATGATGAAGATGTTGTCGCGCTTTTATTAGTAGAATAGAGAAAAAGGCGCGAATGTTGTTTTACCCAAATGCAAATCCGGTACCTCTTTAGACGCCAATGCAGGCGCTGAATTGCTGCAAGTCGTGGGTACAGGCTCTTTGAATCGTCGTTTTCGCTGCGTCGTGTGGCAATGACACCACCTTACATTACTGCACACTTGCAGCAACCACCGTCTTGGTCGTCCTTTTCGCTGGTCTCTCCGTTGCCGGAGGGGTTGCCGCCGCCACTGCCGGAAGACATGTCCCTGTTGTATTTCCGGATCTCGCGAACGATATCGTAGAAGGCGTTGTCGACATTCTGACGCGTCCTGGCGGATGTCTCGATGAACTTGCATCCGAAGCGACGCGCGAGCTCTTGGCCCTCTGTTTGTTCGGTGTTAGCGATGTACTGGCTGTGGCGAGCCACGAAATGTTCGCGCGACGGCAGGCGCGTGGCATGCACGTGGTCTCGTGTTTCAGAGTGTTTCGAGACGAACCTTCATAGCTCACTTGACGCTCCTGCTCCAAATCGCACTTGTTGCCGACGACGATGATGGGGAAGTAGTCCTTGTCCTTGACGCGGAGAATCTGTTGTTGGAATGTGACAATCTCCTCGAAGCTTTGTCGCGATGTTATGCTGTAGACGAGCAGGAAGCCCTCGCCGGTTCGCATGTATTGCTCGCGCATGGCGGAGTATTCTTCTTGGCCGGCCGTGTCGAGCACGTCCAGCAGCGCGACCTCTTCGTCGATAACGCATTGCTTCCTGTATGAGTCTGTGAGGCATTGCGGGTTAGTGTGCTGTTCGGAACGAGGAGGGCGTGGGTCGGCGTTTGCGCACCTTCGATGGTCGGGTCATATTCGTCGACGAAGTGGCTCTGGATGAGTTGGATGGTCAAACAACTCTTACCAACACCACCACCACCGACGACTACGAGCTTGTATTCCCGAAGGAACTGGGAAGTCATGGTCAGTCAATGTCGCGTTGTGAGGGTCTAGGAACTGGCGGGCGCCTGCGGTCGCACAAGGCGGCGTGCCAATGGCTTTGACAGGCGGTCGGGCGGTGGAGGATGATGCATACTTTTGACGCCATTGCGGAGAGGGTATATGTGCGGCGAGGGAGGTATAGATGAGGCGAGCGATGCGAAACGCCACGGGCAGTTCAAGGGTATTCGAGGACGGACAGATCGATCGCGCGGAGTCCAACGAGGTAAGGGATGCGGCTACAGCAAGGTAGGCGTGCGGTGGCCGGGAGCGTAGGACGCGGTGGAGATGGCTTCTGGTGTGTGGGTGAGGTCGAGAGCGAGAGTGAAGGTCGGATGTCGAAGAGAGAGTGTGTGTGTGCGTGTTGTTCGTATGTGCTTGTGTATGTATGGGTGTGCAGCAGCTGACCGGGTATTATGGGTTGCGGAGAGGGTTGTGGGACGGTGGTGGGCGTGGGTGTAGTAGTGGTGGTGCAGGCAGGCTCGAGAAGAGAGGGAGGCTCGGATCAAAGCTGGGCGGGCTGCCGCTTAACCAACGGTCGCCGGGCAAAGTGGAGAGTGATTGCACTACTGCGAAAGAGATGGGAAAGCAATGCAACACGAACAGTACGAGGCTGGCTTTGACCGTTGCGCACTCTTCAGTGGGTGAGTGTGTAGGGAAAAAAAAAAGAAACAATTATATGACAAGAAAAAAGCCAAGCGAATAACAGTGAGAATCAGCAGTATATTCACGCTCCAAACCACCATCCTCACAACCTGCCAAAGGGGTTGGCCTCGCTCTCTTTGGACGACGACCAAGGCACATCCACCAGTGAGAACAGCTCAAAGTCACGTGGATTCAGCGTTTGGTTTACTAGTTAGATTCAGCAAGTCTCCCGTAGGGATGAGGATGGGCGGGCGGCGGCGCGCACGGCGACAGGGCTCTTTAGAGTGCCCGACTACGCTCGACTAAATCGCCCGCACGCGCCAGAAATGCTCCCTGCTCCTCTCCGTTGTGGAGGCTCTTTATCCACTCGCCAGCGCTAAGGCACATGAGGTCTTCCGCTAGACCATCGCTAGAAGGCGTAGAGAAGGCTGGTGATAGGCTCTGCCTCCCTCACTTGCCAGCCCTCACCCATTCCCAGCATTACCTTCATACTCGCAATCAAACCAAGATGCTCTATATGAAGGATGACAAGAGATTGTTGTTGATGATGTTCTCCATATCCCTGACTCCTTTACAAGCTCCAACCGAGCCGTGTAGATACCATGATCCTTGACAGGAGAAGAGGAATGCAATCAGCAAACAGATGGAAAAACAATCAACGTCCAGCCTCCCCGTTCCTTGGTCACACCCATTCTAGTCGACCACTCATTGTCTCACGCGCCGATCTTGCCATGCGGCCTCACCCTTGCTCTCGGTACGGCTTGCCCAGCCTGAACCTATCTGCATGCACGAGGTAAGAAGCCGCCCAGCCATGGGAGATATATTACCTTATCAACATCATCACATCTCTCTTCCTTCATTCGTCTCGTGATAATCACGACGACGACGACCGTTAGCCCTCAAATTACGCCTCTACGCCATATCAAATTCCAGCATGATATAAATTGCGGAGCCCAACCTAAAAAGTCAGGAGCCGAGCCCGGTCCACGACTCAGAGGCATCAAAGAAAAACGGTGGTAGGCGGCTTGATTGCAGGCGAGGCCTTCCTTAGGAGCTACGCTTTCTTCTACCTTTAATCCCCCCTGATTGCGGGTTGACCATCGCGCTGACACCTGAAGATCGACTCGGATTGCGTTTTGCGCTTTGGACGCAACGCCATCGAGCGTGGCCGTCGCGTCACTCAGAGCTTGTTGATTTAGTCCTCTCATAAGCCCTATGTGCACCGTGAACGTGTTGGTCGCTTGCGGAGGTGCAGTTCGTTTGTCGTCGTCGCGCAATCCTTCCAGGCGACTTCCGAACCGTGTCATGGAAGAACAAAGCCCTCATCACATGACTCTCATGCAATGCACAGCGAGCGGCAGGCGCTCCGACAGAGTGGGAAGGGCGAGTAGCTAGTACCTCTGTAGTAGTGAACGCGCGCGCGCAAACGAGCCAAACAAACCTGTACCGAGACACACAACCAGTGGGACAGCCATACATCACCGGCCGGGAAGCGCTGAGTGAGACAGCCGCTACTGCGCGTGCAAACGTTTCCATCACGCCTCTTCGCGCCATGCAACTCCCATCCAACCTATAAAACAACAACTCCGCTCAACGAAAGGCATACATCCGTTCCGCGAGGTGTGCAGCGCAGCAGCGATATGCGAGCTTGCCGTACTCTGTGAAGGAGGGTATAGCTCTCCAAACGCTATGATTTGCTTTGCAGGCGGTTCGGCGACGCACGACGCGACCGCGCGCGCTTTTTTCCCTGCTTGCTGCTGCATGCAATAAGCGAGCGGGCGGGTAAGGCGTCGAGTAGTAGATTTCGCCGCCGTTCGGGGGGAGCAAAGCAAGGATGATCTTCCTGAGACCATGCGTGCATTGCATAGTTCTCATGCAGTGTGTACGTATGTATATGTACGTGTATGTATAGCACAGGCGGGTGAAGAAGGGCGCTTCGGCTCGTAGGGAACTCGTGTGGGGATCTTGGAAAACTATCTTCCGGACGTAGCTATTGCTTTCTGGGTAGAGTTAGAGTTTCGGGGGGAGATGTGAGATGAGGTATGCTGTACCGGTTGTGGAAATGGGGATTAGTGATGTGTAATGTTAAGGGCGGCTTCCTCCGTCGCGCACATGTGATATCAGCGTGTGATGTTGTTTCGGGAGCTTGAATCATGACCAAAAACCGGGATACTGTTTGAACACAACCCACAGACTAGCTGGAGACGTCAAGATATGCCGAACGATCGAGAAGCATTGCACCCCTCGCAGCACAGATCAAGAAGCACAAACACCCAACCGAAAGACCGCAAGCCAAGCATTCAAGCATTCACCGGTCTCCCCTCTCCAACCAGCAGATCCTTGTCCATGAGCATGACACTATCCGATCGTCTGCTCTCAACGTCCTGCTTTATACTCTGTCCATTAAGCTGGCCCTGTGGTTTGCCCATATTCTGTGCGATTTCTGCACCCGCAAGACGACCAAAAGTCATACTGCGTAGACACGATGTCGCTGGAGGGTACTCGTTGTAGAAAAGACCTGTCATTTCACCGGCGGCCCAGAGGCCAGGGATGGGCACGTCGTTTGTGCTGAGAACTCGAGCATTCAGGTCGGTTTTTACACCGCCGTACCTGTTGGGCGATGTCAGACATACTGAACGAATACGACATCAGTGTTGGGTGCGTGCTTACGTGAAGGTGAGATTCGAGGTCATGGGGTAGCCATAGAAGGGCGCTGTTTCAATCTTCGTGGCCCAATTCGTCTTGTTCACTTTCAGACCCGTCGTGGCTTTGCCGTCAAGTTTCATGAGATCGAAATCCTTGTCGTTAACGGCAGCATTGTAATCGTCAACCGTCTTCTTCAGAGACTTTGGATCCAACTTCAATTTCTCAGCCAATTCTTCGATGGTGTCTGCTTTCTCTGGCGGTTGATCAGTCGTATCGTAAACCCAGCTGCCCTTGAAGCGTTGCCAGATCGTATCATCGGTTAAGAAAAAGCAGGACATATTCTGATCTCTCCAGCACTCGAGCGCGATCATCTCGAATGTGGCGAAAAGGTGACGTTTCCCCTCATCGTAGAAACGCTCGCAATCGTTGTTAACAACAATGCCGTAATTGTGGCCCCAGATCACAGCGTCTGGTTTCGTGGCTCGTGTGTCTACCAGCTCGCAATGCATGCCATCGAAAGATCCCGCTGTGCCGGCACCTACTTCAAGGCACATGCGCAGGCCTGCTCCTTTATTGTATTTCAGGCCAGGTGCGATGAGGGGAAGCTTGTGAGAGTCGCGGCCGATGTATCTTGCCAGCATCTCTTGGTTGCCTTTTTGTGCATCAGTAGAGCCGAATAATTAGCGCTTTAATAACTGAACTCACCTTCGAAGCCACCACATGCCAAGACGACATTCGGTGCAATCAAGTCATGCAATAAACCATCAGTCTTGCGGACCTTCAGGCCCTTGATGGCGCCAGACTCTTCGGTCAGCAACTTGATAGCTTCGGTCTCCCAAAGTATCTCAGCATCCTTGTAACTGCGAATATGCTCGAACAACTTTGCAATGATCGCTTTGCCACCACCTTCTGGAAAAACAAAGTGTTGTGCCGTCTTGAATTCCAGCAGCACGTTCGGTTCATCGTGATGTACAAATTTGACGCCACGGTCTTCCAGGTATTTGGCAGAGATGGGTGCTTCTCGCTCCAGCTTGTGGCAATATTCTTCGTCTGCCATGCCATTACTGACGAGCCTCATTTCCTTCACCCAGTCGGCGTCGAAGTTCAAATCCTTGTCCAGGCGAAGATAGGCCATGGTCCATTTCGAAGCACCACTTCGTTCGCCCTCCCTACCGACTTCGACAAGGGCGACTTTACCTTGTTTTCCGTTCTTTGAGCATTCTTCAAGGAAACTTAGCGTGGCCATGCAGCCTGCAAAGCCACTGCCAACAACAACAAGGTCGTAGTCTGAGCTAGACGCCATGTTGTGAGCTTCCGAGCGTTTCGCTAGGTTTTAACGTTGCGATTACCCGATTGTTGGAGGAAACAAGAACAATGAAACAGTCTGCAAACGGGCCTGGACTTTTGCTTCCAAAGCGAAGGTGCTCGTCTACATAAGTACACTCCTCCACCCTCACCGCAGCTAGCAAGCTCCGGTTTCCAGATGTCCGAAGTGCTCACATGCGGGGTCTCTAGGTTGATGATCGACTGTTCCTGAGTCTCGAGGAGTCTCGCCACTCCAATGCAACTCTGATTCTCGCAAGCAAATGGCACTGCAGCCATGAGATGACTTTCCTCTAGACCGGGTTTTTTCAAGGTTGGCATCGTCGCATGGCGCAAGCTGTTGCGGGGTATGGGAGGAGTGATGTGCTGGCCTGTAGAGGACGTAGCATGCATGTCTGCATCAATGATCGTTTTTAACCTGGCAGCACTATTATTTTATGTACTCCAAGGTTATTCGTCTCTGAGGTCGTTGCTCCGGAAATACCCCACCATGGGAGCCCGGGAATAATCTTGACATGTAGTGGGAGTCTTTGGTTCCAGGTACTCCTGCTGACCAAGGGCAAAACGATTTGGCTGATAGAGCTCCGCCATGCATATGGCTTCATATGAGTCGTATCATGGCGGTCGCGCTGTGTATTGGAAACTCATTCGGATACATGCTCATGTTGTGTTGATCTAGAGATGGACCTTCGGCTTCTGTATATACCGTAGCGGCCACTAGCGTGATTGCCTACCTAGGTAATCTAAGCGAGCGCGGATGCCCGTCACCCTCCAAGTTTATCGCCGTTGCGCAAGACGCCAGTGCGATCAAACGTCCAAGCTGAGCATTCACCGCAACATACAGACCACCATACCACGCCAATCTCAATTGTTCACCACATCTTCCGTGAGCCAACGACGACCTCATTGCTGGAAACCTCGGATCACGCCGCCGCCTTCGCGCCCCCGTACCATCAACGCCACCACGATCACATACCTTCTCGAGGACGATCACTGGATCTACGAAGTGAGAAGAGGAGCGCGCAGTTGAGAAAAAGTCGGAAGATATTGAGCAGCGCCGCAAGGCGCGGCCGCAAAAATGAGTGATCTGGACAAGTATGGACACGCGATGGCATGCGCAGTAGCACTTCCCTAACAGGTGGCAGGCACATCGAACAGCTTCGAGCATGTCGCCCTATACCAGAGGCCCAGGTGCGCGAAGTCTGCTACAAGGCACGAGAGCTTTTGATAGAAGAGGGAAATGTGGTTGGTGTTGATGCGCCGGTGACGGTATGCTTGCCTTTGCCTTGATTGCCCTGCTATGCTTTGTTGCTAATTAAATGCGATGACAGATCTGTGGTGATATTCACGGCCAGTTCCATGACCTCATGGAGCTGTTTCGTGTCGGCGGTGATGTGCCAGACACAAACTACCTTTTCATGGGTATGTAATCGCCGAGCCATTATGTCAATGCGACACGCTGACCTTTTGCAGGCGACTTTGTCGACCGTGGCTTCTATTCATTAGAATCTTTCCTTCTTCTTCTGTGCCTCAAAGTTCGATACCCCGACAGAATTACACTTATCCGAGGTAATCACGAATCACGACAGATCACGACAGTCTACGGCTTTTACGACGAATGTTTGCGCAAATACGGCAGCGCGAATGTGTGGAGATACTGCTGCGAGGTGTTCGACTACCTGGCACTGGGTGCTCTGGTCTCTGGAGCTGCGACCGACCTGGAACCGACCGATTCTTCGTTTGCCGATCCATCTCAGACACAAGCTTCGATCTTATCCGAGGAGCAGGCCGAATTGGAGATTGAAATTCTCAATTCGACAGGACAGATAGTCAGTCGCTTCCCGCGTGTGCAGCAATCAGACTCTTCGCAACTATCCAACCCACCATCTTCTCCTGGTCAATCACCCTCTCGATCAGGTCCACCGGGCACCGGAGCGTCGGGCTCAGCCAAGGGGTCCGGTGGGAATCCAGGTGGTGCAGTTTTATGTGTACACGGTGGCCTTTCGCCTCTCATCGATAGTATCGACAAGATCCGCCTCCTGGACCGCAAGCAAGAAGTACCCCACGAAGGCGCCATGTGTGACCTTTTGTGGTCTGATCCTGACGAGATCGATGGTTGGGGTCTCTCCCCCCGTGGTGCCGGTTTCCTCTTTGGTGCCGACATCGTGAAATGTTTCAACCACAAGAACGACCTCAGCCTCATCTGCCGAGCTCATCAGCTCGTGATGGAGGGCTTCAAAGAAATGTTCGACAGCTCCATTGTCACAGTCTGGAGTGCTCCCAACTATTGCTACCGCTGTGGCAACGTGGCCGCCATTCTGGAGCTGGGCGAAGACGGCTCAAATGCAGGCTACACTTCACGAGGAAACGGAGACGCAAATCGTGCACCCGGTGTCCTCCAGCCGAGAGACCAGGAAAGGAAACTGGGTCCTGGAAGGCGATACCGTATCTTCGAAGCAGCACCGCAGGACTCGAGGGGCATGCCAGCGAAGAAACCAGTGGCGGATTACTTCCTCTAAATGCGGTGCAGAACGCGTGGACGTGTGCATAAACAGCCAGGCGATGAATGTATTTTTCTGATACCCACATATAAATTAAAGCCAGACTTTTGCCATTTTTCGCTAAAAGAGGTTCTCGCTGCTGTGATTGATCTGTGTATTGATTGACTCATATCGCAGAAACGCCATCCCATGCATTCTGCAAACAATCTCGGAAAGGCGCCTTTGCTAAACCCAAAATTCCCCAAACACGATCACGAAATCTACTACTCCCCCAATCTGTCAATTTACTCTCTAAATGCCCCTATACTCCGGATCAACCTTACTCTGCTTGAACAGACTCTTCCCTCGCAACCACTGCTTATACGCCTTATACCTCTTCTTTCCCCCATCCTCATCGGTAACAGTCAAAGGCTCCTCCCTCCCCGCCACAAACTCCCTGAAATCCCTCAAATCCTGATCATCCACGGCGTCCTCATCGCCTTCCATGCCCGCCTCTTCCCACCTCAGCTCGTCGCCCAGAGCGGGCGGGAGCGCCGACCCATTACGCTGCACGTACTCGACGTAGTCGATGTTGGCGTCTGAGGGCACGTCGGCTGTCGTCACCAGTGGCAGGGTGAGAGGGTGCGCGATGTAGCGGCTGTACTCGTCTGCTTCCGCGTCGGTGACGCTGGGGTTGAGGGATTGCGTGTGGTACTGGTTGAGGGTCCAGAGGTGCATTTGGGCTTTGTCGGCGGGCGGGGGTTTGCTGGGGTCGAAGGGTTTCTCTGTTGCAGGCCCGGGGAGGGCGAGTTTTGTCCTGGGCTCACGGAGGATGCTGGGTTTGTCGTCGCCTGGTGCTGTGGGTGGGCGGAGGTTGTCGCGTGGCGAGCTGGAGCCTGGGTTTGGTTCGGAGGGATCGAGGATTTTGACCCCTTTGCGGGCGGGTCTTTTGTCGGGAGAGTCGAGACCTTGGTGGCGATGTGGTTCGAGGCGAGGTTTGAAGGGGCTGAAATCGAAGTTCTTGCTGTCGCGGCTGTGTGGCCGGTCTGGTAGGTAGCGGTTGCTATTGTTCATGCGGAAGGGATACATTTTGAGAAAAGATGATAGGGTAAATGGGCGGTAGTACTCCATCCAGTAATCATCGTAGTCGTAGACCTTGTGGGTGAATTGACTGTCCTCTGGGTACAGTGCCGGAGGCAGTTTGCGTGGTTCAAGAAATTCCGGCGTATACCAGAGAAAGTAGTCGCGACGTCCACGTTCCAACCATGCTCGAGGATCTGAGTGATGAAGATAGTAATCTGTGACCAAGTCCCATAGCATCGGCTGACCTTTCGCCCAGATATAATTTCCGAGGAAGAGATTGTATGCTTCTTGCCGTTGGTTGTCGAGGAAAGAGTTGTGGTAATACCTTTTGAAGCTTTCTACCATATCACGCGAGTGGCTCTGCCAGTGATTTAGTTTGCGATAGGTTGCCATGGTGTTGACCAGATGCGATCCTCCGTACTGCACCGCAATCGTATCTCCGTGGTCGTGAAATAACGAAGTGAACAGCGAGACAGCGTCGGTGTCTGTTGCAGTGTCAGTATGTCATCTGGTGGATGATCTAATTTTACAAGTGAACAGAACATACCATAATCAACCTCCTCTGCGGCAAGAACACCTAACGCTTGCAGCTGCTTGCCAAATGCACACTTTCCGATTACGAACTGCGCAGCATTTGTCCGGTCCAAGCAGTCAATGCAATTTGTTCGAGCAACGCCGTTCTGCACCTGGGGCTTATCATAGTCGGAGTCTCCATTGTGAAAGAAGCCTGTGGTGCGGAGAATTTCTTCTGCGATGACTTCAAGGTTGCCTATCACATCTCCACCTCTGGTCTTGGACGCTCGGCTCATGTCGAATGCTTTGTACATGATCTTCTTGTCCTCCGGTAAAGATTGATTCAGGAACTCGACGCAATGTTGGAACTCGTACAGTAACTTTGACTCGCGTGGTGTGCGTTCGCGTGATTTGATCAGGTTCAGAACGTATATGGGGCAGCCGTAACGTTCGAACAAATTGTCAAAATGCAATGCTGCAGGCTGATAGAACGGGTCCTGCAAGTTCAAATCGATGTTGGGTTTGGGCGTGACTCCACTGTTGTCCTGGGTCCAATACAGCGGTATACTGCCTCTGTGATGTACGTATGAGGTCCATGTAGGATTAGTGAATAGACGTGGACCGGGTGCATGGAATGAAGTCGTCAACATCTCCGAAACGATTTGTTCTGTTTCCACATCGTTTGCAACATATCCCATGTCGTTTATACCGCGCTTCAAGAATCGTGCACCGGCGAAGAAGCGCGACCGTCTACCAATGATGGTCACGTATACCGATCGACCAAATATGTCAAGAGCCGCTTGATCAATGAAGCCGTGGATGATCGGCACACACCAGTCATGAGGATTCTTCATGGCATTTTTGGCAGGCTTGAGCAAGTGGTGATTCCAGACGAACATTCCGTTGAAGTCATGGCCGCAGGAGAACTTGCCTTCGTTGAGCGAGGTTCGCTGGCGAATGATGTTATGCTGCAACGATCGTGTGATGTTGTACGAGTAGCTGAAGTAGAACGAGCGTGTGAGATCGAGGTTGTTGAGGATTCCAAGAAAGCGAGCCTCTTCTGGGTTCCGATTGCTCGAGAATCTCGAGCTGGAGCCAGTCGTCAAGGGCACGAGCTCGGTGCCTTCGACTTGATACACATAGTGGCCGCCAATCATAGCCACTTGCTGCCTTTTGGTGATAATTAGCATATAGTAAGCTTCCGTAAACCGGATAAAGCCCAAGAGACCCCAAAAGACACATTGAAGTTTGAGTCCGCCGGTTGCCTTGTTGCCCACATCGATGCTGGTCAGAATCTCATTCAACTGTTGTCGTTCATAGATAGTATCATCCTCGAAGATGTTGATCTGACCGGGTGCTGCCGTACGATCCACCCGCAACATCTTGAACACGCTGTCTGTGAGATCGGAACCAACGATCCAATACCGGACACTCGTTTCGTACAGAGTGAACTTGTGCATACGGTGAGGGCGAGGCTCATTCATGTCCTCGCCAACATCTGTTGCGTCGATCGTGGTACTTGTGGGTCCGCCTTCATCAGGTGAAATGTCGCCTCTCAATTCCTCGGCGGTGGCGCCCACGCGAGGGTACAATGGCGGGTCATCCAAAGAGCCCGTTGGGTCGAGGTTCGATTCTGCAAGGCGCTCCGCTGATAATCCATCCGGTGTAGGGCCACGGGCATCGCTGGATTTTTCGGCATCGGTTCGCCGAACAGACGCACTCCTCACAAATGCCGGCTTGTCGTAGTCAGGTGATTCAGGTCGGCTGGCAGGGACTTCATATTCGCTATGGGTATTGGGTCCGGCATCCACGGGTCCCTGGTCCATATTCGTAGGTGCAGTCGCACAGTTTGATGTTTGCTTTCAAGTCCGTGCTTCCATGATATAAGTAGACAGCGTCACAAGCTCGCCTCCTAGTGTAGTCCCTCGCCTTGGTGTTTTCCAGACAGATGGTAGGATGAGGGGCGCTTTGGTGAAAGCCAGAATCCTTTGAGTAGCCTGGTGGAATGTTCCGATGGTATTAGCACAGATCCAGTCGGTTAAATTTGGCAAGTGCTGTGGTTCTTGATATTGGACGGGAGGATGATGCTTGAAGTGAGTTCGTTGGTGGGAACAAGGTGAAGCGGAGCGTTCGGCAAGCGGGGTGGCGCATAGCGCCCCCCGGGGGCTGTTCACATGCCAATCTCGCTACCTATTCACTGCTCTTACCAACTTGATCTTTCACTGATGCGCCTATCGACGGCGCGTCCTGACACCTCTGCAACAACATCTCCACACGACACTTGACATGCCGCCCTGAAGACATGAAACGTTGCAGCGCATCCGCGTACCAAACATCTCGCATCAACCGTGTTTGATGCTTCACAGCTGCTTATTACTTCTGGTATAGCTTGTTCGCTCTTAACCCGGGAAGGGAACCAATATCATCCTCGGTCACAAGATGGAGTCTCAGGCTGCTTCGAACAGCTCTCTCATACCCTCTGCCATGGATCTTCTTATGGTCTTTCCTCGCCTGGCGCAACGAGCTGGATCATTCCTATACGTGCCAGAGGTGGTCGAGGATATCGTGGACAAAGCATGGAGCGGAGGCAGTGCAATCGCGCATGCTACTGGCGAAGAGGCGGCAGTCAATGTCACAGCGACAAACACTACAGCTGCGGCGGTTCAAGAGATACTCGCCGAAAGCACAGCGGCCGGGATGCAGGCGGCGTTTCAAAAAGCATGGGTACAAGGAACCACCACGGAAGGATCATCAATATTTGGCATGGTGCTGCAGATTGTTGGGAGAATCAAGAACTTCGGCGGGCTATTCTCCTACCTGACTTCCAGGTGGGCACTGGCTACGTTTGCTGCTGCCATTATACTCAACAGAGCCCAATTCTACGCTTCATCGCGTCAACGTCTTCAATTGAAATGGCACGTCAGACTGGGTCTTTACGTCGTCCCAATCGGCTCTGTGTTGCGGCAACTGATCACAATATTGGAGGCTCTTCGCTGTCAGACGTCTCCGGATTTTGCATTACTACGATATGGTGATCCGCTGAAGTCGCTATCTTTGGATTTTGGCGGTGATGGAGATTTCATTCACAACCTGAGTTCTACGCTTCTCTTCTGGAAGGATGATGCAGCTTGTTGCGCGGCTCGCAACATGTCGTTGCCTGCTCTTGACGGCGATACCTCCCAATTACGCGGATCCATGTCCCTGCTGTTCGTCTTCTTTTTAGTACTATGCGCAAGTCAGCTTTTCGAAACCCTGGCGTGCGCTCTACAGGGCAGGCAACCCGTGCCAGAAACCGGCATGACAGTATTCGAACACTCGCTCGCTTTTGCAGAATGCGAAGCCATGATAAGCAGTGCTCTCGGGTTTGGCTTCTTTGGTCTCCCACGACCCGAATTGCAGTCCGCTCCAAGTTCAGCAGAGAGCGCCGGACCATTACTCTCTAGAGCAGAGATTCTCCAACGCTTAAATGTTCCACCAGAGGTTCTTCTTGTATGCGTCATCTCCTGTTTCAGCCATCTCAGCAGCGCGACATTGGCCGTGGCAGGCTTGCGCGACAAAGTTCGACT
The DNA here is from genome assembly GCA_030772445.1 of Cladosporium sp. MBC 237. Taxonomy (NCBI): domain Eukaryota; kingdom Fungi; phylum Ascomycota; class Dothideomycetes; order Cladosporiales; family Cladosporiaceae; genus Cladosporium; species Cladosporium sp. MBC 237. The sequence continues at coordinate 54,228 of JAPHCH010000074.1, forward strand.
GATTAGCACTGGTGTATGGGCCTGCTGCTACATGTCCGCCTTCGTCTGGAGCTTTACGAGGGTGTTCATGCATCCGATCGAAAGTGTCAACGACCTCGGCGTCTTGCGCTTCCCGACTGTCTGCGTGGTAGGGTTCATCCCGCACCTCGTTATAACGATCGGCATCCTCTTTTGCAGTCTCATGTACGGCATCGCGTTGGTGCTGACCGCACTCAACGTGCCGGACGAGTTTGCCAACGGGATGAGCCTGAGGCAACGCTTCGGTTGGGCCTATCAGAACCTACAAGCGAACGTACAGTTCTCACAAGGCTCTGCGATCCGCATCAAGCTGAGTGAAGACTTTTACACGTCTTTGCTCAAGATCGGATTCACAATTCTGACTGCCGCTAGTGAGGCAGTGTACTTGAACGAGGGAAGCAAAGTGCACGTTGCACAAATGACATGGCTTGAGCGGAAACGGATAGATGAACTCGCAATTCGAAGCACCCAGCGAAAGAAAATCGCGATACCACCTGAACTCCTCGGCGAAGAGATTGCCCAAGGCCTCGACTTTGTTGATCACGAGAACGCGGCGCTCGGCAAGTCACCTTATGCTCGCGAACGCAAATCTAAATTGAAAGGGAGCGAGGCCGAGCGTGCTAATGCCGCCGAAATCGATAGCGGACTTGGGATCAAGCAGAAGAGGAGCGGGATGCACCTGACCGTTGATTTTGTGGTTGGCATTTTCTGGCTCTGGATCAATTTGCTCGCACAATTGTTGCTCGAATGCCTTCGGCGACTGAGCATTCAGAGCCGACCTGCATGGTTACTGAAAGCTGCTGGTATCGCGGATGATTCCGGAAAGACGTCCAAGCTCCAAATCACGGGGACGGCTGACAACCTTCAATTCTACTACCTTGGGCCAGATGGCGATCTTGGCCTTCCTCTAGATCGCAACGTGGATGTTGAGGCGGAGATGCGACGCAAGCATAAGCGTACGGGTACTTATTCCACCGAAGAAGCCCTTGGTGAGAACGTTTACAGCTGGTGGCGAAGCGGCGGCTGGTTTGGTGATTTGGACAGTAGCGGCGAGTATGCTGCACAATCGACAGACGAAGACGACGATACGACGAGCATGATCTCCATGTCCTCCAACGCAAGCGTTGCAGATGACTGGTCAGACATGGAAGAAGAAAGCGGTCGACGAACCCCAACACAGCGAGACCCATACGCACATCACAGCAGGGAGGCCACTCCCACAGCCGACGGGGGATTAGACGTTGGCTTATTGTCGAGATTGTTGAATCCGCAATCCGCAACGGAGCGTGAAGAGGCTCGTCTCTTGTCGTACAGCCTGCAAGCCGACCGTCCCCTGACACGCGCACAGTTCCGACGCACGACCGATCGTCAACGCGCCGAACTGCTCCGGAACTCGAACGTCACGTACAGCTCCGCCGACGAAGAGGAACGCGATCTGGAGAACTTCATCTTGACACAGCGGTCCAAGGCCAGGAGCAAAGCAACGCGATCCGGCGGAAGCTGGGAAAACGGCGGAGAAGGCATGGGCGAGGGAGGACCGCAGTGCGTGGTGTGTCAAACTGCGCCTCGCACGGTCTTGGTTTGGCCTTGTGGGTGCTTGAGCATGTGCGATGACTGCCGTGTGGGCCTTGCGACTCGAAACTACACAAAGTGCATTTGCTGTAGGACGAGTGTCGCGGCGTACTCGAGGCTGTATGTGCCTTGAGAGGTGGGTAGTTCGGCAATACTGGGTTTCAATGTACAGAGCAGCGCATCAAGAGAGACAATTTTTTCTCATTCTCAACCGCACCCTAACGCAAGTTTTGGTTGGTACAGCCACTCAAGTAATGTAGGTCATTATGTGCACGGGCATGTGAATTTGGATGCGTAGAGGTAAGTTGCATGCGCTGAAAATAAATCTGAAAGGAAGAGGAGAACAGAAGGATATCAGAGAAGAACTGAACATGAATCGGCGGACGCAGAAAAGAAATAAACCACAGCGACCTCAACCCTTTGCGCGCGACTGGGGCATAGCTTTGGATGGACATGTCAAATCCCGGATTTCAGTTTCCTAACCAGACTCTCCGCCTTGCCTGACAGTGAGAATCTGGCGCCACGTCTCCGTAGAAGCTGGTCGACGTTTTCATGGCCATTGCTCAATGCAAGGTATCTCGCCGTAATTCCGTATCCCGCAGAATGCGAAGGGTCTGCGCCTGCGTCCAGCAAGACTTGGACTACCTCTGCGTGGCCGTTTGCTGCCGCTTTCAGAAGAGCTGTGTAATCAGACTCGGTTTTCGAGTCGACCTTCGCATCTGCGCCTAGTAGGGCTAGTACCGTGTCCGTGCGACCTTCCCTTGCTGCCCAGATCAAAGGTGTGTAGCCGCCATTGTCCCGATGATCAACCTGCGCGCCAGCATCTAACAGTAATCTTACAATGTCCGTGTGACCTGAAGAAGATGCCAGTGTTAGCGACGTCGAACCATGTTTATTCGACTGATTGATTCGCGCGCTGGCATCCAGCAGCACTTGTACTAATTCCGTGTGTCCATTGAACGATGCCAGCATTAGCGATGTTACACCAGAATCGTCTACGTGATCGACTTGTGCGCCAGCATTGAGAAGTTCTCGGGCTGCGTCTTTGTACCCGTCGCATGCAGTATGCAATAGGGGCGTCCAGCCATGGTGACCTCCAGGATCAACTTCCGCGCCAGCATCCAGGAGTACGCGTGTCACATCTGCATGCCCGTCATTTGCTGCAAAAGTCAAAGCTGTCGAACCATTGTTATTTCTGATCTCGAGACGAGCGCCCGCATTCAAGAGGATCTGGACGTTGTCCTTCCTTCCTTTGCATGCTGCAATGCTTAAAGCTGTCGTGCCACGCTTGTCTTGATAATCCAGTTGCACACCATCATCCACAAAGGTTCGCAAGATATCTCCTGCTTTGCCGCCTGCTGCGATCATGAAAGCATCTAGCTTCACGCCATGGTCGAGCTCATCGTCCCCCCAGACGCCTGTGGACATCAGACTTTGTAAGCAGACCCTGTGGCCAGGTCTTTGGTTAATGCCTGAGACAACTACGAGGCCTCCAAGCGCGCGGTTCCTTTGCTCCTGTGTCACAGCTACGCCAGTTTTGAGCAGAATATGCATGATTTTGGCAGATCCGGCCATCGCTGCAATCATGCAGGCATCAGGTAGAACCGAAGTGAAAGTTGGACCGTCAATGCGCGAATCTTGGTCGATGAGAAGTTTTACCACATCCTCTTGGTCTTCATAGTATTTTTCGCTTGAGAGCATTGCCAAGGCGGTGACGAATACAAGCGGTTGCTGAGATGCATTCGCAATGTGATCTCGAAGTGCTTCGAGCGCTTCTACGGGTTCAACTTTGAAGAAATCAATGGCGCCTTCACACAGGCTGAGGTGGTGGGTCTTCGTGTCGGCTTTAACATCCACTGTATTTTGGTCCGGTTCATTGATGAAGTCGTAGAGGTTCTTCAAATTTGGACGTTGCAACTCCTCCAAAGCTCGGATATCGACAGCGCGACTTTCGTGCCTCTTGTCGTTCTCCAGAAGGAGTGCGAGGAGCTGTGGATCATTCTTGAAGCATGCAGCATGAATTGCAGAGCCAAAAATCCCGCCATGTCTCCAAACCAAGGCACCGTGTTCCAAAAGAAGCTCTACGGCCTTGCGAGATCTCATGAAGACTGCGAGACACAAAGGCGTGCCGTATCTGTTACTCGATGCGTCCACGTTGGCATAGTACTCGAAAAGCAGGCTTGCAATTTCGTGGTAGTCTGCCGCGCAAGCGTAATGTTGAGCGGTCAGCCCTTCGTGGTTTGCCTGATTATGGCTAGGCTGCGCTCCTTCGCCGATGAGATATTTGACCGTTCGCAAATGTCCGTGTGCAGCTGCCTCTATCAAGCGATTATTCAGAGCACGAACTTCAGCATCGGAGAGCTGTTTTGGATGGTGGACCCTATCTCCTGAGCCCGAGGATGTAGTGTTCACGCCGTAGAAGTGAAAGTCTTGAAACTGTCAGCCTAATCTTCCAGACCAAAACCAGTGCCTACTCCTGTCACTGAATATTGCTGTTGAACACTTCGCTGCGCGATGAGTTGTCTGGGCCTGCGTTGTACACATCGCCGTTGTGCTGGCGCGCACTATCCGTTGCACTTGTGTTGGAATACTCCTTCCCGGGACGGGACGGCAAGCCTGGAGGGGTGGAGGGGAGCTGTTCGACATGGCATTTCATGAGAGCATACACTGTGAGACACAGGATGCGGAGGTGTTACGAGAGAGAGCGATAGAGAGAGGCTCGCATTCTGTATATGAGAGCAAGGCTGAGCTGAGATGCTAAGGCTTCGCTCCCACCGTATCGTGACACGGCACCTGGTGGCGTGCATGCATGCTCACGTTCCCGTGCGGTAGACCATTTGTACCATTCTTAAATTAGCAGCATGTCTTTAGCCCTGTATCATGGTTTCATGATACGGCTCGTATATTGTTGAAGGTGTTTGTGGACACCAAGTAGTACGAGACGTGAAGTAGGAAGTGTAAGGTAAGTTACCTTGGTTAAGTTATGTTATTGCGATCTGGTTCGGACAACGTTTAGGCCGAAATTCAACTCTATCGCTATCGCTATCTCCCGGATCTACCCTCGAACCCTTTTGGAGTTGATGGGCCTTCGCCTACACGTCACTTTCGTGTTCTTCCTTCTCCTCTGACCCAACGCAGAGACCAACGCCACACAAACACGCACATTCACGCCAGCCTTCGCGCGCAACCGACTGACCCAGAAGTCCTGGTGCAGTCCTCATCCTCATCCTCCCTTCCGCCAACCCATTTTATGCAACCAGAGTTTTCTGCGGCTTCAACACCACTGTCCATACCTTCTGCCTCACCAGAAGAAGCAGCACCGACCACCCAGCATGGCCTTCACGACCAGAACACAGGAGGCGTCTCGCTGCCTTCACTCGATGCCCCAGGCATTGAGAATGGACCAGCGACGCCAGCTGAGCAGCTCGCCATCGACGCTGCGTTCGCCGCTTCTCTCCAAGAGCGGGATCGTGTCAGCAGAAGCGAAGAAAGAAGGCTGAGCCCTCCGGCATCGAATTCGTCAATCTCCCCAAAGCCATCTACACCATTGCGGGCTGCGAAGAACCGGATAGAAGAATATGAAAAGGCATCAACACCGCCTGTAGGAAAGAAGAGGGAAGGCCCGGCTTTCGAGGTGATCAAGAAACAGAGGGATCCGGAAGACAACCGCAGCCCGATTGCCGAGCTCCCGAATGAGATCTTGACCCACGCTTTGGCACACCTTGCTCCCAATGACCTGGCTGCAGTCGCTTCGGTCTCGAGACGTTTCCATGAGCTCGTCACTACGCCCCACGCCTGGCGTAGCGCTTTTGCCCGTCTCTTCCTTGGCTCGGACTCCATAGACGCACTCGAAAGAGATTCAGATGACGAGTCCGAGGCTGTGGTCCGCTCGGAGCGCCGCGTGTTCACGCGACTTACTGCTCTCGCCTCCTGGCGGAGTGAATACATTCTGCGCACGAGGCTCTTGCGCTCGCTCGAACGTGGCAAGCCAGTACAGGCGATTGCCTCGCCTCATGCCTCCAGGAGCGGTCAAAGCCACACTGCCCAGTCCACTTTCAGGTACGGCTCGCACTTGACTCACCCGGTAACTCACATTCACGCGACATTCGGCACGGGTCTGAACAAACGCATGCCCCGCTTCATTCATGCCGCCGATGACATTGGCACAGCGTCGAGCAGCGACCCATACATTGGGAAAATCGATCCTTGGGGTCTCGGTGACCCTCAAATGTTCTTGCAGTTTTACGAACGTTTCCCAGGCGATGCTCAGTATGGCCTTGGACCTGGAGAAATCGTTGGTGTGCCTAACGTCATGGACGTCAGCCAGCCATACGGCATGATTCACGGCGAAGGTTCGCCCTCTGGCATGGTGTACTACCGATCTACGGAGGAGAAACGCGGTCGCTTCCTGCCGTTTTCCTCTGCCATGTCTGCGCCCGAACTTGGCATTCCCAGGATTTCGTCTTCAAAGGAGGCGATCTGTAGCGTCTGGATTGCAAAATCCACAGCCATCCCTTCTATGACTGACGGACTGATTGGCATGCTCTCTGGCTCTTCTCTTGGTGTCTTGACATCGTACAGTGTGGGCGCGACAGCCAACGGAAACAATCGCGATCAACGCTTCGGACGTGGTGAAATGACTGCACGTTGGGTGCTTAGCCCTGGGGTACCTCTCATCGCTATCGCTGTTGATAACGAGTACAGTCCGCAGCGTCAAGCTCAAAACCGCATTTGGGCCGTTGTGCTCAATGCCCTCGGAGAGACTTTCTACCTCACCAAGTTTCCCCGTCGATCTGATGTGGACCGAGGGGTACGCCAGGACGATGAGTCTCGAGAACGCAGTGCCTGGCTTACTGGGCGTTCGGTTTACTGGAACATCGTTGAACCAAGCAGGCGCACCGCTAGGCCGGACCCTTATGCGTCAGCTGGCGCGGATGGTAGCTACTCTCCTCGCACCTCTTGGAATGGCATGTGTCTCAGTAACGACCAGGTCATTGCAGAGACCAGCGAAGTTGCAGAGTTTGCTACCCGAAAACCAAAGGATTTCCAAAAGACCTGCACTGGCTGGGACATGCGCAGGAAGCTCGAAGTCGATTTCGCCGGAGACGATGGCCATTACGCAGGAGAGAACATCGCTGTCATCGAATGCGGGCTTGAGGAAGATCGCGCTGCTATGATCAAGAGATACTCCCGCTGTAGATTCGAGGAAGCTTCCAAACCCGGTGCTGTGTCTACGCCTATACGTGCTACCAGAAACGACAAAGCAAATCGGGAAACATCGATCTTTGGAGCGTCTAGCCAGTTATCATCAAGCATTGTACCTCCCTCGCCTTCGCTTGGCAACCTTGAGGACGCTGCTTCTCCGGGGGATCTGAGCGGGTGTGCCACACCAAGAACTATGAATGAGGAATGGAGATGCTCGAAACTGGTTTTTGGTAGACTAAAGTCTGTTCAAATCACCACGTCTACAATAGACTGTTCGACCTATGCCACTCAGACCAGATCTGAAGATCCTCTACTTGGGTTTTCAGGCCAATCGACAGCTTCTTCGCCGTCTATGACACCGATGTCTTCAACTGGACCTCTCGCGAACCCAGCCGACGTACCTGGTCAGCGTGCTAGACTGTTATCTGTGGGAACCCATACAGGCAGCATAATTGTGTGGGACATGCGCGCGCCAGTGTCCAAGAGCACGCATACTGTCAACACCATCGACCCTGTTCGCATCATATTCACACAGTCGCCTCAGATTTCCTCCCTTGCAATGTCTGCACTCTGCCTTATTCATGGTGGCAGCGATGGTTTGGTACAGGCTTGGGATCCGCTCGCCTCCAGGAACACTCCGATACGCACTCTGAATTCGAAGTTCGCTTCCCGTTATCACCGCCAGGCCATGCAAGCACAGCCTTTGCCTGCAGGCGTTCAAGGTGTCAATTACTATGCTGCATCCGCAATTTACTTGGACCCAGACCCTACCGTGCTTCGCGGAATAGTGTCACTCGGCACTGTTCTACTGTATTGGTATTACAGTTCCTCAGCAGCTGATCAGTACAAATCAAGCAAACGAAGACTCCGTCGCTCCGAAAGAGGCAGCAACAACGGCGGTGAACGCTTCTCCGGTGCCACTCGCAACAATCTCAAAGATTACATTGCGCATGAACAATTCGAGATGGCTCGCGAGAAGGAGAGTCGTCAGAAAGAAACCGAGCGTTTCGCCGGTCGCTTTGGTACGGGTTTGCTGGACGGAAGCGAAGAAGAAATGATGGCATATGCCGCCATGCTCAGTCAAGAATCACACGCGCTCGAACAAACACGACGCGTTTCGGATTCAACTAGCGCTACCGACAGTGCATTGACTGGCAGCGAGAGCAACACCGTCTGGAGTAGTGACACCGCCACCCCAGCTCAGACTGTTTCGCCGAATACCATGACCCCCAAAACCGACGACGAGTACGACGCAGACGTGGCCGAGGCCATTCGTCTGAGTCTTGCTGCATCGCAAACAGCGCCAGCCTTTGACATACCGATCCGTCACGCCAAACAGAAGGGCGGCAGAAAAGGGTCTTCGGTATTCAATTCTCCCAAAGGCTCGCCCAGAATGGCCGCAGGGGGTAGTCGCGAGAGCGAAATGAGTGATTTGGACTTTGCCATCCAGCTCAGTCTTGCTGAGGAACAGAGTCGGAGTGAAGCTGGTGGGCAAAATCAAGGTAGCCCTGATGATGTTGTTTTTGGGAAGGGTAAGGGAAGGATGCAGTGAGCGTGAAATGTTGTTTTTGGTTCTTGTTGCTTTTCTTGGTGCGCGAGATTTGTTAGAAGTAGACATTATTGCGAAAATAATACCCTTTTCTGATTGCATCATAATGAACTGAATTCGCTTCCATACTCGTTCTTTGCTATATATCGACAAGCAACGTGCGTATCGCTTACACGCCCCACGACGTTGTCATTAACTTTGTCCTCACGATCTCACTAAGGCCGTACACCTTCCAGAAGCACACTGGTGCTCATCCCCCCTCAGATCCAAGAACCAGGCATCTCAAAACTCACAGCATGCTCAAGTCGCTGCAGCATGCCACTCTCTTCCCAAAGCGGCCATTTTCGCGAGGCTTGGACGGCGTGACATGCATTTCTGCGAGGCTGTGACGCCAGCAAACCCCAGGCGGAGCAACAACAATCCAAACTCTCCCAGCTTTCTATCGGCCGAGAAAAAGCGAACGCGCGAAAGCCACTCTTCGAAGCTAAACTATCTATGAGAGTAAGAGATATAAGAAAGTGGGAGAATCCTGTTGCCTGTTTCTGTTGAGATATTTTTATTACTATCTCTTCCCTTCCAATTTATCTAATCACACTCAAACCAACCCCACTGGCCGTTACATTGCGTTCCGGGACTTGTCTTTGATTGCAAGTGGCACAGCAACGACACAAACCGAACAAGCACAACTCCGATCAAACCCCGTCGATCCAATCGTCCCGGAAACACACTGCAAGCACTGTCAGACCATAGCTCCGAATCAAACCTGCGTCATCGATCAAAATCTCTCAATACTCAAAACCAACCGTCCAACCAATTCAACAATCGCAATGTGCTGCTCCCGCCAACGCCGCAACACTCGCACACCAGCACCAGCTCTCACAACCCGAGCAGCAGAAATGGAGGCCTCGTATCAAAACCACCAGATCGAGAACGAGAAGCAATCTCAACCTCAACCTCAACCTCAACCTCAACCCCATCACGCAACAAAACAAACCCCCACCAACCACACCCCCCAAGAGAAAAACATCCCCCCACCAGCCTACGAAGAAGTCATGGCCTTCAACAGCACCGCCACCGCCACACCCAAAACCTTCCACGATCCAGCCGGATCGAAAGAAGAAAGCAACCTCTCAAGTCTCCTAGCGGAGAACAACGAGAGAGCAGTGCAAGAGAGTAACGATCAGCCGAAAATGGGTTTCTTCGAACGCTTGCGAGCCAAGAAAGAGGCTAAGAGGGAGGCTTGGTTGGCGCAGAAGGGTGGGGATGGGGGGAGCGGAGGGATGGAGATGGGGAGGGGTGGTGGGAGAGGGAGAGGGTGGGGATGTGGAGGAGGGAGAGGATGGGGAAGAGGAAGGGGAATGGGAAGTTGTCGTGGTCGTGGAAGGGGTGGGGGATGGAGAGGGGGTTGTTAGGTTGATTTTGGTGGTTTGGGATGGAGGACTTGAGGTGCTTTGGGGCTTACTGTAAGGGCTTGAATCCATTGGTTATCTTTGTTTCGTGTTACGTCTTGGAGGGCACGAGGGAAGGGGGGGAGTCTGGCCGTTTTGACATCGGAAATGGTGAAAGATGATATTCTGAAATAATGCAGTGGTATGTTTGTCGGTCTCTTTACCATGGAACACTTGGTGTATGTTTGCAGATGTCTTGGGTCCCGACTTCGCAGGCGCAGTATAGAAATGTCTGATGAACCGTACATAATCCCAAGCTTCCAGATCCCTCCATTCCCAGCAAAGACATAGAATCCTCTTCTCTCAATCGCGTTTCATCAATTTCGATTATACTTACTTGACCACCAGCAAACTACCCTTCCACTCCTGCCTCCCTTCATCCCCACAGCACATCAAGATCAACATCCGCATAAGGTACCCACCCGTATCCAAAATCAACGAAGATAAACTGGTAAGACACTTCTCCCACCCGACACATAAATCAAAACGACAGCAACCAAGTAACAAGCAAAAGACGAAAAGGATAAAACGGATGAATGGATAAAACGGGTGGTATATATATAAGCAACACAAAAAGTCAGAGATCTAAAAAAGAAATAACAAACATACAGCAAACCGACAGACGAGGGAGGTCGTTTTCGGGGTCGGATTTTGTTATTGACACGGACAGGCGGGCAAAACCTAGACCCCCCAAAAACCCGCCTCAATCGATCGTTTTGAGTACAGCTTATGCTCGCTTGCTCGCTCGCTCAGCAGGGCCTATGCCTCTTGAATGAAAAAAAGAAGTTTACAATCGCTATAACGCGATTGAAAGTTTGTGAATGAAGAAAATCAACAACAACGCTCATTTCTCCCCCTTTAATCTCTCACCGTCCCTACATCTCAATATTCCTACACATACAAACCCCCACAAATTCTCCCATTTACCGAATGCTCTCCTCGCCAAAAGCAGGGGTGCTCTCCAGCGCAGCATCGGCGGGCCCGCTCGCTTCGGTGGTGTGCTGGGGTGTCGCGTGGCCGTTTTCGGTGGCTGGGATTGGGATGTCTGGGATTTCGGTTGGCTCGACCTTGCCGTTGAGGTGTTGGGTTTCTTCGATTGGCTTGGGAGTTGATGCGATGGGTTCGGAGATGGGCTCTGTGGGCTTTTGTTCCTCAGTGGGCTTCTCCTTGATGGGTTCCTCCGCGGCTGGCTTCTCTTCAGCCGGTTCTGCCTCTTCTGGCTTCTCCTCGACGGACTTCTCCTCGACGGGCTTTGCCTCAGGAGCCTTGGTGGAGCTCAGAGGCTTGGAGGTAGCACCGGCTTTTGGCGCTGGCTTTGCAGTGCCGTTGATCTTGGGCGCTGCAGCAGGCTTCTTCGCGACAGACTTGGTTCGTCGAGGTGGGCTCTTCGCCTCTGCGGTCTTGTCATGAGTCTTTTGCGCAGAGGAAGCGGTTGGGCGCATCATGCGTTCCAGGAAGCTGCTATCGGGCGCAGTGGTTGTGGTGGATTTGCGAGGAGCGGCAGTGGTGCGAGATTCAGGACGACCGGCAGTAGCAGTAGAAGTGCGCGCGACGGGTCTTGAAGACGAGACTTGCGGCTTTGGAGGAGCGCGGGTGGAGGCAGTCGGGCGGGCTGTGGCAGGCTTGCTGTTGGCGGCATTCTCGGATTCTTGCCTGGCACGCGATGCGGCTGTTGGTGCAGTGAGGTGTGAAGGAAGGTTCACGGGCTTGGTCGTTTCACGGGGTTGAGGCTTGCTGGCAGGCTTGACAGTGCTCGATTCGCGCCTTCCCCTGGCAGACGAGGCTGCAGTGGGTGCTGTGAGAGAGTTGCGGCTGGTCTTGCGGTTCACGGCCTGTTTCGGGGCGCCGAGTGGCGACAGAGGTGACTTGGCAGAAGATGGCGACTTGGAGTCTGATGTAGGCGACTTGAGGCTGCTGCCTGGTGCCTTTTGCGCTGCCTCGACTGCGATGGACTCGGGCTTTTTGCTGCTGCTGTCGACGTTGGTGGCAGGCTTCGAGACAGACTTCTGAGGAGTGGACCTGGGATGCGGCGTGGCTTTCGAAGTGGAAACCGGTTCACTCTTCTTCGGTGTACCCTCGGTCGCCTTGTTGTTCGGCCTCAAATCCTCTGCAACAGGAGGCAGTGCCTGTCCACCACTGACCGCCTCCTCGTTGTCGGGAAGGGCTGGCTTCATGGCACCTTGCTCTTCCTCAATACCAGTGACAGGCTTGTCCGGGTTGACTGGAGGCTCATTCTCGTCGGCCAATTTCTTCTCATTGGCAGACACATCCTGACTCTTGTCGTCCTTGATTTCCTCCTTTTCATCTGGAGGTGGGAGCTCCATTTCCTTGAGCTTGGTGGCGGTGTGATCAATGACACCCATGGCCTGATCTTCTCTGGCCTCCACAGCAGGAGTGTTTCCTGCGCTCTCAATGGCATCCTCAGATTCGAGGATGTTGGGGTTCGACTGACGCCTGGTCTGCTCGTTAGACATTTCTTGCTTCAAGGCATTGATGGCGTCTGGGGGAAAGTCGTTGGCGGAGAAGCTCTGTGTTCTGATGTCGAAGGCGCTAGCGCGCTTGGAAGGAGTGGAAGCGGCATCCTTGGGAGGTGGCGAGCTCGACATGGTGGGATGCTGGACGTTGATGAAGCTGGCGCGGATTTTGGAAAGGGGTCTGTTGTTTGCGTCGGAGCCGCTCAGACTGGAGCTGGGTGATCGACCGCGGATGTCTGAGTCGTCGAGGTCTGAGTTTGCCTTGTTTTCGAAGATTGATCGCAGGTTACGGACGGCGGATGAGGAACGGGTTTGTTCTGGCATGGCTGTGTTTGGCGGAAGAAGGGTCTAATCAGCAAGTCGCACTTTCCCCGGGCAGATGACGTTTTGGTAACGGGGCATGTATGAAATAATTATGATGCGGATGGAGTGAGGTCAAGTGAACAAGAGCATCTTCTTGTCGGAAGGCTGTTTGCGAGTAGTAGTAGTAGTAGTAACAACACAACAAGACGACGTGGAGCATTGAATGCGCGAGTCGCGGTATTGTGTGGTGCAGGGCCGCGGCCAGCCAGCCAGCCAGCCAGCTCAAGGCTGAAACAGCCAGGGGCTGCAGCAGACGAGCGATGGTGCTGCAAGCTGGAATTGCTTGCCACAACAGCCCACACCTCCGGCATGTGAGTAGCCGAGAGATGCTGGAGGTGCCACTGCTGCTACTGCTGCTTTGCCGCGTGTCCCTTCTCTCAGGCACAGAGCATGTTCATCCTCCCGAAGGCATTGGAGATAGAAGCTGGACAGGGAACAGGGATGGCAGAGGATGGTGTGCTGCTAAGGGAAGAGGGGAATATCAACTCACACAAGTGACGAGCCAGAATGATGAAAAGTGCCGTATCAGCACGGATGTGTGAGAGGAAAGACTGATCAAACAGACGAGAGTATTGGAATTTGTTTCGGCGAACCCTTTTGCGATTGAAAGAGAGAGAGACACCTAGAGAGTTGTGGCCAACAAAAAAAGGAGTCAAGGTGACGTAACCTTCAAAACACTCGTCCTGCTTTCGACTGCTGCCCAATGCTTTTAGACTTCATACCGCTCACTTTCAAGGCTTCACTTACATTGGCTTCATCCATGAATTGCTCTAATGAAACAGAGCATGTTATCATTGTTGTTGTGATTATTGAACGAGAGACCCTGTTCAGACAATCCTCAAATTATCACCATTGGTTGCCTACTTCTTACCTCAAGCAGTGCAGAATGTCACCAACGTCACTTGCATTACTATCTCATAGCAGACCACATCACCGCAAAAGCACAAAAGCGATATAATCCCCATGAAATTCTCTCATCTCCATAACCAGCCAACCTGACGTTTCACCTTCGATAAAGGACGTCTTGTTTTCTCGCTACATAATTCGCAGCAGGGCTTTACTGGCACCGCCTATTCCATTCGTTGTAGCATCATACCACAAGGACTTCCATCTCCATCGCTGATTTTGCTCTGCTGACTATACCAGGTCCAAACGGAACTTTGTGATCTTCAACATCGGCTGATTCTCCTTCGCCCCTTCTAAGACGTTACAACTGGAGTTGTCGTCTTACGACCAAAAGAGGTCGTGAATCATCGCCAAAAACATGGGGTTCGATTGATGATCACCACGACCATGACAGCGCCCACCACAACAACAGCGAAAACACGTGAATCAATCGAGGCGAGGACGAAAAGCCAATACTAGAAACGGCGATACAGCAGCCGAATGAACGACACGTTGCTCGCGACTCCATTCATGGAAGAATTCTGCACGAAGACAATAAATCTCGCTAGGCCTCTGGGCTTTATACAAAAGGCGATCACGAACGGCGTTTCGAAACGTGCGGGACATAGCAGCTCAAAGGCCTTAAATTGTGCTTCCAGAGAGACATGTGGATTTTGGCAGGAATGGAAGATGGGAATCCATGCCGGCGAGGAAGAATCCACGCATTGAAGGATTAGTGGGTGGGAGACTTGGATTGTAGCACGTTGGTTGGGGACTTATGCGGCGAAGAACGCGGAAGGGCATTCGGGATGGCTGTTTAGAAGGGTACGGTTTTGCCTGATGGAAGACAGGAGAAGAAGACAGGGAGAGGAGAGGCATGTGTATCGCATCAGGCGGTGTCAATGAAAATGCTGCCTAGTCAGGCAGACGTGGACGATACAGCCCCATCGGTAATCTTAGCACCAGATAAACGCAGAAAAGCAAAAAAGAAAGCAAACACATCGAAACGCATTTCCGAACTCGAACTCCAGCCTCCAACCTCTCCAATGTCCTCGTCCTCGCTCTTCAACCCCAAACAAGCAGATCTCTCTCAAAAACGAACGCGAACTTTCCATTCACTTCCACTGCGACAGATTTGCTGCTTTCTGTCCGTAAGTGAAGCCTCCCGACCGTCGCGCCTTCTTTCACCGCGCAACTAATATGCGACACGGGAAACCCGTGAAAGCCTGAGGAAACCACATGCGTATAGGGTAAATTGAGATTACCTCAATCGCTCCTCTTCTAAACTTCATCTCTTGCCACAACCGCGACGACTCAAAAACTCGACTTGATCGCCGAAAAGCAGCCCAGCAAAAGACGATCAACATGCCCAAGGAACGCAAAAGAAAACTCAACATCCGCGGTAAGCCATAAACAACTCACAAATCGCCCACAGGCCACATTGGACCCAGACGCAAGATTGCCTGAACTGACATCAACCCCCCAACAGGCGCCCTCTTCACCCTCAAAACCCACATCCCCCTCGACCCCCGCCTCCACGCCCTCTTCCACCCAGCCAACTTCCCACCGCACCTAGCCTACACCAGCGTCTTCGCGCGCCCCGCCCTCCTCGCCACGCGCCTGCTCCAAACCCAACAAGCGACGCACTGGTTTTTCGCGCTGTGGTTCGGCAAAAACAGAAAATCCAAAGTCCCAGCAGCGTATAAGGGCAAGACATCACCGGACGTACCGGAAGAGTATGCGACGAATCGGAGGGTGGGGGAGTTGAACGAGAAAGAGAGGAGGGCGGTCGAGAGGGAACTGAGAGTTCTGGCGAGGAGGGTGAGGTTTCAGGTTTGTGAGTTGCCGTTTGAAGCGGTTGGGTGGACGGCGCCGTTTCGGGCTGAGGAAGGGCGGAGGGGGTGTGGGAGTTTGATCAGTTTTGCCTCGGAAGTGTATCGGGCTTTGAGGCGAGAGGGGAGGCGCGAGCAGAGAGCTCTGCTGGATTTCATGCTTGCGCTGACGATGATTCATGAGGTTGCGCATGCGGCGCATTCGCATGTTTTTGGGGTCAGGGGGGAGGATTTTTTGGGCGAGGAGGGGTTGGTTGCTGAGGCGGGGTTTGAGTTGATGAATGCGGTTTTTGGGGCGGTGCCTGTTGTGAGGATGAGGAAGAAGAGGAAAGGGGAGGTGAGGGCGTGGTGGGTGACTTGGCAGGCTTGGGGGTTTTTGAACGAGGAGACGTATCCTTTTGCGCTGCTTTGTCGGGATGTCAGGCGGGTGAGGGAGAGGCCTGTTTGGGTCGATTTGCAGACGAAATTTGTGCTGGATTTGCTCGATGATGCGTGGTGGGAGGCGAAGGGGGATCGGAGTCGAGATGTTGTTGCGCGGTTGGCGAGGCAGGATCCTTTCTCGGAGGGAATGACGTCTGCTCTGAGGTATTGGCTGCTTCAGGGTATTGGTGAGGATGATGATCCTGCGAAAAAGTACGCTTGGGCCGATAATCCTTCGTTGGAGTTTCGGGGAGTTGCGCCTGCGGATTCGGGGCCTTTGCAGGTGGACATGCCTCTCGGGGCTGAAGCTGTGTATCGAGCGCTTGGGAGGAAGCGGTCGTTGCTTTCGAGCGATTTGAGAGACAGACTTGTCTATGCGCTCATCAAGACATCTGAGCTTATTCGTGAGGTGGGCGAAGAGTTGCCTAGAGCGAATCCGGCGCTGGAATTGGACCATGTCATCGACGCCATTCCGCTGAAAGGCATCTGCATAATGCAGTTGGTCATTGACCACAAAAGATTCTTCCTCAATCGCAACCCGGTGATGGAGGAGAGGAATGAGATCGCATTCGCTTTGCTAGTGGAGCAGGTTGGTCAGCGGGACAATTCTCGCGAAGGCATCGTCCACGTGAGGTTGTCACTATGCAGCGATGAGCAGTACGACAAGAAGGTTCTTGAGTCGCAAATCGATGATGTGAAAATACAGCTTTCTAAGGAGATTCGAAAGCTGAGCGAGCAGAGACAGAAACAGGCGATGAGGGTGCTGGAAGATATGGGTGTGAGCCTGCAGCTTGATCAAGTGGCGCAGGAAGTGGGCGAGCAACAGGGAGAAAAGGCGCCGATGGCGTTGAAGCTTCCTCCTTGGCCTTGGTCAAAAGGCCAGCTTGCTGCAAAGCAGAGTTAAGCGACCTGTCTACAGGACATGATGTCCAACTTGAGTGGCAGTGGCGGCGTGTTTGGCATTGGCTAGGTGTGAGAACCCATGCTGTTGAGAGCGTACGGGTGAAATGGAAGGTCTCTCTACGAGGAATCAGCAGCTTTCGCACACCAAGTGTGCTGCCAGCCCATGGACATGGCAGCATCTGTGTATATTATAAATAGTCAACACGAAACGCAACACTTTGCCACCTAGATTGCAACAGCGCGTTGATGTTTAAAAATGATGTCGAGGACAAGCAATGATAAAGAAGATTGGTATGCAGTGATGCATAGTAGCGTGGCATTGGCGTAGGATGCATCGAGATGGTCACATATCGCAAATCGGTATACATGGCAATTCGACCACATGACGAAGATTTCCAATGGACAAAGGTAGGACAAGTAACCACTTTTCCTGTTGACTGTGATCACAAGGCTGTGAAAACATGATGAGAGACATCCATGGATATACAAAGTTCGGGCGAGGCGCAGTCGAGGTAGCGGCGTGGTACTAGTATCAGACGGGCAGAAAGTGAAAATGGAATTAGTGCGATAAGGGCGATAATTGCATTCCCTCGAGTCGGTGGAAAGGTCACTAGCTGTTCGAAGCTGTCTCGTCTCGTCTCGCTCGTCTCCTCTCGCAATTTTGGTAGAGTTTGCATGACGTAGGGGAACACACCGAGAGCCGTGTTCAGGGTTGCCGGCGTTGCCGCAGCAGCATCATGGGGGGTAGAGTCGCTGGTCGCATGTCTAGAACAGACGATCGTTGAATTGTTTGTGTTGTAGTTTGATTTTTGTTGGCTATTGATGGATTTCCTCCAGCTGGACATTGACGAGGTAGCCTGTATGTATATTCGTCAATCAACGAACCCACCACTGTGGTATTGATGAAAACCCCTCCCCATGAAAATCCCTGTGTCGCATCATGGACAAGTGATCGCACAGAGTGCACGGTCACGATTGGGAAGAAGCCACAATTCAGTAAGATCGACAATGATTGACGTAGTGCAGCAGCGTTCTCGCCCGCCCTTGTGAGCACGGACAACGGACAACGAAACCCAATCACATACAATACACACGCCGATTCCATTTCTACCGCCTCCTTCTTCACTACGACCACATCAACAACAACATCACTCCCATTACTACCTTTCACCTGTACAACACTCCAACTCATACACCCGTTCGACCTCACACATCACCGCCAACATGCACCGCACCTACTCTATGCGCCAGTCGCGCGCCCCTACTGCGTCGCAGATCCAGAACCCCCCGCCGCCCTCTTCCTCCACCAAGGCTGGCAGGCTCTTTGGCAAGGCCAACATTGGTATGTGATCGCACAGCATTCTCCCAATACCACCAACATCAAGCTTACCCAATAATGTTCAGGCCACAACTTCCGCAAATCCGTCCACCCCGGTGCCTTCGGTCCCGACCTTGCGAAGAAGCTCTCCCAGCTCGTGAAGATGGAGAAGAACGTCATGCGCTCCATGGAGCTTGTCGGTCGTGAGCGTATGGAGGTCGCAGTAAGTCAAAAGCCACTGCGATAACACCGGACAAACACAGCATTTCTAACAACATGCGCAGCAACAACTCTCCATTTGGGGTGAGGGTCTTGATGACGACGTCTCGGATGTCACCGACAAGCTCGGTGTGCTCATCTACGAGATCGGTGAGCTGGAGGACCAGTTCGTCGACCGCTACGACCAGTACCGTGTCACCATCAAGAGCGTCCGTAACATTGAGGCTTCCGTCCAGCCCAGCAGAGACCGTAAGCTATCCGAATTTCTTCCCAGGCAACACCAAAACAGCCACTGACACACCCTACAGGCAAGCAGAAGATCACCGACCAGATCGCCCAGCTCAAGTACAAGGAGCCCAACAGCCCCAAGATCGTCGTCCTCGAGCAGGAGCTCGTCCGTGCCGAGGCCGAGTCTCTCGTCGCCGAGGCCCAGCTCTCCAACATCACCCGTGAGAAGCTGAAGGCCGCCTTCACCTACCAGTTCGACGCCCTGCGCGAGCACAGCGAGAAGATGGCCATCATCGCCGGCTACGGCAAGCACCTCCTCGAGCTCGTCGACGACACTCCCGTCACCCCCGGCGAGACCCGCCAGGCCTACGACGGCTACGAGACCTCCAAGGCCGTCATCCAGGACTGCGAGGACGCGCTCACCAACTGGGTCGAGCAGAACGCCGCGGTCAAGTCCAACCTCTCCACCCGCTCCCGCACTCTCTCCCAGCGCCGCGCCGCCCGCAACACTGGCGAGGGCCACGACCTCACCGGCCAGGACCAGCCCCTCGAGAACCGCGAGTCCGGCCTCTGGATCCCCGCCAGCCAGCACCAGGCTCACGAGTACGAGGACGACGACGAGGACGTCGCCACCTCCACCGTCGACGGCGAGACCCGTGGCCGCGAGGAGCGCATCGCCGCTTAAGCGGTTGACGTGACTTTCAACGTCCTCCGAGTCTCTTGTTTCATTACGATGTGAAGGAGTATGCAGGAGTAGCAGTATACCCGGGGCCAAGGTTTGGGAAAGGAAAGGGAAAGGAAAGGGCAGTGGTAATGGCGGAAGGCAAAATCGAAAACGACGCAAGACATGCGAATGCTGAGACATGAACATGTTGGGCCTATTACGTTTGATGATGATTTTGTTTTCTTTGTTTGTTTCGCTTTGATGGTAACGACGGTTTCTGTTTTAGTTGATTTTCTTTCCTGGATGGAACTTTTATTTTTCTTGAATAGCGCCGAAAATAATGTCTTTCAGGCTATGATTTGATCTTCTCATCCCAAGAAATCGTGAATTTATTACGTGACATGTCAAATTGCAGCATGCCTTATTGTTTTGCTGGGAGGTGGCATCTCCATTTCACCATCCCTCCTACGCCCTACGTGCTCCCGTAGCGGGCACTGCGGCCTCCGGGGCTTCGAGATCCTCTCGGGATGCCATCCGACGCCGCAGCACCCGAACCGATGTCGGCTATTGATAAGGTACATGTAGGTTTGCTCCCGACGACATAAAGGTGTCAATATACGACGTCTTATTTGATATATATTGCTTTCTTCACAGACTGTCTTAGCATTCTGGAACTATATCACTCGTCGGATCAAACTGGAATTCAGCCTGGGATATACTAAAAGGCAGCATTGATCGCTAGTCAACAACATTAACGGAACGACTCCTCTCAATCAACACCCATCTAAACCTCCGCCGCCACCACCACCATCACCACCACCACGCCAAAATGACGACCAACGGCTCTCTCCAAACCACCAAAAAGCCCTCCACCCCTCCCCAAGGCGTATGGGCACCAGCCCTCACCTTCTTCGACCCCTCAACCGACACCCTCGACCTCCCCTCCCAAACGCAATACTTCACCTACCTCTCCCAGCACCTCACCGGTCTCGTCATCTTGGGTACAAACGCCGAAACCTTCCTCCTCACCCGCGAAGAGCGCGCCACCCTCCTGCGCACCGCCCGCCAAGCCGTCGGCCCAGACTACCCCCTCATGGCCGGCGTGGGCGGGCACAGCACCAAGCAAGTGCAGGAGTACATCGCCGACGCCGCCGCCGCGGGCATCGACTACGTCCTCCTCCTGCCTTGCGCCTACTTCGGCAAAGCAACCACGCCAAAAGTCATCAATGCTTTCTACGACGACGTTGCCGCCTCGTCGCCTCTGCCCATCGTTCTGTACAATTTCCCCGGCGTCACGAACGGCGTCGATTTGGACTCCGACATCATCGCCGGCCTCGCCAACCGCCACCCGGGCAAAATCACCGGCGTCAAATTGACCTGCGCGAGCGTGGGCAAAATCACCCGTCTCGCAGCGCAAGTCAAACCGGAGAACTTCGCCATCTACGGCGGCCAATCTGATTTCCTCCTCGCTGGCCTTGCCGTAGGAAGCGCAGGCTGCATAGCTGCGTTCGCCAACATCGCGCCGAAATCTATCAAGCGCATCTACGATTTGTGGACTGCGGGGAAATCGCAGGAAGCGCTTGCGTTGCATCAGAAGGCTGCTTTGGCGGAGAGGGCGTGTAAGGCTGGCATCGCGGGGACGAAGTATGCGGCTGCTGTGACGAGTGCGAAGGCGGCGGGGGTTGAGGGCGCGGTGGAGAAGTTGGCGCCTAGGAGACCCTATGAGCCTGTTGGTCAGGCGGAGAGGGAGTCGATTCTGGCGCTGGTGGGGGAGTTGGCGAAGGTTGAGGAGGCGCTTTGAGGTTTGATCGGTGGTGATGGGTTTGCATTTGCATATGTGTATAGATGATTGAAACGTTTGAAATGAGGCATGGCCAGTAAAGAGGAGATTGATGGTGGGATGCGGTTCGCCACTCTTAAAGGTCGCTGTGCAGACAACGGCATGGAGTATCCTCCTCAAACAGCAGAAGACCGGGGCTCCCACTCGGAGATATATAACAATATAGACGAAGAAAACGAGCAACATGCAACAAACTCCCCCAAGTATAAGTTAACACCGCCGTGAGAATAGATTGGAAAGTTGAATTAAATTCCCGAACTCTATCGGTTTTATATCATCTAATCCTGACAACACAACAGACTCAAGTCCACCTCTAATCCATCTCCTCCATCTCACTAACCCCCTCACTCTCCCCCACCAAAATGCCCACCACACAACTACTCAGCATCCCCTCCCAATTAACCCAGGGATGCACCTCCATAAACAACTTCCCGCCATCCCTGCCCGCAGCCCTCATCAGCTCCGGCTCGCCACCCGGATGAAAAGGCAAATACGGTGTGAGATTATACACCTTGCCATGGTAGCTAGACCAAGCGGGCTTGCCTTTGCGGCCAGTCATGGTTTTGAGTTGGGACGGGGTGACGCGTTGGAGGGAGGGCACGCCGGCTAGGTTGGCTTTGGGGTCGCGCGAGAGGGCCGCCCAGTCCATGGGGCTGTGGCCGGGGGAGAGCAGGATTTTTCCTTTGCCGTTGTTGGAGCTGCCGGCGCGTTGTTGGCTGTTGGTTGGAGGACCGCGGTTGGGGAGGAGGTTGGCTTGGGGGGTGCGGAGGGTGGAAGTCGGGTTGCGGTTTGGGAGGGGCGTGGGGCGGGAGGGCGGTGGCATTAGGGTGCTGGGTTTGGGGGCTGGTGGGGGCATGAGGGAGGATGAGGAGGGTTTTGGCGGTGCTAGTGCTGGTGGTGGTGGCATTGTTGTTTGGGGGGAGAGTGTTGGTGGTGACGGATTTGTTGGTTCGGTTGTTTGGTCAGATGCCAGTTTGGGGATGGGCTTTATGTCGTTCTCGTTGTTCTTGTCGTCGCTTAGAGAGAATGAAGGGACAGCATCCTTCGGCTGTATGGCGTTTGATTTGGGCGTTTCGTCGCCTTGTTCTGTCTCTTCTGGTTCTGAGACTTTGAATGATGGGGCGTCTCCTTCGACCTCTGATTCTTTCTCGTCGTCGACAGGCTCAGTCTCGTCTTTCCCAGCAGACAAAATGCTTGATTTCCTCGATCGGAGCCATGGTGGCAAAGCGTTTCGAGTCGCTTCGGGATGACGGTAGGCCAGGAATGAGACCGAGATCACCAGGATAGCGACACTCCAGTAGCCCATGTTGATTGAAAATTCTCCAGTAGAAGTGATATCCGGGAAGATGCTCAAGGTCCAGTAATGAGTGTTGTTGAACAAAGTCGCCTTTGAATGCGGCGAGATGAGAAATTCACTGATGCTTGATATGACATGTTCCTCGGCTCGGGGTTTTACGCCATTCTGACTTTCAAAGGAGAGGTGTCCGGTCTGGAAAGACTGTCGTGGTCTTATATATTCCTTTGAGTCGGCGACGTGAGACAGGTGATCATGTACCGTAAAGATGCGGCTAAACTGCAGTTCGTCAGTCAGAAGTCCAACGCCAAGCGCGATCCCTGTGAAGCTTGACGTCAAAGGCAGACTGGGACTGGACGTTTCCATCTCGTCCGGCTTCTTTACATTGAACATTACACAAACCGCAACCACAACCAATCCAACACAACTACCACA
Organism: Cladosporium sp. MBC 237; assembly: GCA_030772445.1. Taxonomy (NCBI): domain Eukaryota; kingdom Fungi; phylum Ascomycota; class Dothideomycetes; order Cladosporiales; family Cladosporiaceae; genus Cladosporium; species Cladosporium sp. MBC 237. The sequence continues at coordinate 76,895 of JAPHCH010000074.1, forward strand.
ACATCTCCAAAAAAAAAACATCCGTACCAAAGAATACCCCCAAACGAAACCGCCAAAATGCTGCCCCGCACCCTCGCCCAGCGCGCAGCTCGCCTTGCCCTCACCACGACACCCAGACGCATCAGCCCTCTCACAACCAGCACCAAACCCACACTCCTCCGCCCCTCCATTCGCCTAGCCTCGCACATCCATCAACCGCCCCTTCGCCACGCATCCAGCGCCACCCCCTCAGGCCCCAGCGAAGCCGACGCGCGCATCGAAGAAATCACCGAACTGTACGCGACGGCGCAAGACGAGTGGGAGATTGCGCTGGAAGAGACGGAGAAGAACACCACGTATGCTGAGGCTGATCGCGCTGTTGCCAGGGAGGAGCTGGATAAGGTTCTTGAGGCTTATAAGGCTGTTGTGGAGGGGGAGGATAGGGAGTTGGCGGAGGAGGTGAGGAGGCGCATTGGGCAGAGGGTTAGGGAGTTGGAGATGGGGGTTGTGAGGATGGAGGAGATGGCGATGGAGCATGATTAGGGTGGATTTTTCGCTGTGATGTGGTTGCGAGCTTGAGAGCTTGAGTACACATACGCGATCACTGCCTGGTATAGAAGTACTGGAGTGAAGAAAGCTGTAAGGACCAACTCGGCAAGCCTGATGTAGAGGCAGCCTAAGAACCTACTCATGCTCAAGAAGCCATGGAGCGGATTTGATTGTACAAATAGAGCAGAGCATAGCATAGCAGCGGCTGTCATGCCATGCGCGGCCGCCAAAGGAAAGGTTTCAAAAAGTGTAAATTAGAAAACAACTCCAGAGCTGGGGATATACACTTTCTCTCCCAAAAACGAAAAAACGCCTTGTGTCCGCCCGTTCATTCATGCAGCCCGTCCCATGTAAGAATCTCTCAAAGGTACCTCCAGTCGGCCTGCCTTCTGTGTTCTGGCATATTCCAGCTCAGACGAAGAGAGCGCATCTTTGACCAAACCACTCTTCCCGTCCCATCCGCGACAAGTCTCTCCTAAATCACAACGCTCCCTCATTCATCTCGTCCTCTCAAAATACCCACTACTCCCCATAACAGCCACGCTCTGATCCATGACCGTCTCGCCCACCCAGAGGTAACTGTCAATCCACCTGCGAATGCCCGGCGACTCGGTGAGGGTGTCTGATTTGAGGCTAGGGCTGGGTTGTTAGATGGTCAGAATTTGGAGGTTTTTTGCTGCGGTATGCTCTATGCGACCGGAGGCGGGGCGGCTGGGTGATGGGATTGTTTTTTTTGGGGATTACTGCTGGACTTACGTGAGACCGGTGCTGCGCTTGACGCCTGCTAGGAAGGCGGAGACGAGCACGGCGTCGAAGGCGAAGTGGGTTAGGCGGCCGAGCTGGGAGTGGGTGTTAGGTTTGTGGTTGTGGTTGTGGTGCATGGGAGGGAGGGTGTTGGGAGGGGTTGGGATACCACCATGTTTGTCTTTGAGGGAGTATGTTCAGGTGAGTGGGTGGGTGGAATGGGAGAGTGTTGGTGAAATGATTGATTAAACTAGGTGGATTGTTTACAGGTATGTTTGTTAGCTGGTTGGCAGGCAGGCAGGCAAGGCGGTCCGGCTGGATGCACGAGCACGAGACCGAGCAGTACTGCTATGCTGTGACGCCGATAGGCGGTCGGCGAGCAAGGAATTCACGTGATGAAATATTGCTGCCTCAGACAGACATCAGGTTGAGAATTTCTCTCTGGCTGATGGGCCGCGGCACTTAACATGGAAACAACGCCAACGTCTCAAAGCTGGTCGACTTGCCCAATTGGTGATGGGGTATTGTTGTGTCCAAGCTCACGCAAAAATAATGCGGAGCCCTGGTATGGGACACCTCCGTACGCTCTTAGTTAGCAGAAGGTGACTGACCACCTGACCCATGCCTGGTTGAATTGTTTGGTGCCAGTGTGGCCGATGGAGGGCCGAAGGGGACAGACAGGCAAGGCACCGACGGATGTTGCGGCGGCCCAACCGAAGAGAGAAGAAAGAGCCTGATCCAATTTACCGGAGCGCCCCAGCAAAAGTCTCCGTCTTTTGCGCTGGTGAGAGTGGTGGTGATGCATGACAGGAGGGCGCAAGAGCCAGCAGGGCTGGTAGAGATAGCAACAGCGCGCGTGGGTGGTAAGGATATGCACCTGGGGGGTTGGCTTTATTCACAGCCCTTACGTTTCGCGCGCAAGCTTGTAGCGGGGGAAGGGTTCTGGCGTTGTTCGCTGCTGGAGGTATCGACTGTTGAAGAAGCATGCTTTTCTTGAAGATCTTTCATATTGATCGAATGGATGGAATTGGTTGATTGATTCGATCGATTGATAAGAGAAGTGATCATCAAGAATATTATCATCATCAACATCCAATGCATCAGGCACGCGCGTAAGCATTGAGAACGGATCGGCGTGGTAGTGGGATGGAGTGCTTGGCTCTTGATGATTAGGAGGGAGGCCAGGTCGTCTCGTTGAGAGCGCGCCTCGTTGCACAGCGGGGCCGGCTGGAAGCTCAGCAAGCGCATAAAAAAAGAAAGACGCCTCACCGCACCAACGCCCACGCCCACGCTACAACACAGACACACATCCTCTCTCCCTCTTACACTTCTCCTCTCACCAACCTCTCCTCCCTTCTTCCCTCACACACTCACATACACATCCTCCTCACAGAGCAAGAGCTCGCCCTTCTCCCCCCCTCCACACCGTGAGCTCTCCCAACTTCCCAATCCACCAAGCGCCCGCCAAACAAGTGAGGGGCACATACCCAACGGCCGACTGACTGACCACCTCTTCCTCCTTCACAGTATACAACAAATACCACACACCCCACAATGGCCAGCTCTCTGGACCACCAGGCCTTCGGCAAGACTCGCGCCGAATGGCTGTCCAACCTCAACACCGAGTACAAGCCCCCGCGCGAGTTCAGACGTACCAGCATCATCTGCACCATTGGTATGTTCTTTCTTGAACCTTTACAACATCTCAAACAAGACAACATGCTCATTCTACTTCTCTGCAGGCCCCAAGACCAACACTCCCGAGAAGATGAACATGCTCCGCACCGCCGGCATGAACGTCGTTCGCATGAACTTCTCCCACGGTAGCTACGAGTACCACCAGTCCGTCATCGACAATGCCCGCAAGGCAGAGGCCACCCAGGCCGGCCGTCCCGTCGCCATCGCCCTCGACACCAAGGGTCCTGAGATCCGCACCGGTAACACTCCCAACGACGAGGATATCCCCATCTCCGCCGGCACCGAGATGAACATCACCACCGACGAGCAGTACGCCACCGCCTCCACCGCCGAGAACATGTACGTCGACTACAAGAACATCACAAAGGTCATCCAGAAGGGCCGCACAATCTACGTCGACGACGGTGTCCTCGCTTTCGAGGTCCTCGAGGTTGTCGACGACAAGACCCTCCGCTGCAAGGCCGTCAACAACGGCAAGATCTCCTCCAAGAAGGGTGTCAACCTTCCCAAGACCGACATTGACCTTCCCGCTCTGTCCGAGAAGGACCAGGCCGATCTCAAGTTCGGTGTCAAGAACAAGGTCGACATGGTCTTTGCTTCTTTCATCCGCCGTCCCGAAGACATCATCGCCATTCGCAAGGTCCTCGGCGAGGAGGGCAAGGACGTCCAGATCATTGCCAAGATCGAGAACCAGCAGGGTGTGAACAACTTCGACGAGATCCTCAAGGAGACTGACGGTGTCATGGTCGCCCGTGGTGACCTCGGTATCGAGATCCCTCCTGCCCAGGTCTTCATCGCCCAGAAGATGATGATCACCAAGTGCAACATCGCCGGCAAGCCCGTCATTTGCGCCACCCAGATGCTCGAGAGCATGACCTACAACCCCCGCCCCACTCGTGCTGAGGTTTCTGACGTTGGCAACGCCGTTCTTGACGGTGCTGACTGCGTTATGTTGTCTGGTGAGACTGCCAAGGGTAACTACCCCAAGGAGTCTGTTACCATGATGCACGAGACCTGCCTTCTCGCCGAGGTTGCCATCCCCTACGTCAACGCTTTCGACGAGCTCCGCAGCCTTGCTCCCCGTCCCGTTCCCACCACCGAGACCTGCGCCATGGCCGCTGTCTCTGCCTCTCTCGAGCAGAACGCCGGTGCCATCCTTGTCCTCTCTACCTCGTAAGTGCCGTCTTCACGTCAGCCAGCTATCTCAATCACTAACACTTTCTTCCCAGTGGCAACACCGCCCGCCTCGTCTCCAAGTACCGCCCCGTCTGCCCCATCATCATGGTCACCCGCAACGCCGTCGCCGCCCGCTACTCCCACCTGTACCGCGGCGTCTACCCCTTCCACTACGACGAGCAGAAGCCCGACTTCAAGCAGGTCCCCTGGCAGGAGGATGTCGACAAGCGCCTCAAGTGGGGCATCAGCAACGCCCTCAAGCTCGGTGTCCTCCAGCAGGGCGACGCCGTCATTTGCGTGCAGGGCTGGAGGGGTGGTCTCGGCCACACCAACACTCTCCGTGTTGTCCCCGCTGAGCTCGACCTTGGCCTGTAAGTTCTTGCCCGTTTTGAGACTCGTCTTTGATTTGTATTTGGTACTGACCAGAGTTGCACTTAGAGACCAGAGCGCTTAGTTAAGTAATCGTTATTGCACAAAGAGCATGGTGAAGGTTAGATGATGAAAGTCAACGGGTTGATGATCTATATTTCCATCAACCGCAAAAATACGACGGAGAAAAAAGGCATACGGAGCAGCAGCGCGCTTTGTGGAGTCTTGTTATCTTTTTTGGGTTGTTTATGTTTATGTTATGTTTTTGATGGGAGAAGCTTTTCTCTGTATTTCTTTTTAGATGAGCGAGCTTCACGTATGAGATACCACGGTTCAAATTTCCACAAACATCTTCATGTTTTCCATGCCATTTGTTGCTGTAACTTCAGACAGCTCGGTTGCAACTTGCATTCTCACTTGAGAGGTTGTGATGCTGCGCGAATCCCTCAACCTAAGCTGACCAAGTCAACTCGCTCGCTCTGTTGTATTCGGAGCGTTCGATTAACCCGTGCAGTATCATGGGATTTGCTTTTCTCGGTCTTATCTATCTATGGTACCTTGTTAAATATTCAAGCCATTCCTGCCGTACTGCGAGCCTGTTAACAGTTCATCCCGCCAAGGTCTGTCGTCTTGGTATGATGGGGTTTGTCCTCGGGGTTGGTAGGCGAGGTAGGGTGGATGGTCGAAGGATTCTCGAAGGATTCGCTCTCCACTGGTTTCGCATTTCAGCTGAGGAACGGAGGAGATGACACACTGGACTGGATCTTCCTTTCGGATGCTGGAAGACATAAGTTAAATAGTCTATCTTTCGGGGACTCTATCTTGAGGACTTTCGAGGAGTGATATATTGGATTTCGAAAGTCATCTTCTGGCACTCGGTTTTGCGACGTGAAAGTGGACGGGAAGTGAGAGGACCGACTGGAGCGACGATCCGGTTCTTCAAGATAGTGGAAAGAGTCTCGCAACTGGCACAGCAAGGAATTCATACGCCACCTCGTCCGAAGCCGATCAAATCCTAATCACAAAAAGAAAACAAAAAGAAAAAAACCCCCACCGTCGGCTCAGAAGCAAGCAGGCAAGAACATGCCCTCCCGCCGCGCCTGCGACGCGCCTCAAATCCCAACCGAGTCCTCCAACAACAGCGACAATAGCAGCAACGGCTGCGATTCTTGCAACAACCAAGGCAAATACGGACGCGGAAGCAGTGTTTGCGGGAAGTGTGGACGGTGTCATGGGTGTGGGAGTAGTAATAATGGGATCGGACCGTTGCAGGCTACGTATTTTGGCGTGAGGAGTTTGGTTAGGAAGGTTGGGGGAAGGGGTGGTGGTGGGGAGAAAAAGGGCGAGGGGCAGGAGGGAGAGGGAGAGGAAGTGGCGAAAGGGCAGGGAGATGATGCGAAGGTGGGAAATTAGGGCGTGGAGAGGTGGTTGTTCGAGGGCTGGAGTGTTGGTAGTTGGTTCTACGCGTGAGTATCTGCCTGGGCGAATAATCGGTTGGAGCTCTAATTGTGACAAGTAGATATGTTTTTGTTTTTGCTTTAATATCTGAAAACCAGGTACAAGTCATGAGACCCTAGCTCGCGCCACTCATGTCCCACGAACGACTGGAGGCAGAGTGCATGCATGCAGTGGAGGCGCAGCTAGAGTAATACAAGCTCCCAACCTACAAACCACATACTCAAGAGAAGCCCGAGATGATGTTCCGTTGACCTTCGGGTGATAACTTTCCATAGGACATACGACACATCGGACAACGATAACCTTGCTCCATGTCTGCTATCCACGAAGAGCCAAAGGGCTACTTTGCCCTGGCCCATGTCATGGGACTGGGGTCTGGTACAACAATGTTCAAGCGTTTTGGTCAGCTGAACATGCACAGTTTACTCATTCAACAAGCTGAACTGTTGGATCTTCAGAGGCGTCTCGACGTTGTGATTACCAGCGACAAGCGTCGAGGGATGCAGTTTGATAGCATAGCTCTCGATCTGATCAAAGCCGGACAAGACGGCAAAAACGATGAGCAATGGAGACTGGTCATACAAATTCGCGAAAAGCTACGAGCATACAGTAAGATACATTAGACTGCGCGTAAAATGGCTGAACTGAAGCGTTCAACAGATGAAGCTCTCCTCCATCAAGCTCAAATTGGGCAGCTGTCTCGTCCCAGGAAGTATGATCGCTCGTTTCTCAAGAAGTGGCTCAGACACCCGAGAGGCGGCAACAACTTCCTCAAAGGCGTAGAGGATCTCCCCTGGTTGGACGAAGAGCAAGGAGACCTAGTTGCATTATCTTCGCGAAGCTTTGACGCTTTGACGAGGGTCGTTGCCGAAAAACTCGTGCCCTGGTCTACGTCTCACAAGATGACCAAGAAGGTATGCAAAATGTAGCACCATGCAGAAACCCTCGCGAAAACCTCACTAACCCCGCACGATTGAGACACCACTTGCAGGACAAGAAGAACTCGGTCTGCTGCAGTGGGACGATGGCGCTTTCGAAAATGCGTCTCGGCTCGTGAGCATATTGACAGCAACTCTGGTACCTTCTCTGGCAGTTGTGATCCTGTACTTCATACGAAACCTGATCGCCCGAATCCTTGCATCCATGGCAATGTCGTTTGTGTTCTCGATCTTGCTCGCAATCACAACTTCGGCTCGGCCAGCTGAAATCTTTGCTTCTACCGCTGCGTGAGTTTGATCTTCGTTTTGGCTTCACTTGCCAAAGCTGCAGTGGTGCTAAGACTTCTTCAGATTTTCAGCTGTGCAGGTGGTCTTCATCGGAAGCACAAGTGTCACAATTTGAGCCTTATAGTTTGCTACCTGCATCGAATCAAGCGTCTTTGCTGGGTGATTGCGTCTGTGAAGTCCCCGAGCTTGAAGGCAGCTGATGCTTCTCTTCGCGCTTGCGGAGAGCATCTTCTTGCTCTCGCTCACGCTGGGCTCTGTTAGCCGCTTCTGATGCTTTGGCACGACGCTTCTGTTTCTCGCGTTCATCTGGTAAAATGATAATTAGCACACGTAGCAAGGCTCAAGATCAGAGCTTCGACATTACCTTCCCGTTGCAAAACCAAATTCAAGATCGTCAAGCTAGTCGCATCTTTGTATCCATCCTTATTCCCGCTCTGGCTGACGGTGCAGTACTCAGGATTGGTTGTGAACAAGTCGTGCTCAAAGATCGAATCGCGCCCGATTACAATATCTTCTGCCAATTCAGGGACCTCATAAAACAGCGACGAGTACACATGCTCTTTATTTTCAAACCTCCAGTCGAGTTGGACGACCAGGGTCACCTCCAATGTGCTTTTGTCGCCCAGTCGTATAATCTTCGTATCCACCGACCACGTCTTGGCTTTGACGGACCACGCCTTTCTTTGCGTCCTGGAAATGCAATCGTGGGATGAGCCTGTGTCCAACAAGGCCTGGACTGTGTGTGCGTGATTTCCGTCGTCGTAGAAGCACAAATGCGGCCTAACTTTGTCCACATGCAGACCACCAGTGGTCAGTAACGTAGGCGACAGACGGGGGTAGTGGCTTGTTGGAGCGGTGAAGTAGCTTCGTGCGTCGCTGAATGCCTGCGACGAAGGAACTACCGACGGCTGGACCGAGCAATGGGCGGAAGAGGCTTGATCTTTGTGCGTGGTGGCATGCGCCGCCTGGTATGGGCCTGTTGATTCGAGCAATGCATCAAAATCAAAATCGTACGAAGCGCTTGCCATAGTTAGCCATCATTCAATCAAACTAAATGTATATGAGATCAGACCCCACCTTTCCAACCTCGCCATTGTTTTTGAGATCACTTCTTTGACCTTCTCGATACGTGGCATCATCTCCTCGAAAGGATTCTGTTGCCTAAGTGATTCCTCCAAGGTAGAGGTTGACAGCGTGGAAAGACGAGTGTAATTGGATTGGGCCTGGCTTATGGCCTCTGTGATGCCTTCATACTCCTCGTTCAACAAGCACTTCAAAAGGAAGCTGGACTGCAGGGCGTTAAAGACATCCACGAGCTCTGCATGACCAAGCCTGTCAATCACTGAGCTGGTTTGGTTGGCTTCATGCAGAGCGGCGATTTTCAGATCAAGGTCTCGGAAAGCCTGGAGGACGTTCTTTGTCGGGTGGGGAGACGCAATCCTGATATCGCGGTATGCTGGCACAGATTAGTAGTCATTTGCGTTTTGTAGCGTAAAGACAAACTTGGTGCATTGCTGTCCCCAGAATATACAGTATGATAGACATTCCCCAAATGAGCCCTCGATGCACCTCTTATCTGGACGTCGGAGAAATCATGCCCTTGTCTCAAAGACATGATGCTGCTGGTATAACGCAGAATACGGAGGGACTGGCGTTGGTCGATGGTAGAAACAAGGACTTTTAGTGTATCTCGAGCTATGGAGCGAACCAGGTGGTGCCACGACTGACCTGATAGCTGAAGCTTCACTGCAAGTCAGCCTCGCCTCACCCGCGCCTATCGAATCATTCGCGATTGGCATCATACGACGATCGCAGCAAATTGCAAGGGTCATTACGAGCCAGCAATGTATCTGTGTTCTCACTGTTACAACTGCTATTCATTCTACAGCGTTCGACCAGGGCTTAGATCGTGATATCGCAAACAGGCAACGGAGAGGACGCACAATTCATGGCGGACGGATGACGATGAACGATCCAGGCAAAAACTGTTAATCGATTCCGAGATGATCGAAAGCGACCCAAAAGCGTGGTAGATCAGCCTGCAATACCATCGCCAATTGCGATGCTATTCCGACTCCGGTTGTGTGCCTACATGTGCTATGGGATGACGCGTTAATTTTGGACGTGCCAAACGAAAACCCAAAGACAGTCATACTCTTCTCGTAGAGGAGAAATCTTGTTGCTTTCTTCAACTAGTCAAAGTACGTTTTCGCTCCTTCAACGGCAATCTACGTCTCATGGAACCCTTTCTGCGCAGCTTTGATGATGTCTGCTGCCTGTGATGATGCATAAGGGTAAGCCTGGGGTCCTCTCGTACACGTTAAAACTCTTTCAAAAGGCCATAGTCACTCACCTTCTCAGCTACAGCATACACAGTCGACGACGTGTGCCCAGCAACAGCCATGGGAAAGATGGACGCATCCACAATCCGCAACCTATCCACTCCATACACTCTCAATTCCGAATCCACCACTCCACCAAACTCCCTCTTCAGCATGGCACAACTGGAAGTCGGATGCTGCCACGAACTCGTAGCAAACTGCCGGATTGCAGCGGCAATTTCTTCATCGCTGGAGACATTCAGGCCGGGATTTGTCTCTGACGCACCGATTTCTTGCATGGGCTCGGAAGCTATCCACTCTCGCACTTTCTTCAACGCCTGAACTGCGATGGTAAGATCGGTGGGGTGAGAAAAGGTTCTGAAGTCGTAGACTGGCGGTTTGGTCGCGTCGGTGGTGTTGATTGCGATTGTCCCGCGGCTGAGTGGTCGAATGGTGGCGATGCAGACGGTGTTGCCGCCCTCCCAGGCGATTTCCTCTACTGCGGCGTGGGGAGAGTTGTAGAGGCCGAGGAGGACTGCGCTTTGGGCTTGGTAGCCGGCTAGGATTGTGGCGTCTGTGGTCGGGGGGAGTAGAGTTGCGGGATCGATTGCTGAGGCGGAGTCGATGATGGCTTGGTAGTCGTTTGTCACGTTCTGCAATGGGAGGAAGGCTACGGTACTTCCTCCAAAAAAGGGGATCGTCATGGGACCTAAGGTCAGGAAGTCAATTGTCGCATGTTTCTACTACCATGGCCAGCTCTTGACTGACCTGTGCGATTTTCATAGTAGATATCCAACTGATCGGCAGCCCAGCTTGCATTAGAGATCATCCAATCTGGTGAAGGGAAGGGATAGTCGGTGTCTACAGCAACGTCAGCATCAAAATCTTCAACCGAAAAAGCAATCTCGCTCACATGTATACTGCGAATAAATCGTCGGCTGGTCTTGGAAGTTTGCCCCAACACCAGGGAGATCCACGATGGTCTCAATACCAAGATCGCTCAACAGCTTCTTCGGACCAATTCCCGAGAGCTGCAATACTTGGGGACTTAGAGGCGCTCCCGCAGCCAAGATTATCTCACGGCATGCGTCTGTGGTGATGGTGCCGTTGGATCTAGTTGTGTTGCGCGAGATGAACTGTCCAGTGCCACAAGTTAGATCAGAATCGAAGAAGGAAAATGTCGGAGCTAGTTCTTACATTGACCGAAGTCGCAGTCTTATTGTCACTGAAATTGATGTTCGTGACTATATGACCAGTAATCAGGTGGAAGTTGTCTCTCGTCTCGGAGATTGGGCGATAGTAGGCATTGGAGGCGTGGGATCGAGATTGGTTGACGGCTTTCATTGATATGGGACTGTAGAAAGCTCCGTTTGCATCACCGTCGTTGGGTTGTGGTTGCGTTGCAAGACCTATGCTGTTCCAGCCTTCGAAGAATTTGCCTGTATAGAGACAATTATCACCTTGCTCAGCACTCCGCTTAGGTAGAAGTGATTTGTGGTGTTATGATCGACTTACGAATGACAGGATACCGGTAATTCGAAAAGCTAGATCCGACGGGGCCATCCGTGCCGTGAGGCGAGAGATCCGTGGAGATGATATCTGGAAGTTGCTCTTGTATCTCTGCAGATGGTGGAGTGAATGTCTCGCTCTAATTATAGATTCGCTTGTCAGTTCTAGCTCCAACCAAGCTGGTCGAAGCAATATACTGACCTTCTTGAAGTAAGGCAGGAGACCATCCCAACCCCATCCAGGGTTGCCCAGTCTCTCCCAGGTATCGTAGTCAACTGCAGATCCCCGATTGAAGAACATGCCATTGACAACAGTTCCTCCACCCACTACAGCACCAGTGTAAAGCGGGCTTGTGCGGTTATCCAACCCAGGCTGAGGAACGCTGGTGAAAGCGCGTCTGTACTTGTCGGGAACCGCAAGTCCTGGGACGGTCGTGCCATTTTCCTGGCCATCGCTGCTCGTTGCATTAGCTTTTGCACTTCTGGGTGCGAGGGGAAAGGTCATACACGTAGCCGTATTCTATGACAAGGACATTGACTAGAGCAACTGTTTAGATGTGGTGCGCATGGACATCGGCGAAGCAAAGCACATACTTGTAGGATCCTCAGTCAGTCTGTTCGCGACTACCAAACCGCTGGTACCACCGCCGATAATCACATAGTCGTAGGTTCGTCTCAACTGCGTGCCGTTGTCGATCACGACTGCTCGTGGTGCCGACGGGAGAATAGGCGAGCTGTAAATTCCACTGACCCACGCCAGCCACACAATAAGCTGTATGGTTCCGAATGCCATTATAATCAGGCGAAAAGTTGATGTTAGTATATGACAGAAGTAGGCTTTGAATCCATGGGATCAGAGTTCAATGTTCGTAACACACAGAGCTCAGCTACCATCATTGCCTGATTGGAGCTCCATGTTTTTCCGCATACGAAACGGGAGCTCTACAGCTCCCTCTGCAATATTTTAAGAGCTGAAATGATGCAGGCTCCGGAGTGACCCCGCCGGTTCTCACCATTTGTCTACAGGGGGTTTAAAGAATTTCCTGTCACTTCACGTTTAACCCAACTTGGAAGTCGGCACCAGTCTTCGACCACCTGAGACGTTGGACTTTGTCATTGAGCCCAACCGCCAAAAGTTTTCGATCGAAGCTATTCCAGGGAAAAAGGGAAGCTGCTTTCAAGGATAAATCGAAGCTACCTTTAATTGAGATTCTGGGTGCGATGAAGACAAAGTCAGTTGAAGGCTAACGTTACATGGTTAGACTACTAATGTCTCTCGTTGATATGGGTTTAGTGACCTGCTACGATGCTGCCATTAAGAAAGAAACACTCTGTTCAAACAGATCTTCCGAAATCCCCAAGGATGCGTCAGCTACTGGCATGAGAGGACTTCTTCTCTCACTCATGATACCTGCTCATCACATTATCTCTCACATCTTCTTGATCTCTCCCAAATCCAACTCATTCGCCGCCTTAGCCTTATCAACAGAATCGAAAGACGTCCTCTTACTCGCATTGTCCTCCATCCTCTGATGAACTTGTTCACAGTCGTGGACCGTGTGCTTGTTTGCCTTCGAATTACGACGCCACCTGATCAAACCAATGACCGCAAGCGACAGCAGAACAACTCCAGCCCCCACAGTGCCCACGACGATACCTGCGATCGAACCCTCGTTGAGTTCTGACTCTTGCCCGTCGCCGCTTTTGATCTGGAACCAGTAGGATTGGTTTTCATGATGGATTGAGGAGTCGTCGGGGGATACGCCGTGGAGACAGAGAGCGAAGATACTGATGAGACGAGATCAGTATTAGAGTCAGAGCTGTCCAGCATACACGGTGGAACGACTTACCCGTCTACCTCAGGCACGGTCCAATTATACGCCCCCTTGCCAGCTTCCATGAAGTAGTCTTCAAGTAGAGTCTCCGTCGGATGGTCCCAACCATCGGCCTTCTGCTCGACGAGGCGGAGTTCCAAGTTCTAGAATGAAGGTGTCAGCTCGTTGCAAGATGTGTGAATGGATGGCCACGACTGCGTACATAGCTCTGGTTGGTAGTCCAGCGAAGCTCATGGAAATCTCCTGCATAGTTCGTTGCCTGAAGGTCTTCGAATAGTTTCTTTGGTGTGTTTGCTGCGGAGACACAAGGGGCGATGAACGCAGCGTTGAGGAGAGAGTAAAGCTTCATGATGTCCTAAATGGAAGAGGATCGGATTGCAATGGGGTTTAAAAGAATGTTCCGTGTTTTTGTCTTTTGAACAAGAAGATTTGTTTCAAATGCTGGTTGCTCAGTCTTTTATATCTTCTTCCTCCTCAAGCGATTACGAACCTGCTCTTGGTCAACTCAACTATTTTCTATTACCGAAACGACTCGCAAGCATCGATATACTGGTGCCTGGACAAAGCAAGCGGGGGACACTTCAATGCAGTCGTATTCCTGCATCGCGAGCTGCTAAACGAGATATAGTAGGTGGAAGGACTCGTATTTCGAGTTGTCGACAAGGGTAGGCGAATCCTTCCGATATACCGGATGGTCTATTTGGATATCTTGAAATACACGCAGACAAGTAACAGTTCAGGCTGGAAGCAAGATACGGTGGGCTTGGTGTTGCTGTCTGTTATTCATTCGCGTATCCATAATCATAGCTCAGCATCTTCAAGAATAATAATATTTCATGGACGTTACCCTTTGGTCATTACGGCAAGCAACATTTTTGAAAGATTATTATGTTAGATATTTTCCCTGACATCATCGTCAACCAATAACGACGCCCAGCTTCTTTAGCTCAGTGGTAGAGCGTGGGATTGCAGCAATGCAAGTTATCCTAAGGTCCCTGTTTCGATCACGGGAGGGAGCTGTTCTTTTGGACTTTTTGGCCTCATCCCGTACTATTTGCTCCATCTGGACCAGTGTTTTGCTCTTGCCATTCACAAATTCAGTATTGTCGGCCCGGGAACTATGAAGAGTGATCGTGAGTTTGTTTAGGTAAAATTTGATGTGATGATGGCCAGCTAAAAGCCCACGGATGATCGAAGCAAGTCGGATATAATATGACATGCGAAAGTCAACACCAAAAGAACATGGTGGCAACACGGTAGTAGGGTCTCGACAGGATGATAACAAAAGCCTTTCTAGAAATGTATAAACACGAATAAACCGCTCTAAACGCTCCACAAGCCACAGGATGTACCCAGTCCCCTCAAAACCTCAACCACAAAAAGAATCAACCAACAAACGTCCCCTCCCTCCCCCCATCATCATCCTCCTCATCCCCAATCCCCAACCTCTGCACCGCATCCTCCTCGCCAGGCTCAACCCCATCAAACCCAAAATCGAACTCATCCCCCTCAAACTTCCTCTCCACCCTCCTCCGCAAGCGTCCATTCTCCAAAGGCGCAACATCGCCACTGTGATCCGTTTCATGGCCCTCGGCATCCGTCGCGCTACCCTGATCGTCAGGACTCTCTTCAAAATCAGCGTAGTCGTCGAAGAAAACGCCGCTCTGGCGCTTGAGTTCCTCCATGACGCTGCTGCGGCGGTGGTGGGGTTCTTGCGGGCTCGCGAGGGATGAGCGTCCCACTTGGTCGCTGCTGTTGTGGCGGGAGGGCGAGCGGGAGAGCGAGCCGAACCAGCCTCCTAGGCGTTTGCTTAGGGATGGGCTGACGGAGCGGGAGTTTTGTTCGGGGAGCGGGTTGGGGATTTCGAGGGTGGGAGTTGGTCGCTTGCTGGGGACTTCGACGCGGCCGCCCGAGGTTCTCGCTTTTTCGAGGAGCGTTCTAAGGTCATCTTCGGAGAGAACGTTGCGGACGGCTTTTTCGTTGTCGCTGTTGGGCATGGGTGTGGGTAGGGGTTGTTCTGCTGGTCGAGTTGCTTCGCGGGCTTCTTGGATGACTTTCTCGATCGCCATGCGGTTGCTGATGAATTTGATTTTTGGCCACGCGGCGAGTTGGCCGACGTGGAGCATGCGTGCGAGTCGATCCATGTCCGGATCTGAGAGGATGTGCCAGAAATCGCTGATGATACACCGAGGCCAAATCGTGACTGTGCCGCTGAAGCGCTGCAACCAAAGCTGGCTCCAATCTTGACCCATTGGGCGAGGCAGCAATTCCAGGTGACGCAGGAACTTGAGCCACTTGGTGAGGTCTTGCTTGAGATATAACTCCGCTGCGCTTCCCAAGAAGCCACCACGCCATCCGCGGCCACGGCGATGAGTGACGGGTCGGCCGACACTGCCACGCGAGGAGAAGAAGAATGTGTTGATGTGTGGGTTCACCTGGCTTACGATGCTGTAATTGACGTTGAAGTGTAGATTCAGGCTTTTCAAGGGGATGTCCGTTCGAAGCGAGCCATCCTTCCACTTGTGACCGAAAGAATACGGTTCGAGCTGTCCCGTTGACGTCTTGCGCATGAGGACCACCGGGTTGAGAATACCAGGCACGGCCGCTGAAGCTAGGACCGCTGACCAGATGACACAGTCGGGGGCGGTAAGGTAGTTGGCGAGGATACTTGGTGAATGAGGGTCTGATGGAACACACGTGACGTTGAGGCTGCGTCCAGTGCGTTGATAGGCCTCAAGGAAGGTCACACTGCCATAGCAAAACCAGGAACACCGCTTTGCCCAGTCGACACTTTCAAAACGAGCACCTGTGCGCCACCAGCGAGGGAGCCATACCGACATGGGATCATGACAGGCAGTGATCTTGTGCGCCAGTGCAGGAATCAATAGCTTCTTCAATTCTTCATTAGTTCGGGTTCCGAGTAGAGCAGCCACCAGCGCTCCTCCTGACGTTCCAGTGATGATATCAGGCAAGACATCGGCGTCCAGGAGCGCTTTGGCAATGCCGAAGTGGTAGTATGCAAATGTTGCACCTCCGCTCAGACAGAGTGCGGTGCGGCCAAAGTTTGTGCCCAGCTGCTTCGAAAGAGTACGTTTCTCCTTCTGAGACAACTGGGAGCTCGAGAACATGAACTTCAACGTTCTCGAAACCTCGTCGACGTAAGCCTGGATGAGATCCTTGGTTCCGTAATAGGTCTCGGAGTACAGGTGAGGATCCTCGAAACCAGAGAAGTTGTTCTTTACGCAAGCCTCTGCAAGTCCGCGCAAGCTGTCAATCGCTCGGAAGCCAGGTTGGGTATGGTTGTCAATCTCCTCTTGCTCTGCACTATGGCGCAATTTCCGCATCTCAATGAGCACTCTCTTGATAGTGCGAGGCTGGTAGTAAGAAGACTCATCATCCTCTTTCCACTTATCGCTGCCCAGATGTCTGTCCAGCTCTTTGGCTCCTTTCACCCAGTCCTCGTAGCTCGTCTGCTTGCGTAGGTTCTTTCTCAGCCTTTCTCTTGTGCCTCTCCATGTCACGTATTGTTCGTATAGGTAGATGTAGAGTCTCGTCAACAGGTATCCCGCAAACAATACAAAAAGCCAGCCGAACACAAATAGTAGCAGCGGGTATTTGACGAGTGAATAGGTCCAGCCCTCACGCGTCTCGTCTCGTCCACGCTGAGATTTCTTCTGCTTCTTTGACTTTTTGCTTCTTCCCTCGTGGCCGCCATTGCTGGTCGTACTGTCTCCTCGCACACGCTGATGCACCGGCCGCCAGTCATTTAATGCCGTGAAGAATTCGGCATTCTGTCGTTTGGGATTGAGCAGATCTTCCTCGGAGGGTGACGTTTCGGGTGCCGACAAGGCCGAAGCAAATGCTAGTATGTCGTCTTCGTTGTAAAAATCATCGTCCCAGTCCGGGAGGGTGTGGTAATCCCAGGCGTCTGAGTCGGACACTGAGGGTCCGTCGCTGGCCTTCTTCTCATCGGCCATGGTGGATCGCGTGCGGGCGGCCTGTCCAAGGCTCGAGAGGGTGTATATACATTGGTTGCCGCGGATGGGAAAGATGTCGGTGCAAAAGTGCAAGGCGAGCGAGTATTGAGGCGGGACGACAACAATACACGACAAGAGCTTAAGACGTCATCCTGGGCAAGCGGGACAAGCACAGGCGCGAACAAGTGAAGCCAAACCCTCGGCTGCAAGGCTGATTTCCGCGGAAAGGAGTTTGAAAAAGTAAAGAATTCCCAAAAATATCCGCGTGGTATTTGTAGGTATCGATCTGGAGAAATGTTGGCGGGGATCTGCAGGCGCAGGGGAAGATGGCCAACAAGGGTTGTCAGAGCACCAGGCACGCGCCTTGAGCATCTGCACACTGCCACCGGCACGTGGCGTCCAGGTATATCGACTCTAGCCATCGAAACGTCCTGTGACGATACCTCGGTGGCACTCTTGGAGATTCAGAACGACAATAGTGGATCATCACAAGGAAGTCCAAACCTACGAACTCATGTGGCATATCACGAAAGAATCACCGCCAACAGTGCGGCATACAACGGCATCCACCCGTTGGTAGCCCTGCATTCACACCAAACAACCCTTGGAGGTCTCGTTGGAGATGCAATTGCAAAGAATGCCGGACAAAAGCCAACATTCGTATCCGTCACTCGAGGCCCAGGTATGCGCAGCAACCTCGCCGTCGGATTAGCACTCGCCAAAGGCCTGTCTCTCGCTTGGGGAGTCCCCCTCCTCGGAGTCCATCACATGCAGGCACATGCTTTGACGCCGAGGCTATGTGCCACACTCGAGTACTTGCCTGACCTGTACCAAGGACCATGGACGCCGAGCTCGTTGCAGCCATCGTTTCCATACTTGAGCGTACTCGCGAGT
Organism: Cladosporium sp. MBC 237; assembly: GCA_030772445.1. Classification (NCBI taxonomy): domain Eukaryota; kingdom Fungi; phylum Ascomycota; class Dothideomycetes; order Cladosporiales; family Cladosporiaceae; genus Cladosporium; species Cladosporium sp. MBC 237. The sequence continues at coordinate 94,629 of JAPHCH010000074.1, forward strand.
GGAGGGCACACCATGCTGGTGAAATCAGCTGGATTGACCGATCACCAAATTCTCGCTTCGACCGGGGACATTGCGATTGGAGATTGCTTGGACAAAGCTGCTCGGGCCCTGTTGCCAATCGACCTTATGAAGCCGCCGTACGGAAAGGCATTGGAAGAGCTCGCGTTCCCCAACGGAGCGAGCGATTACAATTACATTGCTCCCGCAAGAAGGCAGGAAGAGCTGACTCGACGTCCCACGAGATGGGGCTGGTCACTCGGCGTTCCTCTCGCCGACAGCAAAAGCGGCGAGAAATCTTCGAAACGTATGGCATTTTCCTTTGCTGGGCTCCTGACTTCTATCCAACGGTTCATGAAGTACAAGGTCGACAGCAGTGGGAAGCACACAACCGAGCTTCGCGAACCCGATTCGATCGATATGGAAGAAAGGCGTGACATGGCTCGCGAAGTTCTGCGGGTGTGTTTCGAGCACCTGGCCTCTCGCATATTGCTATATCTTAGTGAGACTGCCAAGCTCGCAGCTGAAAAGCCATCGTCGGAGGATTCTGAGCAAATCGACACCGTCGTTGTTTCCGGCGGTGTTGCCTCGAATCGCTACCTACGTCACGTTCTACGAGCCATCCTAGACGCTCGGGGCTACTCGCACATCAAAGTGGCGTTCCCGCCACCAAGTCTCTGCACAGACAACGCATTGATGATCGCATGGGCCGGCATGGAAATGTACACATCAGGATACCAAACAACCCTCGACGTTTCCCCTATCCGAAAGTGGTCTATGGATCCCCGGGCAGAAGACGGCGGGATCCTGGGCGTGGATGGATGGCTTCATCAAGACATTCCCGTACCCGCAGTCTGGAAGTCAGAAGCGATCACTCAACCTTGAGCTTCCGCTTCTCCAACCCAGCACTCGTCAGCTTCGCAACATCCTCCGCCGTCTTACCGCGCTTCCTATCATCCGTCTGCTCTTTGCCGAGCTCAGTGCCGTTCGTGACCAATTCGTAAACTTCCCGAATCGGCCTGAAAATACTCTCCTCTCTCGAAAACCCGCCATCTTCCTCAAACGTATCGGCAATCTCCTCCATCTCCCTAATCCACCTGTACGCCTTGGGCGGCATGATCGGCACGCTCTTCGCCAAATGCGGTCCGAGCGGTGACTCCTTGAGATGTTCCTGCAGCTCCGAGATAATTCCCAAATTATGCGCCGTCGTCAAAGACTGCAGAGCCAAGGCAGTGAAACCCTTGTGGATTCCAGCAAAACAAATTTTCAAACCAGACGCCGACCCAATGGTATCGTTGATATGGCGAAGTCTCAAAACCTCAGCGAGGTGCTCGCCACTAGGCTTTGCTTCGTGAAGACGGTTCGGTCCAGAAACGACAATACTCGGTCGGTACCAGGACCCATCATCTTTCAAACTCGGCGGTCCACCCAAAATCCCACCATCAATTAACTTAATCGCCGGCGCAGAAGAAGCGAAAAGCTCATCCGTAGCGCGTGCCGAACGAGGGCTCACGGCGTTGAGGTCCAGGAAGTAAAGCGGGTTAAAACGTTCCGCGAAACCCTTGTCATTAGCAGCGGCGATGACTCGCTCCGCAATTGCCACTGCGTCTCGCTGTGGTGCTATGGAGAGTATGTAGTCTGCCTCGTTGCAGAGGGCTAGATCGGTTGATAGTAGTTCTACGTTGTTCGTTTTGGCTCGCTTTTGGGTCGCTTCGCTGTGGGAAAATATTCTGGTCAATTTCACATGTCGTGTTATTTAGAGAGCCGGGATCCGATTTACCTTCGATCTGAGGCATTCGTGATGACGCGGTAGTTGTGTGCTGAAAGTAGCTGGGCTACACCGACGCCCATACTACCTATAGATAAGATACCGACAGTAGCGAGTGGTTCTGCCATGGTCTTGGGCGTATATATGGAGGTGAGATCTGGCAGGAAGGTGGAGGTATAAAAACAGGTTCGCGTCTCGTGGTCCAAAAACTTAGCGAGGCCTTCAGCTGGGACGACGAGTTTCAGCTCGAATTTCCAGAACTTATCTCGGAGTCAGTCCAATATATATACACGTCCGATCACGGAACCTCGCAATCACGACGACGCCGCCTATTATCTGACGTGCTTCCCAAGTCCCCCAATCAAAGTGGGTCGGTCGTCAAACCCCACATCTCTGAACGGAGGCACTGCAAAGAAACGTCATGCGTGGACGCCAGTTCGAAGCGATACAGAGGTACATCTAACTATATCACTTCACACAGTAATCACCCCGATAGCAATACCATATCCCCATAACCCAAATTGAAAAGATCAAATCATCAGAAATGACCGCCTAAACGCAATGCTCGCCTCTCGTCTCCCTCACCCCATCCACAGAACTTCCACCCTCTTTTCCACCCACTCCAAACTCATCCCCATCAACACTGTCATCAAACGAACCATGTCAACCGAGAAGCCCCACGATTCCATCCCCCACGAAGACCGCACAGCAGCCGAACCGCGAGAAAACACCATCGAGCCCGTGACGATCTCTCATATCCGCGATATCAACCCAACGACACGCGTTTTGCGGCTCTCGCCAAAAGATCCAAATCATATTATCAAAGTTCGTCTCAATCCCTAAAACCAAAGACAGGCAACAATCAGAAAACTAAATAATAAAACCCCGCTCCAAACAAATCAACTAATAATACTACCGTCTCAAAGTTTCTCCCCGGCCAATGGCTCGACACCTACATCCCCACCCTCCCCAAAGCAGGCGGCTTCACCATAACCTCACCACCCCACCTCGCCAACCCTCAAGCCAACACCAATACCAACACCACCGGACCAGCCCACCTCGAACTCGCAATCCAAAAATCCCCCAACCCCCCAGCCCTCTACCTCCACCGCCCCGCCTCTGACCTCCTGCACACGCCCCTAAAAGTCCGCGTAGGCGGCTCCTTCACCTGGCCGCCCCCGAAGATCCCAACTGAGAGGATCAAACGTCTAGTCCTCATCGCCGGCGGGGTGGGGATTAACCCTCTGATTTCGATTTTTGCGCATTTGATCCGTGGGTTGGAAGTGGAGGAGAGGCCGGAGGAGATTCATTTTTTGTATGGGACGAAAGGCCAGTTGCGTGCGGAGGAGGTGCTGTTTTTGCCGAGGCTTGTGGAGCTTTTGGGGGAGGCGGAGGGGCAGGGGAAGGAGGGGAGGGTGAGTGTTTCGGTTTTCTTGACGGGGGCTGGTGGTGGTCGTCAAGATGGTGGTGATGGGAGGGATTGTGTGGTGCGTGAGGGGTTTCCGGAGCGGACTTGGGAGAGGAGGATGGAGAGGGGGGATTTGGTTGGGGCGTTGGATGGGTGGGGGAGGCGAGGGGAGAGGGTAGGGAGAGGGCAGACTGTTTGTTATGTTTGTGGGCCGCAGAAGATGACGGATGAGATTGTTGAGTTTCTTGGTGAGCAGGAGGGGATGAAGAGGGAGAGGGTGCTGTGTGAGAAGTGGTGGTGAGGTGAGGGGGGTTTGAGGGTGCTATTGCAGACGCTGGCATGATGGCAGGTTCTTGTCAAGATACCTTATATGCAGGAAAGAGGAGCAAGTAGAGTATAAGATCTTTTGAACACAAGGTAGTACATGTAGCTGACTGATCGAATCCCACCAAACTGCACAGCTAGCCGCCTGCAACACCGCCACGCTCAGGACCTACTCCCGACGCAGTGGCAAAAACTCCAACAAACGCCATAACCCGCTCTCCAAAACACATGATTTTTCAGTATTATCCGCCGGGACTCGCGTCCGAACCGTTATGACCTATCAACCGGTCTTGGTCTTCTTCTTCGGACGCTCAACCTTCGCCTCGGTGTCGCTACCGCTGGCACCGTCCGCGTCCTCCATCTCGGCATCGCTGTCCTCGCTACCGCTTGAGCCGGCGTTCTCGTCGTACTCCTCAGCAACGTCACTCTCGCTGTCGGTCTTGAAGTCCTCGTCGGCAGACTCCGAGTCCTCATCGGCACTGCCACGGTCGGCAGCAACGACCTCGTCATCACTGCTGGCGAGGTCGGGATCGGCTGTAAGGGCGGCGGCCAGCATGCCGTTGTCGCCATCCATCTCGTTCTTGGTCTTGATGCCCTTGATGTTGAGGAATTGCTCGAGCGGTGACTGCTCCTCACGGTTGATGTTGGAGAATTGGTGCTCGCCTTGACCATTCTTGAGGGTGACAGTAATGTCGAATGTGCGGCTGGCACTAACAGCCCCACCCACTCTGGACATGGTAACAACAGAGACGTTCTCGAAAGAAATGTAAGTGGCGGGTTTGGGGACGAAAAGAAAGGCGCGGTCGAGGCAGAAGAGGTGGCCTTCCGAGGCTTTGATGCTGCACTTGACACCCTGTTGCTGGTGGTGTGAGACGAAGTCCTTGGACGGCTGGATAAGGCGCTTGCCAGTCAAGCCGTGGAAGATCTTCGCCACGACGTTTCCGACGGGTGCTTCGTAGCTAGACTGAAGTTTGCCGTCATATTTCTTGAGGTCCTCGTCCGTCATGTTCAGCTCGATACTGGTCTCCTCGTCCTTCTTAAACTGCATCACGAGGAACGGGTACCGGGTCTGGCCCTGTCTGAGCGGAGGGTCAAGGCCGATACAGAGCATGGTGTGCATGTCGTCGGGCTTGGCGAGCAAAAAGAATCGCTTCGCGTTTTCGTAGCTTATCTTGTAGTCGTAGGTCTTGCCGCGAAGACGGAAAGACTTCTCGTACATGTCGATGTCGAAACGTCCACGGGGAGTGAGATGCAGGATCTCCAGGAAGGTAGCAAAGGTCTCGCCGGCAACCTCACCAATGTCGGCCTTCTCCATGATCTGCTCGTAGAACAAGCTTGCAGCTCCGACATCCTCCTCGCCATCTTCGGCTTCCTCGTCGTCGTCGCCCTTTTTTGCCTTCTTCTTCTCGGTTCCAGGAATGTAGAAGCGCATTTCCGTAAGCTGGTCGCCAGACGCTCCGCTCTTTCTGCCGTTACCTCTCGCACCTCCAAGATCTTCTGTGCCAGTCTCCGCGCCGTCCTCGGGTAGCGAGAACTCGACCGCGACCTCGTTCTTTCCCGCCAAGTTGGTGTTTGTAATCTCGGTGAAAGGGATTTCGAAAGCGGGCTGGTTGCGCACGTTGAAGACCAGCTCGTTCCTAGTGAGTTCGCTCTTTCCCCAGTTCCATCCGCGGAGTGCGTGCTCCTTGTGGGTGAAGTCGATGCCGTACCAGACCTTGAAGCATTTTGCGATTGTGTCGAAGTCCTTGTTGAAGGTCAGTATGTCTAATTCGGCGCATGACTGTATTGCCCACTCACCTCTTGCTTGAAACCATCCAGTTGTACCACACCTGCGTGGCGTGCGTAGATCTTGAGCTCGTATGCCTTGGCCGCCCTGCTCCATTGTGCGCTGATGAGTTCCTGCTTGTCGAGAGTGAAAGTCTTGCCGCCAGCAGGTTTCCAACCCAGGCCAGACTCGGCGAGCCTGCACTTTCCGGACTCCTTCGAGAGATCAAGGTAGATGTTGTCAAAGGACTCCCTGCGACAGCGTGGTTAGCCAGCGCTCGCCTCGAATAGACACTCCGTGACCCATCCGCAAAATGAATGCGCAGTCCGTCCGATTCTGGTACAGCCTGCCGCTCGCTCCCATTTCCTCATGTCGCGGATGCTGAATAGGCTTACATGTTGGTATAGGTCTGTAGGTTCTTGCGCCGTTTGCGCCTCCTTCAGATGATCGTCGGGTTCTCTGTTATGCGGCGGAGGTGGTAGTTGAAGGTTGCCAGAAGAAGAGATTAGTGTGTGTCGCCTAGATAGATATGTGGTGGTCGAATTGTCGCAAGCGAGTGAAAGGTTGTGAGTGAAGCGATGATGGTTTGGAGTTTGGACGCCGCCGCTTTGGTTGTGAAGTTCCGAAGTGCCCAAAGCTCCCCGTCGCGTGAATGCGGCGCGCGTTGATTGCGGGCAATTCTAAAGAGCTTCCACGGCTTGATGCCTCAGGCCTGATAGAGACTTGGCGTTGTCAACTACAACGACAAGAAGGTAGGAGACACTTCTCTGTTGACTAAGTCACAAGAATCCCCTCCCCCACGTGGAACCACATGAAATGTTGCACTGTGACATCTGAACATTCAGCTCGGGCTGGTGAAGCAAGGATGGCACCACCTCTTGTCGTTGTCTGGAGGCGGACCGCGTGATCCTATCGTCAAACACCATCATCCGGAATTCTCTACATCACCGGAATACAACCTGGAACTTGTAGTCCTTCAACGATATACGATATGAAGAGTTTTGATGATACCAGGTGCAGATATGTGCCCCTCCCCTTCGCTTGCATTGTGCAGCCTTCAACATTCGGCCCAAGATGCATTCCGAAATACATTGATCGCAAGGCTCAAGCTGGCATATTACTTGGCTGTGCAAAGATGGAGTCAGCTTTGCATGCCGATGTACTCTGCGAGACCTTCGCGTGGCGGGGCTCATGTTCTCAGGACACCACAGGTATAAGTAGCTTTGAGGTGTTCCTCACGCATCCCCGAGCTTTGCCGTTGATTTAAGACTTCCGAAAGACGCCTCTGAGTCGAAGAAAGGTCCCTGTAAACCATGGCTTCCATCGCCGCTGCCAATATAAGCCATGCCCGAGAACCACTCACTGAGAACGAAACTGCAAAGCCGGAGCCAAGACTACTACGATTATCGGATGGCGTATCTACTTCAAACTCAACTCGCCCGAAAAGGCTCTCCAGATTCCAGAGATTATGGGATTCCTGGGTGGACTCTTGGTACCCGGAACTCCTGGGTTGCTGCCTCGCAGGCGCACTGCTCATAGCCGCATGCGTCGTACTTGCTGTGGCAAACAACAAACCTATCACTTGGTGGCCGTGGGACTGGCAAATCAACTCTGGGCTTGCACTCATCACGGCTCTCATGGAGGCATGCCTACTGTTTCCGCTAACATCCTGCCTGGGCCAGCTCAGCTGGCATAGCTATCGCACTGGGCAAGAAGAGCCACAGCGGGAGTTGATATGGTTTGATCGGATTGCCCATGCTTATACTCCGTTGGGAGCTATCTCATTCCTCTCGCATATGTCAGCTTGGCGGTAAGTAGTAAATGCTCGATCGATTCTCACGGAATGAATAGTAATTCTAATGGCCACCAAGTAACTGGTCGTTACTGGGCTCCATCACGGTTATATTACTGTTGGGCACTGGGCTCTTCACACAAAACGTCGTGACGATACGGTCGGTGACAGTCACTTTGCCGGACGAAGACGCCGTGGTTTCCGTGCAGCAGAACTATGACACTTTCACGGCTGACTCAGTCAACATCGCTACACCGCTGATGGCATCTTCCATTCTCACAGGCCTGGCCGCTGCCATACTGGAATGGCAATACATCAACGATGAATCTTTCAAGTCTGGTTGCTTTAATTGCCCCACCTACAACTGCACCTATGGGGCATATACCACTATCAACATTTGTTCTGACTGTTTGAACAGAAATCGGACTGTTGAGCTGCAACAAGGTGCATGGACACTTCCGAACAGCACGCTTACCCTCAGAGATGATGCCGGCCTCGTCAACTTCACCACCGACACAGACTATCCACAATCCCCTTGGTGGTCAGACCAAGATATTGGACCTCTTCTCGTCCACTATCAAGTGCTGTCCCGTAAGACAGTGAACACAACGCCAGTGGCGAGGGAATGCGTGGCCTATTGGTGTGTCACCACTTACAATGCGACAGCACGCTCAGGCAGACTGTACGAAGAGCTCTATCTGTACACCACTCCGGAGGATGTCGACTTCGAAAGCGAAACCATACACTCCTTCACGAACACGACCGCTGTTGCTCGAACCTACTACGGTCAACGAGATAACATCACCATCATCCCTCCCAGATCTTGGCTCAATGGTACGGAGCAGACAGCTGACTTATCGATGCGGACTTTCACCGTCTCCGCAGACGCCCAAAGAGCCTTGCAAAACACCTTAACTACAGGCCTGTTTGGTGGACGAAGCCTGTTGACCGGCTCGATCACTCGAGCTGCAAATTCCAGCGGCCAGAATACCTCAACACTCGCTGCGCATCTCATGTTCAACAAACAAGACCCATACAACTTCGACTGGGCCGAGCCAGCTGAACTCTTCACCGAGCCTGATTTCCAGTTTTCCATCATGACCTATTACATGGGTCTAGCTGTCAGAATGGGCGTATCATCAGGATACGGCTTTTCCTACGGCATGACAGAAACTGACACATATCTTCTCCACATAAGGTAAGTGATGACCCGACGACCACCAACCCATCATGCTCTCACTCTCCACTCACATGGCACGCCACAGATGGGCCTGGATGGCCTATCCAATCGCCATGGTCGTTCTAGTCTTCTGCTTCGTCGCCATCACATGGTTCCGAAGTCGAGGCGAGAAGCGATGGAAATCTTCAGTCCTTCCCGTGCTTGTCCACGGACTGAACGATGATCGTGTGGCTGGGACGATGACGAGTCCGGCGGATTTGCGCAAGGAAGCAAGGCATATTAAGGCGCAGTTGCGGGAATCTGATGGAAGGTTGGTGTGGAGGACTGCTGGTCGAGTTGATTGAGTTGTATGGGGTCTTGTAGATTGTTACTGGGCAGCCTGATGGTTGAGGAGAGTTAAACGGAGTCTCAGCGGCATCGTAGCGCAGCCAATATATGTCATCAGATCGCATGATTTCCATGATTAATAGCGAATCTTGTCATACAATCACATTGAATATCTTGAGTCCGTATCATCAAACTCTATACTTGATCGTGTGTTGACAGTTTGCAAAAGGAAGTACGACGATCGGAGGTCGGAGGAGGCTCGGAATTTCAACTTCACATCACCTTGTAACCTCACACCATGCTTATGAGACAATATTTTACTTCACATCTTCAGTATTGGGATTCTTAAATAGGCCAAATAGGCTTCTACACACCCACAAAAATGTCATTCTGGTCAAAAATCCGCACACTAGCAATCTGGTGGACCGGCCTCTCCCTCCTCAGCACCCTCACAGCCCTCCTCTCGCTCACTCTCTACATAACCCCAACGCTCTACCAAGAATACAAAACCGACACCACCGACATCTCCGTGCTCGACCGCTTCCTTCATCCCGACAGATGGAACATCCAAGCTCTGAACACCTACAACTACAAGCGCCAACTCCGCCTGAGCGAAGACCAGAATTTCATGCGAAAAGACCTGCGCCATGCCTGGATTTACGTCACTGGTAACTCGACGTGTGAATTTCCCCAGGACTGCGAGCGTTTCGATGCGGCGTTCGATGAAGTCGTTGCGCCCTACTACATCACTCCGCCGGCGCACAATGCGTCCATCGTCACGCTAAACTGCGATACTTCGCCTTTCCTCTGCGACGCCTGGGCAGCGAGTCCGCCGGCTCTGATCAGAACGGAGAGTCTGGGATTCCCGCACTGCAGCATCACGTCCGATTACCGTTTGAAATGCCCCTTCGGCGTGCGGTACATGCCTCTGCCTACGCCGAATGGGTTGTCGAGGATGCTGGGGTCGTATAGACCGGTGGAAGGGCTGCCTGACGAGAGGTGGCAGTTGAGGTCGCTGTTTGAGTCGACGTGTGCGCATGAGGTTTATTTGATTCAGAGGCTGTTGGAGTATGTGGGCAATGGAGGTGAGCCGTTGGAGTTTCGGGAGATTTTTGGGGATCTCATTGCTGGGTTTCCTGTTGCTGAGGTGTATGGGAGGGGATTCGCGTGGTGGCTTGGGGAGGGGAGTGCTGGGGATGGGAATTGATGATGCGTAAGGATTTGTAATGGTCATTCGGCTGCAGAGACATTTCTTGGTTTATCAGTACCAAGACTGGTGTTTGATTAAAAATGCTATCTATAGATAATGATGAAATAAGTTTTGAAACGTCGCAGTCTACTCGCGCCTCTTCTTGCCTTCCTCGAGGTAGCCAGAATCGCTGCGACCCTTGCCAAGGAAAGGTCCAACAACGGGATCCTTGTGCGCCTTATTGAGGACGTCGTCATAGGCCTCAACCGCCCATGGCGGGGTGTTGAGCTTCGGCCAGTTGACCTGTGGAACGTTAGCGATATCAATCTGCATGTTAGAAATGACAAACTCACGTATAACGAGCCGTGTCCCAAGATGAACTTCGCACAGTATCCAGCGATTCCAAAGCAGGCAATAGTGAATATTCTGAGCGGCCACACAGTGGAGTCCGGCAAGCGACTTGTGCTCAGACTCACGAAAACGAAGAACACGCACATTCCGAGAATATAAGGCATGGACTGCACAGCCAAAGGTCTGCGGTCAGCAAAGTGCTGAACACCCAGAGGTGCAGTGTCCGGTCTGTAAGCTCCAAGGAAGAGGTCAAAGCTGTCTTGTCGTGGACCGTCGGCGAAGTTGTTCTGGAAGTAGCGAGTCACGCTGCGGTTGAAATCCTGCAGCGCACCAGCTTTGGTCCTGTTGCCAGTGCGAGTGAAGTCTGTCTTGAGAGCTCCGGTACCTGAGTACGTCTTAGACACAACATCGGCGTTATCGGCCCACTTGTTGCGGAAGAGGCTCTCAAATGATGCGTCATCCTGTGCACTCTCGCCAGGACGAAGAAGGCCCAGGTCGATGAGCATGCGTGTGAGAGTCCAGCGTCCGAGCATTGACTGCACAACGTTTGTGCGATCGAGACAGTCCATGCAGTTCGTCCTGACAACTGCAGTCTGCCTGTTACGAACATCGACACCACCAGCAGGCATGTCAATGCCGTGGAAGTAGCCACCAGCGACAAGACCATCCTTCAGGTGGTCGAGTAGTAACTGCGCGCGATGCCACTTCAAGCCCTTCGTCTCGTTGTGGAAGTCAAAGTAGACGTAGTGGAGATGATCGTACCAGCCCTTGGGATGTTCAGCCTCGATGATCTTTGCTCTCTCGGCAGTCTTACGGTCAGCCTCCTTCTCGACATCAGGGTCGGTCTGGAGGATCTTGACGATGCTCTCGTATGCCTCCTTGACCTGTTGTTCTCTTCCTTTCTGGTTGACAAGGTTGACCATATAGTTCTCGCCGTACAGCTTGATTTGCTCATCAAAATGCTTTCTCGCAGCGGGTGTCGCGGATTCGACACCACGGATCTGAAGCTTCGGTGTGTACTTCAGGGTGTTGATCTCGGCCCAGTACAATGGCACGCTGCCACGGGTCTGCACGTAAGAGAGCACCTGTGTTTCCGATCCGTTTACTGGCTTGCCGTTGGTGTAGCCCTGGTCGCCGGCAAAGCTGGAGAGTCCGCTGGACCCAGAATCGTTCAGAATGATGGCTTGCTCGGTCTCGTTGAAGTTTGAAACATGGCCTTCCTCGTCAATGCCTCTGGACATGTATCTGGTTCCAGTCCTGTGCCTCGACCTCCTGGTGATAAGTAGGAACACCATAGCATTGCCCTTGATTGAGGTGTTGGTGATGCGCAGCATGCCATACATCACGGGTAGGATGTATGGGTCGATCGCAGGCTGTGCTCCAGAAGACAGTCTTCCAGATGCCTTTCCTGATCTGAAATCGATCATTGAAGAGTTAATGAACTTGTTCCAGTAGAAACGATCATCAGCCCTTTGCCACATTGGTTCGCTAGGGTTCATCTCAGCCTGTCTCTGGAAACTATTGGTGAGGTCAAAGGTGTACGAAAAGTACATGGGTCCATTCTTGAGGAGTGTCTTGAGGTAAGCCAAGTAGGTATCCTCATCCGGGTCGTGTACTTGGCGCTCTCTCAGTGGCAGGAATTCAGTCGCAGTGATTTGGTAGATTTGATGACCCTTGATTCTACCGACAGGCGTAGCTTTGGCGATTGTGATGATGTAGCTGTCTGTATCGAAATGTCAGTTTAGCGCCAAGACCCCTGTCCGTTCCACATACCAAGCTTGAGGTGAATGATTCCCAGGATACCTGGGATGTTGGAGACTCGGTGTCCTCCAGTGATCTTGCCCTCACTCAGTCTAATATCACCCGTCGGGCGGTCGACAACCAGTGTGGGGGCATCAGGTGAGGAAGGCGAAGAGAAGGCGTAGTATGACGACGAGGCGTGGACGTTGATGTCCCGGAAAGGAAGCATCGCACTCATCTTGACGGAGTGAATTGAAGTCGGCCAAGTATTAATTGTTGTCAGCAAACGCCTTTTAATGCTTGCTGTCAATAATGTTTTGGGTTTTGTGAAGATCTCAACAGGCGAGCGGGCGACGTATCGCGCGGTGGCTGTGTCTCAAAGCAAGCTACGTCGTCGTCGGGGGGCACGTGAAGTCATTCCGTGTGCCGAGCGATCGCGTCACCTGCCCCAACTTTCCTTGTCTGTCACGACGTCCTATGCAATCGGGTGGCTTCAAGGCCGCCGCATTACCCATCTTCATACACAAACCCGCCCATTATACCAACACAAATACCACCAACACATTATCCGCCGTCTCTCAACCTCACCACAGCAGTAGTTTGCGCTTTTTCGCCGGCGAAAACAGAACCACCACCAAATACCCACTAGGCCCGATCATGGCCCAACGTATGCAGCAAGGCGGTCGCCCCGGCGGCGCCAGATTCGCGCAATTCAAGCTTGTGCTTCTCGGTGAGTGAAGGCTGGAGCATGCTAGTCGGCATACAGTGCTTGTACTGACGCTCTCCAGGCGAGTCCGCTGTCGGCAAGAGTTCGCTGGTGCTCCGCTTCGTGAAGGTATGAAGACATCAAACCGGGAGCGCATGACTATCTACTGACCTTTGCGACCAGGATCAATTCGATGACTACAGAGAATCTACTATCGGCGCCGCTTTCCTCACACAAACCCTGGCTCTCGATGAGCAAACGACCGTCAAGTTCGAGATCTGGGACACAGCAGGACAGGAGCGCTACAAGTCGCTCGCACCCATGTACTACAGAAACGCAAACTGTGCGGTAGTTGTATACGACATTACACAAGCTGTAAGATTCGCACAAGCCAGCCAGAGGAATCGCGCACTGACACCATACCATAGAGTTCACTAGACAAAGCAAAGGCCTGGGTGAAGGAACTCCAGCGCCAGGCCAACGAGAACATCGTCATCGCTCTCGCAGGAAACAAAGCCGATCTTGTCGCCGAGCAACCCGACAAGCGCGCCGTACCCGTCGCCGACGCTGAGGCATACGCCAAAGAGGCCAACCTGCTCTTCTTCGAGACCTCTGCAAAGACCGCCGAGAACGTGAAGGAGCTGTTCACTGCTATCGCGAAGAAGCTGCCTATCGAGCAGGCTAGTCAGAGGGGAGGCATGCGCGGCGCCGGAGGCAGAGCAGGCGGCGTGGATCTCGGCAGGAGAGAAGACGCGGGCACCGCTGGCGGAGCCGGCGGTTGCCAGTGCTGAGCGTAAGACGTCAGTACAGTATAGTATGGTGAGATTACGCTTCTTACAGCGGAGGAAGAAGTCTTTATTTGGGGCGACAGAAGAGCCAGGTTTTTATTTTCTTTGTTTGCAATATGGATCAGCGATACCAAACTGTGAGCATTTTCCCCTTTCCGCTTTTCGATATTCTTGACGGGGAGGCGCACACAGTGCTTATTATCTGCCACAGAACACGTATAATAATATTGACGAGCATGCACGAATTCCCAGATCATGCTCTCAGTCTCATAAGTGCGCGCGTGAGCCAGTTCCGTTAGTGAAGTCCATCGATAGAGGCCTCTTCATTGTTTTACTCCCAGTCGTTATGCTCCTTCTAGCCATATCGACGCCTTGGGTCACAGCATCAGATCATAGCTGACATCTATAGAGGAAAACTTGATTCGTCCGGCTCGGCTGTGGCCAAAGATTCTTCCCGCAACTGGTGTTGCTCCTCGAAGGGTTTCGTGCTAATAGAGGTTTTTGTCCAGTCAACTATGCATGGCTTTGCATTCTTTAATAGTTTCGAACCGTTAACATGGTCAGTAAGCCTTGATGAGGTATGATGGGATCCACATTGCTGTCCCAGATGTTGTTCTAGCTGGTCGACTTTCACATGCTGCAAACGCAGCTACAAACGGCCGCATCGAGCCTCAGGCACCCATCACTTCTCTTGCACCATTATGTTCTTCACATCGCACCAGTTCGCTTGACGCTGTCACTGATTTTCAGATCAAGAGTCACACAAACCTGTCGCATCGCCCTCGAGTATACCAACATACATATCCTGCTGGTTGGCGCCACTCAAGTACAGTCGGAACAATGCCCAGTTCGTCTCTACCACGCCTGTATCCCTTCCAGATGCTACGCAGGGTGTACAATGCCCTCGCGATTGATCTGAGCGGTGGAGAGAATTTATGCCAGCTTACCTACATGCTGGTTCTGAAGAATCTCCTCAAGAACATCGAATGTACGTCTACCTACGCACTTCTGAAGATTCTCCTACCCTACTTTATCCTGATCGGTGGCGTTTACCAGACCTTTCACCCAGTCATTTCCATCCAAAGCGTCACAAAAGCAGCATTATCCTATTTGACCGGCCCTTTCACTTCGCAGATCACCCTACCGGCGGATAACGCATTGAACAATGACCTCCTCGCATGGCTCGCTGCTGAAGGACACGATTCACGATCGCTGATTCTGCTGGATGGTAATGACAGAGCCTCTGTGGACAATATTTGCTACGACATTGATGGGTACAGAGTCGCAGTGCCTCAAGAGGACGAGAGGTAGATGCGCCGCTGAGCTACATCCCCGACACCACGAAACATCATTTCCGCTTCAGTGGTGACTACATGACCTTGGAGAGAAGATCAGGCCAGCGAGAGAACAAAAACCCCGATTCTTCGAGCAACCCTGCGACCGCGCACCAGACTCTCCCCGAGTCCCACGACATCATCCTGACCTGCTTCCCGACACGCCGTGGCACACAACCGCTGAAAGACTTCCTCGAACATGTCAAAGGATTCTCCGCTGTCCCAAAGGGCAAGATGACCACTATCTACCGCCCCATTGACGAACTCAGCCGTTCTCACCGGATCATCCGCAGTAGTGACCCGGAAGATTGGAAGACAGCGGCTTCTCGCCCGATTCGACCCATTGAGAGCGTTGCTCTGGAGGAAACACAGAAGAGGAGTATCGTCAGTGACCTCTCGCGCTATCTGACTCCAGAGTGTGAGAGATTCTATTCGGCCAGAGGCTATCCCTATCGTCGTGGATACCTGCTCTATGGACCCCCAGGCACCGGTAAGACGTCTACTGCGATCGCTCTAGCAGGCCACTTTGGCCTAGATGTCTTCATCATATGCATGAGCGACAAGAACATGAACGACCGCAAACTCGAGATTCTGTTTAGCACACTGCCCCGTCGCTGCATCGAGGATGTGGACAGCGCAGGTCTGAAGCGCGAGGCTTCTCAGGACGAGCAAGAGGATGAAGATGAGTCTTTCGATATTGTCCATTACAGGCGTGTACGGCGCAAAACTGACCTCCGCATCACCCTGAGCGGCCTGCTCAACTGCATCGATGGACCGGCATCCAAGGAAGGCCGAATCCTCTTAATGACTAGCAATGCGCCCAATAGTCTCGATGCCGCTCTGGTGCGTCCCGGTCGATGTGACCAAAAGATTTTGTTTGGCTACGCTTCTATGGAGATTTGCATCAAGCTCTTCACTCACCTGTACACCAAACAACCCGACGAATTGATCGCAGGCGAGACAAGCGCCTCCGAAAAACACGACATTCCGACCCTGGCTGGAGATTTCGCCGCTGCGATACCACATGATAGCAAGGTTTCGCCGGCAGAAGTTCAAGGGTTCCTCATGATGCACCGCGACGATCCCAGTGCTGCTGTCGCAGGAGCGGCGGAAGGGGCTCTTGAAATCATCGAAACCAAAGCGCGTGGTGCGAATGTCGCGTCTTTTGCCAATGAGATCGAGCAAGAGCAAGAACAGGCTGCCGTCGACAACAAATCCGCACCGTCAACGGAAGCAGAACCTAAGGAATAGATCCAGTGTACCCAGCTTGATAGCAGCAGTAAGCGCGGTTTGCTCTCCTACCCGCGCACCGCGATCGCTTGGTTTCGCCGTGGAAGCTCTAATTCAAGCCCGTCCGTCACCGAAAACAACGATACCAGCAACGAATAATCGATTTCTTCGTCATATTCGAACGGTCTTTTGGGGGCTCTCCATGGGCTACTACGATTTGATGAGAACGGGCTTGACGGCAGCAGCGTCTCTTACCACCGGAGAGGTTGCATGCACAACCACGACGATAGGAGCAAGGAATGATCAACTCATCAAGCCGATCTTGAGGATCTTTTTGTCGTTATCGTTGAGGGTAGCAACGTTTGATGGCAATGGGATTGATGGTAGCAGCGTCTGTACTCCGGGGGGGCCATATTCACAAACCCCATTGGAAAATTGTCAAGAAGCTGGGTGGAGCTGTAGCTGGTAGGAACGCTGTAAAACGAGCAGTTTACGAGCTGTTTATGGAGTAAAGCAGCGAAATCACGAGGTAGTCACTAGCTCTGCTCATGTCGATAATTGAATTGTTCTATCCTCATGCCGTGAACATAAAATAAGCCGAAGGTAGCATTACATTTGCATCGATTCGTCGTCTATACTCTAATATTGACTATTGAATGCAGGTGAAAGATTTCACGCCCCCAGCAAGCCTCACCCTGATGCACCGCACTTCGCGAGACGGACCAACGCACCATCACATCGAACCATCCGTATATTCATAAAGAAGTAGCAAATGAAATTATTGAACAATATCCGCAAGGTCTCGATGCTGGGCATGAAGCCTATAAAACCTCGCGCGGGAGTTTGGGTCTTCCCGTGACCACCGCAGACTCGCGGCTTACGACTACACGCCACCTCGAGCCGCCATGTAGCAACCTCCAACCCCCAAAAACGATAAATGCCATATACAATGTATCAAACTACTCAAGAAAAAACACCGCATGCGTGCGATCGTTTTCATAATTCCAAAATTTCGCGATTTGGCAACCTAAAAGGCATAACTCCACGTATTCACCCAGAATTGAATATATCTCTACGACCACACAACAACGCAACGATGAACATGACCCTCGCCCAGTCTACACTCACCAACCCTCTCCCCTCTCAAAGAACGCGGGGAACTTCGTTCTTAACCATGCCGGCCAAAAAAACAAGCCCACAAACCCAAAACACCACCCCCGGCATAGCTGTTCCTTTTTTCAACACATCTCAACAACCCGATGCTCAAAAAAATCATTAAAAATAACGGAGTGCTCCGACGAAGGCAGGATTCGAACCTACGCCCCCGAAGGGAATTGATTTCTAGTCAATCGCAGTAACCACTTTGCTACTTCGCCGTTGGAAGCACTACTAAGCTTGGAAGCTTGATGGCAGCACCGGTACTACGATTTGTATATACGCTGCAAAATTTAGAGATATATCGATGTGTAAACACTAGATTGTGCCTGGATAGAGTGTTTTGATCTCCAAGAGTAATGGGTCGGTCAGGAGCCAGTTTAGTTCGACACGCTGGAAAGTTCCGGAAATGCGGGCGAAGAGATCGATGAAATTTTTTCCTTGCTTGGACGCCGTGAGACTCTGGAATACGGCCTGCAACTTTCTGGGAAATAGAACGTTGGAGATAGATCCCAGTGCTTGAGTCTGGTATGGAAAGCCTGGGACATGCACTTCGTCGAAAATTCGAGCAACAACTGGCATGACTCTGCCTTTCATCTATTTGGTTGACTACTTGACCGCCTGTAGGACAACATCCCGACAATGCAGACGTGTTTTGTGCAGATTGATCGCGAAACATAGTGGTAGGGTTAGGGTTGGGTCACGCTCATCTGATCAGAGACTGGAATATGCGCCCGTCTAGGGCCGGCGTTGCCTTGGTCGCACAGATTCAGTCGTTCTATGAAGACATGCCTTATCACGGTGCCTAGAATATATGCCGATTCGTGCTGGTGTATGCATCGCTCAAGGGATACATGAAAGAAACGACCAAGCAACCGGACTTGTCCAATAAGCAAGTGGACAACAGCGCACATGCCTAGATGCTGACAAGGGGCGTGATGACAGCAACAACATGCGCTCCCATAGACAACACATGAAAGGACTGGACCGCAAATCGTACGGACGTACCTTATAGGGCAATCACGGCATCGCCGCTGATAATGCAAAGTCCCACGTCTCCTTTTGGAATCAGGCACGGAGCGGTACATGCTTGACATTCGCCGAGCACCAATAGAGGGGGCGGCAGGACGGCAGTGGCTTTATTGCTTTGCTCAAGCTGAGCGTGGTAGCTTTCGGAAGGCGAGGGCTGTCGGAGCATTCTTGCGAGAGCTTGAAAGGTTGTTTGGAGAGAGGGTGTCATGAGGGCAGTGGGATGATAGTGGGGACTATTCGACGACAGCAAAAAACCGGCACAAAGAAGACGGCAGGGTGTGAGGGTGTGGGCTTCATTTGAATCGTTTGGAGGCATCTCGAATGGGGCGCGGTCCAGAAGGTCGTACTTCCGGAGACAGGATGCGCTAGACAAGGCAATGCCAATCTGGGAAAACGGCATGGCTCCACACTGATCTGTGCCCACCCTTGCCCTCTTCCCATGCTCATCACAAGCTGTCCCATCTCACTCAAGCCAATAAATCGACACCACCACGCGATTCTCCCTCCTTCTTTGCGCGCACCTGTCCGACGGGGCCAAGACTACTACATCTGTTGTTCCTGCCGGTGCCAGCTGCCCTGAAGCAGTGAAGGCTCCACCGAAGCAAAACTAAGCGAGGCGATGTTATTGCTCCAATCTATCAACACCCATGCGAGCCATGCCCCCGTTCCTGGCTCGCCTGGCTCTTCTGCTTCCGGTGGGTTATTCAATAATAATAATCACTACTGCTGCACTACGGGTACTGTCTGCTGTTGATTGTTTTCCTCCCGCTCGCATGCAGCCCCCGAAATGGTGAGTGGCGCTCACTATCGCGCCATATAGCTGCATGGCGCCTCGGGCGAGTTCAGCTACTACGTCTATTTGCTCCCCATGCATTAGGCAAAGCTTCTCTCCTCACCTTTTTCTTTATATCATCAATCTCACCGCACATCATCTTCATCTTCCTTGCTTGTTCGTGATCTTCACTTGACTACTGTATACTCACCGTTCAGACTACCTCAGTCTGCTCAGGATTCCAACGGCTATATCATCAACAACCGGCCCGCTGCCGCTCCTTCGCCTCGTGCTGCAAGGGACTGATCCTGGGTCACCTGCGTTCTAGATTAAGGGATCGACATTCGATATAGCATCTCTCAATTCTTGGGCATACACTACTCAAGAGAAGCCCTTCCCTCACCTTCGACACTTCGCCCTCTCAAACATCACCACCACCAATCTCTCTTCCACCAAAAACAAACCTGGCCATCCCATCCACGATCTGTCATGCGCCAGACACGCCCGACACACGAGCTGGCGGTGCGATGACACCACCAACAACCTGCGCGTCCCCGCCCAGCAAATGCAAGCACGCACGCTTCCCACCCGCTGTTGTACGACAACCCGACCCATGGGCGGGGACAAGTCCCGACCGGAATGTGCATACGGACGCCTTGTGTTACAAATCCAAACCCCAACGTGATCCATCATCGAACTGTCTCAGCCAACTCGATCGGATCAGTCGACCATGGACAAACGCCCAGAAGTCGATATTAACCTTACTCTTCGTTGTGCTGCTCTTCTGCCAGAGCGTGCAGGCCAACTTGCATGGATCCAGCATCTACGACCGCAGCGAGCTGGTATACGATCGCCGGCCCGCCCCAAAGCCTCGGATGGGAATCTATGCCCGGCAAGATGATGACTCTAGTAGCTCGTCTGCCGCTTCTGCAGGAGGTCCATCGAACATCCCTGCACCGTCTTCTACTTCCTCCATTTCCCAATCGACAATCGAGACCGCAACGCCAATTTCAACATCATTACCACGACCTTTCGACGCCAGCCTAGGCAATAATTTCACTGAACCATCCTGTCCACAATTCTTCAACGATTTCCTAACAAACACCACCTTCCAAGAATGCCTTCCCTTCTCTCTTCTCCTCCAAGTAAGCACCCTCCAAACCTCCACAATCAAACTCAAACTCTAACACTCAAACCCAGACATCCAACTCCTTCTTCTCCACAACCCAATCCCCCCTCTCCCTAATCCGCACCCTAGACGCCACCTGCCACCTCCCCAGCTACCCAACCTGCAGCACCCTGATGTCATCGCTCGCCACGCAACTCTCAACCACAGCCTGCAAAAACGACCTCTCCCTCCAAAACCCCATCGCAACCCAAGCCTACAACGGCCTCAAAGCCTACGACACCCTCTACCAAGCCGCCTGCCTCACCTCGCAATCGACAGGAAACTACTGCTACGCCGACGCCGTCGCTAATTCCTCCGCGCCGACTTCTTCGTACATCTACTGGATCCCGCTGGGCATGCAGTTGCCCGCCGGCACGCGCCCGGCTTGCACCAAGTGTCTGCAGGACACTATGGCGATTTTCGCGGGGGCCGCCGGCGATAGTGCGAATCCTCTACGGGGCGATTATGCGCAGGCCGCCCAGATGGTGCATATGAGTTGCGGGCCGGGGTTTGTGGAGGCGGGTGTTGCTGTCAGTGGGGCTGAGTCTTCTTTTACGAGTGGAGAGGGCGTTCGTGTTGCGGGACTCGCTGCTTTGGCGATCCTGCTTGTGAATGCTTTCGTTTTGTGAAATGGGTGTTGGGTTTGGTTTTTCTGGTTCTTCATTTTACCATACAGGGTTCTTTTTTCTTTTTCTTTTTCCATTTCCATCTTGGTCTTGGATTGAAAGGTGGCAAGGGTTGGGATTCCGCGAGGCAGGCAGGAAAGTCAAGTGCTGACGTTCTTGTGTGACCTTTTTCTTTCTTTTTCTTTTCTCTTGCGAGCTTGTTATCTGTCAAGCGGCCCTTCTTTCATTGTTCTTTCTCTTGCCATAGCGAGTTTATCAGCCTGCTGGGGTCTCACGGGCAGCCTTCTCATCACTATTATCATTACTATCATACTTCTACCTCTTTGAATTCACGAACACTTTTGGATCGTCTGTCACTTGAATCTTCTTTACCGAGCAGTGAGGTTTATGTTGCATATCATACATACCCATCTCCGTTGGAACGGAAGTCGTGTCTTGATACTTGAGATTTATCAGGCGGAGCATTCACCCAGTCGGCTACCGCACCTTATCTTGCCTGGTCTTGTCAAGAAGGCGGCGTCATATACATTACGTTTTTGCACTTGGATGTGTGTGCAAGATAGTCATGTACTAGGAGTTCGTATTCTGCATTTATGTCCGTATGCTCAATTATCTCATGACTTTTTCCCTGCCCTCCTCTGCGCAGCCGAAGAGGCTTGGTACAGCCTAGAGCTTTTGTTGCCGGCTTCGGTCGTTGCTTTCCTGGCATTGTTAGTCAGTACTCTACTCTTTCCTTGAGGGGTTGAGATCGGGAGTTTGGTGAACTGGTGTGATGATTTGCTCGGGTGGATGCTCGAAAGATAAAACCTCGCGACGAGCGAGCAAATGAGAGGGTATGGCAAACGAGAAAGGGCTTTGATAAAGAAAATCTTGAATACTCACTACTTAGTCAGGTACTTGGCGGCATGCTCGACGTGATCGCTGGCAAAGGTGGAAATGAAAAAGTACGAGTGATCGTAGCCATCCTGGTAGCGGACCTTAACGCCCTTGCCGGCCTTCTTGGCCGCCTCCTCAAGGTTTTCCGGCAGCAGCTGGCCCTGCTTGTAGAAGTTGTCGCCAGTGCCGACGTCGATCAGAATGTCCGTGTCGTGCGGGTATTTGGGCAGAAGCTCCGTGGCGTCGTGAGCGGCCCACTTCTCCTTCTGTTCACTGCCAAAGTAGCCGCTGAAAGCCTTCTCGCCCCAGGGGCATTTGCTCGGGTTGGAGATGGGTGCGAAAGCCGAGACGGACTTGTACATGCCTGGGTTCTTGAGGAAGAGAGTCAGGGCGCCGTGGCCGCCCATGGAGTGGCCGGTGATAGAGACGCGGGAAGAGTCGAGTTCCTTGAACTGGCCGAAGAGCGCTTTGGGGAGTTCGTCGGTAATGTAGCTGTACATTTTGTAGCCCTTGCTGTAGGGTTCGGCGGTGGCGTCGACGTAGAAGCCGGCGCCGGAGCCGAAGTCGTAGCTCTCGTCTTCGCCTTGGATGTTCAGGCCGCGCGGGGAGGTGTCGGGGTATACAACGGCGATGTTGTGTTTGGATGCCGCGGCTTGGAAGAAGCCTTTTTCGGCGCCGTTGTCGCCCGTGCAGGTTAGGCCGGCGAGGTAGAAGAGGACCGGGGCGGGTTTGGAGGTGGATGCGGTACTGGGGACGAAGAGATTGAGTTTCATCTGGGTGGTGGTGACTTTGGACTGGAGGGGTGCTGTTAGTTGGTATTACTAGCAGGATATCTCTATAACGTCTCCATGAATTATTCTTACCTGGTGAGCAAGCTTGAGCAGCTTGCCGCCAAAGTTGGCGATGGTTGCTGTTGTTTCGAAAGACATGGTGGTTGTGATGTGTCTGTGGTTGAGGTATTGAAGTGAGACTAGACTGAAGAGGAGGAGGATGAGTCGAGGAGAAGAAAGGGAAGAAAGAGAGAAGAGAGGAAAGTGGTCGGCACTTGAAGCTCGCGATTTACTTGCCCTTTACTGCCACCTCCCCATCATGCTTGCAACAGGGCTCGGATTGGCATTGACATGGATGGCGGGGACTTTGTTTGGACCGACGTAACTATAGCGGGGCAAAGGTGGAAGAGCCGCCGGAACTTTCTACCATTTTAAGCTACAACATGCTGGAGAGGGAAGGGTTCTGTAGTCTCCTTCCTTCACCAGTGGGTGATGTTCTTCAGGTCTTATATTATTGTTGTTGTCATAGTACTCGTGGCACGGTAAATCTTGCTATTCTTCTTCCATACATGTACGATTGCCAGGATGACTGTCCGCTTACGTGCTTGCATTCTATGTTTGAGCGTATGTCTGAGCATCTTCGTCGGACTTTCTTTTCTTCGCATGCAAAATACCCTGGAACAGGATATGTTTCTGCCCAGCTATAAGATGAGCGTTGATTCAGTTGAAGGACGATACACGCAAATTTTATGGCCTTAGAATTTCCTCGTGAATTGATCATATATGTGTTGGTACAGACAGAGGCACAGCCTTTGTGGCGCGCCAATGCTAAACGCCTAACGCCTCGCTGTCTTTTTTGTCGAATAGTTTTGGTCTAGTAAAGTAGGTATTTTTGGTAGAACATCCAGAAATCAGGACACACAGAGTGGTGTCTCGGCTTCAGGTGAGGGTCAGAAAGTGCTTTAAAGAAGCTCTTCGCAAGTCCAGTCCTCATAGCTATTGTGAATTTGCGTTAGCGATGCACACATTCTGGATCTCCTTTCGCACTTACAAGCCGTCAGGCAGGTATCGCCGCACAACCAGAGGGATCTTCTTCTCCCTCAACTCCTTGATGGCAATCTGCAACGGATCGGTCTCTCCCTCAACGTCAACCAGCACTGGGGCGTTCATGCTAAATTTCAAGTCAGCATCATGTCCAAACAAATTGGGATTGACTCGCAATTCCCGTCCATAGGGCACCCAACATACCTAATCTGCAGCGCACGAGTGCCCAGTACTCTCGCTCTCTCGTACTTGGTCATGTAGGGTGTGGTGCTGCGGTTCTCGTTCGCAATCTTCTTATCCTTCACACCCTTCACCGTGTTGAGTGACTTTGCCGCCTTCTCTTGTGCCGTAATGTCTCCGCTCGCGACAATGTTGTTCATGTCGTCCTGGTCCACATCGCCGCCATTGGCCTCGCCGTCGCCGGGTCCATCGTAGTCCTGCTCAATCAGGTCGTTCTCTTCGAGAAGGTTGTCGTCATTCTCCCTGCTCAGCGCGTTAGTGACAAAGATTCCGCGATTGTATGCGCAAAGGTGAGGCGCACTCTCCCATGGCATAGTCCATGGGCTCTTCTTCTCCGCCGTAGTCAGACATGTTGGGCTGTGATGTATTGTTGTGTGGGAACGAGTGTGTCGGCGGGTCGCTCAGCGCGCGGATGGGTATCGGTGGATCGAGAGGAGGTGGTTGTAGTGGTTTGTAGCCTGGTCTTTCGCATGTGAAAGCCTTCTTAGCAACATTTCTCGAAGCCGGGCGCGCGACTCTAAGCTTGCACTTTGCCCTAACGGATCTGGCGGATCTATCCGCGCGTGACTTCTCCACGCAGGCCAAGGGTCTTGAGATCACAAAAGTTGCATTAGATATTTATTTGGTTTGACCGCGGCGGCACTTTTGCATTCTTTCAACATTTGCATGTCGGCCGAACATGGCGTCTGCGGCGGCAATGTCGAAGAAGAGGGCGGCGGTCGCCGAGGCCGATTCCTTGTCGGCCAAGAAGCAACGCATGGATGAAGGTCAGTCTACTTACCGACTCTTGTCGGATGTTCATCCTGCTGACGTTACGCAGCTGGTGGTATGTGGGAGACCAGATCACCCGTAGAAGATATAGCCACACCTACACTCGCAAGCACGCCTTCTTCACAAGAATCACCGCCTGTCACCGAACGTGCCGAATCTGTTGCTGGAACTTCCGTCACATCAGCATCCAGCTCGAAGAGGCCCAAGAACTTTGCATGTACATATGAAGGTTGTGATAAAGCTTTTGACCGTCCCATCCGTCTCCAGATGCACATTCGCTCCCACACGAACGAGCGACCCTTTCCGTGCACCGAGGAAGGCTGCGACAAGAGCTTCCTGCGCAACGAACATCTCAAGGCCCACATCAAGGCCAAACACAACGACGAGCGCAGTTATGTCTGCACATACGAGATTCACAACACCGAAACCGATCAGAAAGAGCAATGTGGCAAGGGTTTCCATACTGCCACGAGGCTTCGCAGGCATGTTGCCATGCATGAAGAGAAGGAACAGACACGCTGTCAAGAGTGTGGGAAGGAGTTCAGGAAGCAGGAGACTTTGCAACGGCACATTAAGTCGGTCCACCTGAACGAGAAGGCGTTCAGGTGCACTTATGTGGAGATTGGTGCGATGGATGACGACCAGCCTGAAGAATGCGGACAAACCTTTGCCAACCCAAGACAGCTCAAGGCACACGAGGCTCGCTGTCACTCTGGAGCGCGCTATTTCTGCCACATTTGCGCACCAGCCAGCAACGAAGATGCTACCATGGAGGATATTGACGACGCAACGTCTTTGCAAAGCTCGCAGGTTGGATTCTCGTCCTATGCAGAGCTGCAGACACACATCAAGATCGTACACCCTCCAACATGTACCACGTGCGGCAAGGCTTGCGAGACCAACCGAGCTCTGATGGCACATATGGACATCGAGCACTCGTCGCTGACTGAGCGCCAACGATTTGAGTGCCCAGAGCCTGGATGTGGCAGGAAGTTCACCAAAGCCGGTAACATGAAGGTGCATATTCAGACGGTACACGCAAAGGCCAAGAAGTTCATTTGTGGTCAATTTGACCTGAGCAAGAGTAAAAAGGTGGAAGGCTGGAACGGTCAAGGCTGTGGTTACAGCTTTGGTACCAAGGCTAATCTGGAGGAGCATGTCCGGACCCAGCATTTGAATTTGCCAGGAACATCTAGGCCTGGTCAGAAGAACAAGTCTACAGGAAGCCGACTCCAGTCGCCAGCAGTCAAGAAGATGGAAGACACGGCAGCCTCGTTGCTCACCGGTTACGGCTACGAGAAAGACCGACCCATTGCCTGTCTGGAGAAGTCTTGTCCTCAACGTTTCATGCGTAATGGAGACCTCGAGACACATATGGACATGGTACACGAATGGAACATGGACGACTTCAACGATGCCCTGGTCGAGCGAGAAGCACACGAAGGTGGAAAGTTCTGGATCGGTGGCGGAGAGGAATTGGAGGCAGAGGAAGACCGTGAGCTCAGGCGTCGCCTCGTCGAAGGCTTGCAGCTCGAGAAACAGAACCACGACCAGATGATGCCGGTCGTGGGCAATGGCTTGGGCGCTTTCCTGCAGCCTCACACTATGCAGGCTCCGGGCATTGATGCCAGTGCCATTGATCCAGCTTTGTCTGGTATGTAAAATATTTCAGCGTGGCGTTGTTTTTTGATTGCAGTAGAGATACCCCTGGTTCCGTGTGAACTATAGCTTTGTCGGTAGCATCGAAGGAAAGGATTGATGTCCCTACAACCCTTCCCAGAAAGTACGGCACCTTGGGGCCCAATACTGAGTGGGCGGATAGAGAAGAAATCACCTAGGCCTTGTGATGCTTGAACGCCTTGGTTATCTTGATCACGAAAGAAAAAGACACACGTATAGCTTCGTACGCTGCTTTTGTGTTGTCGATTTCTAATTGAAACGAACGATCTAAAATCGCTCCCTCATCGTGCGGTATTACAAGACCGATTCCATAACACAAACAAAATTTTGTTCTAAATTGACGTATGCACATGGCACGTGCCGGAAAGTCAAACCGAAGTGAATTCCCCACCACTTCAGAAGTTCAGGCAGGCGCAGGGAAAGATTGCGGGGGCTGTCTTGAATTTGCACCACTTCAACACCTTGCTTGCACGCGAGCACACAACTTCACCACATACCGTTTACACAACCACGACTACACGTATTACGAGTCTCCTTGATAGCCGACGAATTCATATCTGGGACTCTACAAGCACCGACTCGCTTCTCGGACTGCCGCACGGCTTCAGTGGCGCATTGACTCACCGCTGGACCGACTCAACCTCACTACATACATTTTTACTGGATTAAGAGCAGGAAGCGATGTCTCAGTAAAGTTGTGCCGATCTAGGCAGCGTGAACAAGGCGCGCTGCCAAGGCATTGAATGATAAAATAAGAGAAGCACATACGAGCCACAACGAAACACCACGCACAAAATGGACGCACAAGTCGAGAATGCGATTGAAATCGCATTCAACCCCTCTACCGACAACAACCTCAAGGCCCAGGCCTACGATTTCCTCAACCAGCTGCGCCAGGACCCGAACGGCTGGCAAGTCTGCCTCACACTCTTCGTGCGCCCGGCGGCTCCCTCTGAAGTGGTGCGAGTCGTCGCTCTGGAGATCTTGAACAATGCCGTGCAGACACAAAACCTGGACCAGCAAAGCCAGGTGTACGTTCGCGACAGTCTGATGGGGTACGTCCGCCAGCGCTACTCCACCGGCTCCCAGGAAGTGGATAGCCCCTCTATCCAGAACAAGCTCACCCAGACGTTCACCTACCTCTTCACCTACTTGTACCCATCGGACTGGACTAGCTTCTTCGACGATTTCAGATCACTCGCGGGCGAGGGCTCGAACATTGGCACCGCCAACCCTCCCGCCACGATCCTCTATCTCCGCATTGTAGGCTCCGTTCACGACGAAATCGCCGACCAACTCATTCCCCGCTCCCCAGAAGAGCAGAAGCGCAGCACTGAACTCAAGGATCTCGTGCGCGCAAGAGACGTCAACAAGATTGCGGCTACCTGGCAAGAGATCCTTTCGAGGTGGCAGGAAATTGACCTCGGGATTGTGGAGGCTTGCCTGAGGACTGTAGCAAAATGGGTCAGCTGGATCGATATCTGGCTCGTGATCAACCAGAACATCCAGAGTGCCCTTCTGCAACTTGCAGGCCAACAAGGCAGCAACGGCACGGAGAGCAAAGAATCCAAGGCCAGAGACGCGGCCATTGATACTTTCACCGAGACCGTGGGCAAGAAGATGAGCGCCGCAGATAAGATTGAGCTGATCCGATATCTCAACCTGGGTACCATCGTCGAGCAGCTCGTCGCAAGCCCTGCGCTCTCAGAATTGCGCACCACACCAAACTACGACACAGACCTTGCCGAGACTGTTGCGAAGCTGGTGAACAACGTCATGTTCGATATCGTGAAGGTTCTCGACAACGATTCCGTCGACGCCGAGACTCGCTCAAAAGCAGACGTTGAGCTGCAGAACTTCATGCCTTGCTTGCTCCGCTTCTTTTCTGACGAATACGACGAGATCTGCTCTGCGGTCATTCCCTCCCTGACGGATCTGCTCACCATGTTCAGAAAGTTCGTCAAATCAAAAGGTGGACTGCCCAGCCATTACAGTGGACTACTCCCTGCCATCCTTGAGCCCATCGTCGCAAAGATGAAATACGACGAGACTGCATCGTGGGGTGAGGAAGACGAAGCAACCGATGAGGCCGAATTTCAAGAGCTGAGGAAGCGTTTGCATGTGCTCCAGCAGACCGTCGCTGCTGTTGATGAGACGCTAGTCATTGATGTTCTTAGCAAGGTTGTCGGTGACACTCTCAGCCGCATTGAGAGCCCCGAAAAGCCAAACTGGCGGGATCTTGACCTTGCACTCCACGAAATGTTTCTGTTTGGCGAACTCGCTGTCAAGAACGGCGGCTTGTACGCAAAGAGTGTGCCTTCCTCTATTGCCTCACAACGTCTGCTCGAAATGATGGACAAAATGGTCAACACTGGTCTGGCATCCTACCCGCACCCGGCGATTCAGCTTCAATACATGGAGATCTGTGTTCGCTACATGGCGTACTTTGAGCAGAACCCTGGCCTTATTCATAAGGTGCTCGAGAACTTTGTGGCTTTCGTGCGCAGCGACCACGTCAAGGTGCGCCTGCGATCGTGGTACCTCTTCCAACGCTTCGTCCGCCACTTGCGACCCCAACTCGGCGACCTCGCGCAAACCATCATTCAGGCCATGGGTGACTTGCTCAAGGTCAAGGCTGAGCTGCCAGAAGACCGCGAGGAAGAAGACATGTCTAGCGATGAGAACGACCAATCTGCCGACGCTGTCTTCACGGCGCAGCTGTACCTCTTCGAAGCCGTCGGATGCGTCGCTTCCGCACACGCTGTTCCTGCTGAAACTAAGGTACAGGTTGCCAGCTATGTGATCAACCCGCTAGAGGCAGACTTGAGCAACAGCGTTGCTGCGGCAAAGAGCGGCGATGAGCGCGCGACGTTGCAGGTCCACCACATCATCATGGCATTCGGTACGCTCGCAAGCGGCTTCTCGGACTGGACGCCGGGTCAGAAGTCTGGCGGCCCACCTCCCAGTGCTGTCTCGGACGTATTTGGCCAAGCCAGTGAAAACATCCTCGCTGCCATTGGCGAGCTGAAGCACTCGCTGGAGATTCGCACCGCTGCTAGGCACTCGTTCTCGCGTCTCATGGGTGTTCTTGGTTCTCGTATTCTTCCTCAGCTGCCTCGCTGGATTGAAGGCCTCCTCTCCCCGGCCTCATCCAACGACGAGATGGCCATGTTCCTTAGACTGCTCGTTCAGGTCGTGTACGGTTTTAAGGCCGAGATCTTTGACATCTTGGACCAGCTGCTTTCCCCTCTCTTGCAAAAAGTTTTCGCCGGCATGTCTGCTCCTGTTTCGGGCACTGACGACAGCATCCAGCTCAAGGAGCTCAAGCTGCAGTACCTCAACTTCATCCTGGTCATCCTAAACAACGATCTCGGCTCAGTCCTCGTCAGCCCCACCAACCAAGGCACCTTCGACGCCTTCCTCGCCACTATCACCCACTTCTCCCAAGACCCCACCGACCCTCCCACCGCCCGCCTCGCCCTCTCCGTCCTCACCCGCATGACCTCCATCTGGGGCGGACCCGACGTGTCACCCGACTCCACCGCCCCCGCCAATCCAGCCCTCCCCGGCTTCGACGCTTTCGTCCTATCCACGTTCGCCCCGATGCCCTGGGCTCTCATCTCCGCCCCCGGCTTCAGCCCCGGCGACGCCCAGATCAGGAGCGTGCTCCAAGAAGCCGCGGCGCTGCAATGGACGATCCTCCGCAAGACCGGCAACGTCTACCGCGAGCAACTGCAAACCGAACTCCGCAACCTCGGCGCCGGAGACGCCGGCGCTCTCGAATTCGTCAAGCACGCCGAGAGCGACGATGTGCTGGGTTTCAAGAAGTTCTTTGCTGGGTTCGTGCAGGGCGCGAAGAGTTGAGGGGTGGTCTATTTTTCCCGCCCTCTTCATCTTTTTGGCTTGTAGCATAGATTGATCGGTTGGTAAGTCGGATGGATGGCCATGTGATATGGGGTGGCTTTGTTTTTGTGGTTCACAGCCCTATTACTTTTTTTTGATCTGGCCTTTTTGCTTTGTGTCTAGCTAGCTAGCATTTGGCGTATATAGAGATGCGGACAAGAGCAGATACCCCCAGGTACGAAACTGAAAAAATATCTTTTTGAATGGCTTTCTTTTTGCTTGGGGTTTGTCTCTAGAGGGATGCGCAGTACAGTGAAGCAGATTCATGTGAATGCGTTTGCATGTGTCCTCATAGATGCAGAGCAAGGTCGGTTTCATGTGAATATGTTTGCATATGCCCGGATGGATGCAGAGCAAGGTCGATTTCATGTGATGCAAAGCGTTTGAACCGGCGTTTGTTCGTTCATGGCAGCAATACCTTAAACCACTATTCACTCAATGGAGATGCTGATCATATTCTCAGCTTTGTGTTTCAAAATCGATTTTCTACGAAATGAAGGACTATACACTTGCTTCGTTTGGCGCAGGCTGCCGTTGCGGGACCTGAGGCTTGCTTGTTTGTTTGACCGTGCCTTGCTCTTCTTGCAAGCCTTGTTCTTCTCTTACACATTCCTAACTCGCACCGGCACCGGCACCGACGTGTCGAAGCTCTCTTTGTGTTTCAGCATCGTTTGGTCTAAACGTCTACATCAGAACATCGAGGTACTACTAAAACGATATCCTCGACATCCCGATCTCACTCCACCATGCCTTCTCGAGGCACAACGCTCGACCTGCAACCCTACAGTAGCACGGCACAAACCTTGTTCTCAATCGCTACTAGTCTATCAGACGACCACTCGATTCCAAACTGGCTGACTTTCACGCCAAAACGCGTACTTCAAAACGGAGTCGCCGCTATCGCTGGCACCAGCAGCAGCATACATGCCGCCACTGCTGTCCTCTTTGGCCTCGGTTCGCTTGGAGTGGGCCTCTACTTCTACGTATGGGAGAATAGGTCTCTACGTAGCGCGCTCGCCTGGCTGAGCTCACACTTCACCGGTAGCATCTCCATTGCATCGACACATCCACTGAACAAGGACGTGCCCACTTACGTTGAGAAGAATGGTCTCGGTCGCAAGGCTAAGTTTCTGGCTCTCGTCAACCCGAATTTTGCTAGCAATGTGAGCGAAAATACACTCTCGGTGACCCTCTCGAGCTGAAAAGCATTGCAAGGCTTCTCACAGCAAGAAAAGAGGATCGAGGCGCGCTCACAAGAACCTCTAGAATACGTTCCCACGTGCGGATCTTGTTCCTTTTGGCACAACGGCTACCGCTTGGTTCTGACCCGCCACGAGGAGGTGAGCGGCTATTATGGCAAAGACGGCGAGATCGTCAGAACGAAGAATGGATCTAGTGATCCATGCCGCGGACAAACCCTCACGTTGACTTGCTGGTCCTTGGGCGCTGGTGTTCAACCCGTCAAAGATTTCATTCAACACGTCCGGGAGTCGGTCGATTCGAAACTGAACATCACCACGATCTTCCGTGCGTCTTACAACATAGACGCGCAGAAGTTCATCTGGGATTCCGGCGTCAATCGTCCGGCCAGAACGGTGGACAGCATTGCCTTGGAGGCTGGGAAGAAGAAGACGCTGCTCAAGGAGTGCACGCGGTACTTCTCAGATGAGGAGGAAAGGTTCTA
This sequence comes from Cladosporium sp. MBC 237, assembly GCA_030772445.1. Lineage (NCBI taxonomy): Eukaryota > Fungi > Ascomycota > Dothideomycetes > Cladosporiales > Cladosporiaceae > Cladosporium > Cladosporium sp. MBC 237. Next base: position 126,249 of record JAPHCH010000074.1, read on the forward strand.
TGCGTGTCGAGGCTTGCCATATCGTCGGGGCATGCTCTTCTATGGACCGTAAGTGCAAGGATCATTATTTTTCATTGCGTGAAACCATCTGCTAACTTTGATTCAAGCCCAGGCACGGGGAAATCGAGTTTCTGCGTCGCTCTCGCAGGACACTTCAAGTTAAACGTCTACATGATCAGCATGAGCGATGAAGGCCTGAACGACCGCGGAATTGGAAACCTTTTTGACACTCTACCCAAGCGCTGCATAGTTCTACTCGAGGACATCGATTCAAGCGGCATCGATAGAGAGCCAGCCAAGGTCGAGATTCCAGACCCAAACGACCCGACCAAGACCAAAACCAAGGAAAAAGTCAAAGTCGGCGTCACCTTGAGCGGACTTCTCAACGTCCTCGACGGTCCAGCCTCAGGCGTAGGAAGACTTGTCGTCATGACCTCCAACTGCCCCGACTCACTTGATGCCGCTCTCCTCCGCCCCGGCCGCATAGACAGCAAGATCCTCTTCGGATACGCCGACAGGGAAGTCTCAAGATCAATCTTCACACACATCTTCGCCAAAGCAGCCGACGAGCGCTCGTCACCAGGAGAACAACGGCAAGAAGGCAGCCACTCCACCCACCTTCCACCCGAAGACCTCCAAAGTCTGGCCGATGAATTCGCCGCTTCTATTCCAGAAACGAAAATTAGTCCCGCAGAAGTCCAGGGCTACTTGATGCGCTACCGCGACGATCCTCTCACGGCTGTGAGAGACGCCGGGGCTTGGGCACGAGAGACTCTTGAAATCAAAGCCGCGGGCGCGAATGTGGCGTTCTTCGAGAACGAAGTGGCATTCGGTGACCGTATCAATGGTGTCAAAGGTGTGGTGGACAGGCGCCAGCAGCGCTGAGACTCTTCGGTGTCTTTCTTCATTGGATTTGATTGAGCGTGAAGAGCCCGAAGAGTGTCGAGACATGCCTTCTGTCATCGACGATTTCTAAAGACACTTGGAATAGAATGGAAAATAATGCACTTGTCTCGCATTGCACGCTGTGACCGGAGGCTTCTCAAGCTCGAGTAGAGGTTGCCGCTCACGGACTTTTGACTCCGATGGCATACGAATGCGATTCAAAAACCAAAAACCAAACAACAAAAAGACCCTTTACTGTTTCTGGCCTCGAAGAGCATAACAAACATCGATTAAAGTTCTCTCCTGATCAAGATTCCCGCCAGCGTGTGGACTGGCTGCGTTTGCTGGGAGTAGTACAGTAGATAGTATACAGGCACAGATCCTCTGAGGAAGGTGCTTGTGACGGAAAGATAACAAAGTAGCTTTGGTTTTTATCAGATTGGGTGTGCCGTTCATTCCATTAGCTACAAGAACATGATGGCGTAGGTCCTGGAAGAACGGAGAGTGACAAGAATATACAGTGCACTCATTTGTTTCTTTTAATTGTACCAGCTTAAAAAGTCTTGAGCCAGAAAGGGCGCAAAAGCACTCTTCTATCTAATCCGTACATTCACACCCTCCTCGTTCTCCAACAAAATCGACTAGACTGAAAACAAGAAAACTCCTCAAACCCCATGCTCCGAAATTTTTATAGATCTTGAATGCGGTTAAAGATCCAGGTAGAAAACCAAGAAAGAGAGAGGAAGAATTAAAGGCATCTTAAAAACTTTTTTTCCCTTACTGCATTTACGCAGCCTTCTTACCCTTCTTCTCAATCTTCCTCCTCTTCTCCCTCAGCTTCTCCGCCTCCTCGTCCTTGCGAGCGTTGGAGTAGACCATCTTCTCGTACATCTTCCTCTTGCGCCGGGGCGCCATCATCTTCCTGCGCTCGAGGTCCTCGTCGGCCTCGCGCTCGGCCTTGCTGCGCTTGTCCTTGGCGGCGGCGACCTTCTCCTTGGCCGTGGGCGCCTTGCTGGGCTTGACTTGCTGGCCGCGCGCTTCGGCTTCCAGCTCGGCCTGGTGGGCGCGAGCGGCGTCGTCGGCTTTGGTCTCGGCCGAGGCGGCTGCTTCGTCTTCGTCGCCGGAGAAGCCGCCGAATTCGTCGTTGGATTCCGAGTCTTCTTCCGAGTCGGAGCCGGCGAGGTTGACGTCCATGCCTTCTCCTTGCTCGATGTCGGCCATGTTGTCGTCGAGGTCGGCGGCCTCCTTCTCGGCGCCAGAGGCCTCTTCGTCCTCGCTGTCGGAGTCCTCGTCCGCCACGGCGGCGGCTTCGGCCTCGCCCTCCAGTTCCTGCTCCTCGAGAGGCTTTGTGGGGTCGTACTCGCCCTTCTTGGCCTTGACCCAAGGACTGAGATGGGGTGGCAGAGTGGCGCCTGGAGCGTAGAGGTCAGGACGCTGGAGCTGGCCAGCGTTGATGGAGTCCCAGATCCACTGGGGTTGCACGTAGGTGCGGCCGGGTACGCGCTCGTTGGCCTTGCGTGCGGCGGCCGCATCCTCGTCGTCATCCTCGGGGTCGGGGATGGGGATTTCAGGACGGTCGACGATCTGGTGGGTGATGCGGGGGTCGGATGCGTCGCAGTAGGCGCCCTCACCGAGAGTGCTATCCCAGCCAACGCGGCGGCAGCCGAAGGCCTTGAGAAGGAACTCGAGAGAATGACGGGGAGTCTCGCGGTTGAGGAAAAAGGTGAACGGAGCAAAGAGCTTGCCGGCAACTTGGGAGTCCGCGGTGAGAGAGGGCTGCTGAAGGGCATCGGCGTTGGGGTCTATTGAGGCGAATTGGTCGAGAGCTGCGAGTGGGGTTTCGGTGGGCTCGCCGTCGGCCTCCTTCTCAACGACAGAGGTCTCAGGCGCGGTGGCGTATGATGATTGAGGCTCGCCGTTTTGCTCTGCCTCGGGGTTTGCGAGTAATCTGTCGGCCTCTGCCTGTGCCTTCTCGTTTGCGTCGGTGTCCATGAGGCTACCTGCCTCTGCCTGCTCCTCGAGCTGCTGTCCCTCCAACTGGAAAGCGTTCAGCTCCGCACCTTGCTCCTCGCTCTTGAGGTCGAATCTGGGAGGGTAGACTAGTCCAATGCTGGAGTACAATCTGTAGTTGACGAAGCTGAGAAGGGTCGCGTAGAACTCAACGAAGGTGGCCATGATTCTGAAGTCGACATCCGGGCCAGCAGTCTGCACGAACTTGTAAGGAACCAGCCAAAGGATATCCTGACCCTGGATGGTGGCCTGGTAGTAGATTCCCTTGATGCTCAAAAAGCTCTTCCTCATGGCGTGTGTCCTGATCAAAAAGTGCTCAAACTCCATCGTCAGACGCTGGCATCTTGCGATCATCTTCGGGGGTACGTTTTGGTTGCCGGGCAGGTTGGCGAAGAGGAAAAGCATGCTGAGCGCATCGTCCAGATCTCTCAGCGCATCGACGAAGGTGGGGTAGCGCTCCTTGATAATGTGGTCCAACTTCAGCTTGGGCGTCAAGTTCTTCTCGAAGCGCGCGGCATCGCCAACATCGTTGCGGCCGAGAGCCTTGCTAATTTTCTTTGCGAGGGCTTTCTGGTCGCGGAACTTGGCCAGAAGCGGCTCGTGGAGCAGGTACTGGATGTCCTTGGTGTAGTAAAATGTGGTGGAAGCGGTGGAAGACTTGTTCACGCGCTTCTTGTTGCGAGGCTCGCGCGGGTAGATTCCTTTGAAGATACATAGTCGGCGGAAGTCTGGGAGGGAGAGTTGCAGTTTGCGGACCGCCTGCGAGCGGGTCATGTAATTTTTGGCATTGCCGGCGGTGCCTGGAGAGGAATGTTAGTTTGAGACGAGTCGCTAGATTCGACTTGTGACACACCCTTCTTCTTGATCCTCGCCATTGCTGCGGTATGGCTGTGGTGTGGTTGAGGTTGGTGGTGGTGGAGATTGAAGATGCAGGAAGTCCGTCGGCTCTTTGGCAGCGCGAAAAAGTTCCAGGTCCAAAAAATCACTAGCGCCGTCGCAAAGCTGGGGAAGGCTGATCCGCGCCGAATCGGCTCATCGCCCGCGCTCGGTGGTGACAGCACCTGAATCCATTAACCTTACCTGTCGCTTAATCAATAATCAATCAATTGACGCCGTCTGGTGCTGTCATTCCGAAACCTCCCCCCTCCACGACATCGAGAGGAAGGATGATAGACGACATCCCCCAACCATGAACACCCTCGCTCAGCTCTACAATGAGCATCCGAAACGCATCGTATTCACCTCGGCCGTCGCCCTGCGTGTCCTCCTGGCCGTAGCATTCCCAGCGCTGCCCGATCTCCTCACTCTGCGCGCCGAGATCTCGACACCGGTCAACTCTTTCAAAAGATGTATGTAGGAATGGCATGGAAGAATTGAGGTCAAACGGACAAACAGCCATACTGGTCAAGAGAATGCGCAGCAGCTGAGATTGGTGTGCAGTGCAAGAGGGTCTGTTCCTTTACGAACGTGGCCTAGATCCATACGATGGCGGCATCTTCTACCAGGTCAGTAGAGATATACCATGTGAATGTCGAGGAGTTGGATCTATTGATACTGATTTACGTCAAAGGCGCCCCTGCTCCTGCCCTTGTCCTCCATCCTCCCTTCGCCTGCGACCTATCTCGGCCGCTTGATCAGCATCATCCTATATACCGCACTGGATGTTCTCTCGGCCGACTGCCTGTATGAGATCGCAGCCTCTGGAGTCGCCTCCCTCTCAAGCGTATACAAATCGCCACGACGAGGTGATGGCTGGAAACCGGTGTCCGTGGCGGCTGCCTACCTGTTCAACCCTTTCACCCTGTTGACATGCCTTGCACGACCAACCACCGTCTTCACCACTTTCTTTGTGCTGCTGAGCATTCGACATGCCACTCAAGCAAACATGTCGAGAACGGCATACGCCCTGGCTCTTGCAAGCTACACCAGCCTTCATCCTCTGCTGCTCCTCCCGCCAGTGGGTCTCCTTTGCTACGACCAGATCTGCAAAGCACCAGCAACCGCTCGCACCACGCAAGACGGTAAAGCTACGCCACCCAACACCACACCAATCCCACCCATCGTCTTCAATCTCAAATTCCTCGCCCGCTTCGTAGTCACCACACTAGGTCTTCTGGCGCTCTCCCGTCTCATCCTCCCTTCGACCGCCTTCCTCCAATCCGTCTACCTCACACCCCTTTCCCTCCCAGACCTCACTCCCAACCCTGGCCTCTGGTGGTACTTTTTTACGGAAATGTTCGACGCCTTCCGATCATTCTTCCTCGGCGTCTTCTGGTTGCACATGCTAGCCTACAGCGCACCTTTCACGCTTCGTCTAAGAGCCCAACCGCTCGCAGCCGTCATCGCGATGATGGGTGTACTGGCGATCTTCCAACCCTACGCCAATGTCGGAGAAGTCGGCGCGTGGCTTTCAACAACATGTCTGATGGGGCATCTTTTCCCGAGTAAGTGGCCAAGAACTGTCCTACGCAAATGAAGTCAAGAGAACAAGCATCGCAACCGAACTCCACTTTCTAACATTTTCTTCTCTCGCAGTTTCCTCAGCCCACCGTTACCCCTTCCCAGCCCTCGCAGCTTTACTCTACGCCACTCTCTTAGGCCCTGCGTTCCACTACCTATGGTTATACGCCGGCAGCGGTAACGCCAACTTCTTCTACGCCATCACGCTCGTGTGGAATCTGGCGTTATTGATCCTCGAGACCGATTTCATCTATGCTTGTCTGAGAGACGAGTGGGAGACGGAGAGGCCTGGTGTGAGCGGTAAGGTTGCACGGCAAATCTAAGCACGTCTTTGTGTCGTTGATTGGGGTTCGAGAGTCGTGGACGGATTTCTCGATGCAGTTGAGGTTTGGTTTACTTGAAAAGACAGGATTTAATCTTTTGCATCAAAAGCGTAGAATTCATAGAGATCTTGCAAGTGTTAACAAGCAAAAATTCCCAAAGAAGCCTGCATTGCAGCCAGCCATTCCAGATCGTTCGCCACATCTCTCTCAGCAAGCAACCAGACTAAACATCACGCAAAACACAACCTGCCCCTAAAGAAGTATGTGCAACCAAACCCACCATCATATACACCCACCGAACACACAATGAAACCAAACCCCCCACAAACAGAACCTCCAATCGCCCCACGACCAACCCAACCCAACCCAACTCTTCTCAAGTAAAAACATCCTTCTCCCTCTGCAACTCCAGAAACGTCTCCTCATCGTGTCCGGGTATGACGCGGCCGCGCGTTTGGCGCTGTAATTGCTTGAGGCGTTGCGTGCTGCGGAACCTGGAAGAAGGAAGAAAAAGGAAAGTCGTCAGTTCGTGTCTGATGGATTTGGTATTGCGGCGCGGGGGGTTGCAGTCTTGAAGGGGTGGGGGATGGTCTTACCAAGCTGGATGGTCGCGCGCGAGCCAACCTTGGGGGATGCCGTCGCGCCACTGGGAGGGAGGTGAGAGGTTAGTTGATGCATCTTGATGGTTTGGTTTGGGGGTTTCTTCTGCATTCTCTGACGACTTACATTCTCTATCACATGGCAGTGATCGCTGATGAAGAAAATCGTCCCGCTATCTGCCAAGTTGATCTGCATCCCGACCAAACCGTCGGTGTGACCAGGAAGATGGTGGAGAGTGATTCCCTGGCAGAAATCAAAGCTGCGCTCATCGAAGGTCTTCCAGTTGCTGTGGTGGTGAAAGACCCACAAAGTCAGCCATACATTCTCGACCGATGAACCGCATGACCAAGAAGAAAAAAAGAAACTCACAGATCCAACTTCAGATAATGCTTCAAATAAACCCCCACATCAGCCCCCGTAGCAACCGACCAAAACGCCGACCTCAACTCAAGATCATGCACCCAAATCTCCACATCCTTCCTATCCAAAAACAAATCCAAACCCCCCGCGTGGTCCAAATGCAAATGCCCCAGAATGATCTTCCTCACATCCTGCACTCTATGCCCCGTAGCCTCAATCTGCGCATCGAGCTCATGTTTCGGCTCGTAGCGCACGCGCGTGAAAACGTCCGCGATCTGCGGCCCCCAGACTTCCGGATAGTCCTTGCCGGAGCCCGTTTCCCACAAGATGAGGCCTTCGTGCGGGTGCGAGATGAGCACGCAGTACATGGGCATTTGGCGGCGTTTGTTGACGAAGTTGGCGGAAGCCGTGGAGGCGAGCGAGGTGTTGCCGCCGCGGAGCACGAAGCCTTCGTCGCATTCTAGCCAGCCGACTTCGAGGAGGTACATTTTGGTGCCCGGGGGGCAGACGTTGGAGACGTAGGAGGGGATGGCGCCGGTGGCGATTTGATGGGTTATGGCTGGGGTGGTCATTTTGAGGGGTCTTGAGGGGTGGTGTTTGGGCGGCAGTGGGAGATTGGAGAGGGTCGGGTGGATTGGGTTGTTTTGTTAGGATTGCTATATGTTATTATGAGGACGATTGATCGATTGAAGCGGTTGGTAGGTAGCAGCACAAAAAGTGGTGATGCTGAACAGAGTCACGGCAGCAGCAGCGGCAGTGTTCTTTCATGATATTATCACATAAACCCTTCTCCTCATCTTTGCCAACACAGCAGTGTGTTCAAGAAGCGGCACGCACTCCGTATGCGGTAGTTCCATTCGTGCTCGGCATGGTTGGTAAGAAGATTATTCCCGCTGGAAGAGCAGTGAGGTGAGGGGAAAGCTCTGGGGATGTATGGGCGCGTCACGTCGTCCGAGGTACCCACAAATGGGGGTACATGACCCGATTTGTGCATCACCAGCTTTTGGCGTGGAGGTGGAGGCTTTGGAGAATGATGTGGTGGGGTTCCTGTCCTGAGATGTGGGTGCATGCACAGCATGTAGGTACGGGGTTATGTCCTGCATGTTGGAGAGAAAGAGGAGATTTGCTATTACCAGTATGGTTTAGTGATGACATGATGCTGGTGGTTTTTGAACCGGGCAAGATATTGCGTGGATCTTTGGTTGGGTCGTGGGTGTGCGTGGGTGTGGGTGTGTGAACCACTTTGATGGATGGATGGATGGATGGACTGACTTTACTGATGACTGGCCTGTCTGACTACTGACTGTCTGCCTTACGCCTTACTGTACATGTGCTGTATTACCCATTCTCACACTACTTAGCACATCGCGTACATGACATGCAGCCACCAGGTAGGTAGGTAGGTGGACTGTCACGGTAAGACACGCGCACACCCTCCGGTGCACACCCTCCGATATGGACACACAAACACATACACACACACACACACACATGCAAATCAAAGGAAGATGCACCAAACGGATGGGCACAGCACGAGGTGGGAGCACGCGGGCAATTCCTGACGAATGACGAATGAGCATCATCAGTCAGTCAGTCAAGGTCAAGTCAGTTGTCAGGTCTCAGACTCTAATCAGGTCTAGGCTGGAGGAGATGCAAAAGCAAACGGGACCAGCTCGACCAGAGAGGGTCAACGCCGCGTCTACCGCTGCAGCTGAGAGCGATAGCGTGGGGGTGTTGTTTTTTGTTGGATGGCGAGGATGGATCTCTTGGTCTGTCGATTGCATGATGCATCATCGCTTCCGCTCCCCGGCGCTTGGGATGGCGCAGAGATGGATGGATGCTGCAAGGATGCTGCAAGTGTGCATGCACCTAACCTATGCTTATGATCCGTTCCCTGGGTAGACTCACAGTAGAGGATGCGACCGATCGCCCCATAGCTTAGCGGTCGTCTTTTCGGCCTGTAGCATCTCATCGTTTGTACGAACTGCCATCAGCCATCCTCCATGCTCAAAGGCGGGCCTTGGACTACTGCACCTCACAAACCAACTACCGCTCTCATCCCACGCCAGACGTCGGTTCCTGGAAGGTGGCCACCTCCACGCCCCAATAGCCGCGTGTCTACGCCTCGTCCTATGTCTCTTGTTTGCCATTCAAGCCCTTTTCCTAGCCTTGCCATCTGTCGAGCCCTTGACATGGCTTAGATCATGGCCCACAGTTCTGCCAAACACAGAAACCATGCCCTTGTCTGGGCCCATGTAGGATGTAGGAGATATGGACTTTGCAGGGCCACCACCACTACCCAAGCCATTCGCTTGTCGTGTCTAACCCCTTCTCGCCATGGCAATTCGCCCGCATGTACATACACATGTCGTGCGTGCGCCTTTCTGCGCCTCTTCCATCTGTAGCCATCCGCCCTGTCGTTCGTGGTCTTGTCCTCTCCAACACGGAAGGTGACACCTCCGTGCGTGGGCGCGCCGAAAACCTGGAACGTGACCTACATCGAGGCCCGCTCGCTTGTCGTGCCGAATGGACAATCCCATCGAGCCACTACCACCTCTCACACCTTCAGTTGGGACTGACTGGCTCGACTGGCGGACCGCACACGCGTGCACTATCCCCCTTCGCCAGCCAGCCCTCTCTCTCTGCCCATGTGTGTATGCACGTCAACACCTCAGCAGCGCTGCCACGCTGCCACATTCAACTCCAACGGCCGCCATGGCCGCCCGCCGTCCCTCGTGTTCACGCAGGTCGGCTCGCTGCCGTGGTGGTGTGTCATGTTCCCAGACGCCACATCTTCCCCAGGGCTCCACTTGCTTGCCTTTCCGGGCCAGCCAGGGCGTGGGGAGCGCAACAGGTATCACACCGCGGCCAAGACTTGTCATCGGGGTCTTAGTAGAGACGTCTGTGGTCTGTCTTGTCTTGTTGCCCATGCACCCTTCGGGTTCTTTTTTGGATTTTGTGATGCGTACCATCGCCCGCCGTGCGAGGCTGAAGGGTAGGTACAAGGGCATTCGCCCGTTAGTCTGCGTGTGACAGATCGCTGGTCCAAACCTTGAACTTCCCTCCCTCCTCTACCTCACCTATATATATTTATCGGTCGTGGGTGAGGTTGTGCCATTTTCTTTTTATCCTTTCTTCCCTCTAATCGTCTCTGTCTCTGTCTCGCTCATCGATCGTCTCTCCATCTCTCTCTCTTCCTCTCTCTCGTACACATTCGTTCTTTCCTGTCCGGCGTTTCATTCGGGTGACTTCCTTCCCTACGAACGAAAATGATGGAACTTCAAGCTCACCACCAAGGCAACATGCCCGGCCTCCAGTTGTATGGCTCTCGTTGCAACCCCTACACATTTCCTATCACCCGCATCCCACGCCCCATGTTCCTTGACACTCTTCACTCGCGCCAACAGAACAATGCCTGCTCCCGAGAAAGGCTTCAAGCGGCATGGGCCTCCTCCGGTCACAAGTCAAACGCAGAAGGCAAAGCTGCGCAGCACAATCAGACTGTGCAGTCCACTCCTTCGAAACAAACCAAACCCTACGTGACCTGGGCCGCTTTTCCCAACGACATCCCACGTCTCGTCGAAATCGAATTCGCCGCTTTCCAGGACGAAATCGTCAACCACCAACTCTCCTACCGCGACAGTACGAACCCAGAACACACCTCGCGAACCATCGATTTTTACAGACACTGCATGCAACACATGAGACACAATGCCCTCCCCGGCTTCTTCGACGCTGTCCAACAAGACCACCCCCCAACCCGCACAGATAGTAAACTCGACTTGACCCTTCCATTCAACAACCCCGCCTCGATGACGACCAAAGAAATCGATCCAAACACGCAAGGCTACCGCTTCCGTAAAGTCCTCGACCCGCAAACGAACGAAATCATCGCCTTCGCCAAATCGGAAATCACCGCTCTCACGCCCGAAGACCACGCTTCGCCTTTGGACGTCGGGCATGAAAATGAGCCGGAAATGAACAGGGCTTGGTTCGCTTTGAACGAAAGATTGCACCGCGCTTACTGCGGTCAGCGTCAGCATCTCTGTAAGTTGTCGTCGAAAACAATGCCAACCACCCACAAAGACCTCCCTTCTAACAACACCTGGCCCCAACAGACTTCGGCATGCTAGCAACCCACCCCTCGCACCAGCACCGCGGCGCCGCCACGGCCCTGATGTCCGAACTCGTCGCCGAAGCCGACGCTCTGGGCTTAGAAATTTACTGCGAAGCGACGAAAACGGGCCGGCCTTTGTACGAGAAATACGGCTTCGTGCCCGTCAAAACCCTCGTTTTCGATCCGGCGGATTTTGGTGTTTTGGGGCTGGGAGTTGAGGTGCAGACGGTTATGGTTAGGGGGGCGCTTGGGGGGGATGGGTTTAGGAGGGAGGTTGGGGGGTTGGAGTTGGAGGAGGTGTGATTGATTGATTGATTGATTGATTGGGAGGCTGGGGTTGGGGGGAGGGAATCCGATTAGGATGGATGCATGGACGGACGAAGGGATGCATGAGGTTTGGGCGTTGATGTTGAATGAAGAAGCGGTGGAGCGGGCTGGCAAAGAAAAAGCTTGGGATGGCTTTTGTGAGTGAACGGATTTCCTCTTCTTTACTCTTTTCTTTTCTCTTCCGTTTCCTAGCACACCAACGAGACTGAGCACACACAATACGATGACGAGGCTATGGGGGAAGGAAAAAAAAAAGGCAGAAGCGGAGGAGGCTGGGTAATCTGTGACATAACATTCCTACCACCACCAAAAAGCATACGGAAGAATCGTTCTCGGGCCTGTTCGATGATGTAGCAGTCAGTCAGGTCAAAAATGGATGGGATGGGCTCCAGCGATAGAGATGATGAATTATCTTTTGTAACTATATACACCATATCAAGCACACGCGTTTCGAAACAGAAAACAGGTATGCGAGCAAGCAAGGAATTCGCGATAGGTCTGCCACCCCTTTTTCTACGTTTTTTGTCCAGAATCGCAGCTCTCCTCCTCCCGCATCATCAAGGACACCGAAACCACCCACTCAAAACCCCAATCAAGCAACCTCCCCGGGCGTAGCAGACCCAGAATGCATCCTAGCCAACCAAGTCCCCGCATAAAAAGTCCTAATCCTCTTCCCCCAAATCATAAAAGGAATCAGAGCAAGATTATTCACCACCAAGACCGCCGTAAAAACCCCCGCCACAATAACCGCATACCCACTCTCCTGCACCCACTCGAGCAAATACAGCCCAAAAGCAAAACTAATCGCGCTCTTGCCCACGCACTGCGCAATCAGCAGCTCCGACGTGCTGGACGTGTAACTATCCACGGCGTACGCGAGCGTGAACGTGAAGTAAAAGTAGCTGCCCCAGTCCACCATGGCGACGCCCGCGAAGTAGCCCACCCAGTGCAGGTCGAGGTGCGCCGTCATGCCGTAGAGGATCAGGCCTGCGGGGGCGATTATCATGGCGGGGAGGAGGACGCCGAGCCGCATTTCGGCTTCGCGGATGTGGGAGTTGCGTTTTGTTAGGTAAGCTGCGAGACGGTCGGAGGTGAAGGTGAAGGGGATCGCGAGGCCGTAGCCGATTATGTTGCCGAGGGCGATGAGGCCGGAGTTTTGCTGTGGGGTGGGTTAGTGGGGGTTTGTTTTGTTTGGGGGGATGGGTTGGAAGAGGGGAGACTGACTTGGGCCCAGTTGTAGGGGGGTTGGACGATTTTGATGGGGAAGGTGTAGTTGAATACCAGCGCGCCGAGACCGATGTAGATGCCGTAGCTGGTGATGATCCAGAAGACGGAGGGGATGAGGAAGTACGTGAAAGAGCGAGCGGCGGTCATGAAGAATTCCTGCTCGTGGTCGACGCCGCTCCAGGGTTTGAGGGTTTGCATGAACGTGCGGCGGGGAGGGACGAGAGTCTGTACTTCGACTTGCTCGGAAGCGATGTGTTCTTTTTCGAGTTCTTGCTGGCTGAAGACTTTGCGTTCGCCGGAGGCGTCGGAGGCGCGCGAGGAGGTTTGGGGTGATGTTGGGGGGAGTTTGCGTTTGTAGGAGGTTTCTTCCACGAAGAGGAAGGCGAGGATTAGGAGGGTGCCGGCGAAGGCGATTTCGACGTAGAAGAAGAGGCGCCAGCTTTGGCCGCCTGCTAGCATATAGCCTGCGTAAAGAGGGCCGGTTGAACCCCAGCAGAGAGCGACGGTGTAGAATCCGAGCTTGGTGCCACGTTCGTGTACTATTTGAGTTAGTGGATGGAGGGTCAATCGACTGGTCATCACTTACGGAAGAAGATATCATTGACAAGCTGCACAGGCAATGCCTCACAGATACCACTGGCGAGAGCCTGGATGATTCGACAAGCCATTAGGGCCGAGAACGTATGGCACTGGCTGCATCCGATCAGAGCGGCAAAGTAGACTACGAGAGTTCCCAGCATGACAGGCCTGCGGCCGAACTTCATGTACATTGGGACCGTGATAAGAGTTCCAAGACCGTAAACAAGCGTAGGGTATGAAACGAGCTCAGAAGCTGCCACGGGTGAAACGTGCAACTCCTCAGCGAATATGGTGATGTAAACAGCCGGACCCAGGAGAGCGGTGTTGCTGAAGAAAGAGTAGAGCGAGCAGATGACGAGGATCATTGTCTTTTTCCATTTTGGCCATTGTAGACTGATGTTGCTGTGTCAGAGACGAAGTGCGGCAAGAGGTCGATGGCATTGATATACTCACGGATCATTGGGATCCTCAGCAGGCACTGGGAAAAGAGCCTGTCCATAGGCCGTATCGTCGCCTTCGGCAGCTTGTAGGTTTACAGTTCCGGGAACCTCGCCCTCTTTGGCGTGACTGCAAAGAAGACGTCAATGTAAACAGGAACTTGCAGCAGCTTGCAGCTATCATGCGTACCTGTGCACCAGATGAGGCGCCATGTTGATGCCAGGGTTATTAGAGAAGATGTGGCCAGCAGTCTAGGTACCTTCAAAAGGCAGAAGTACAGAGGCGAGGAGGGAAAACAGAGAGAAAACGGGCGAGACAGGGAATCGTGTGTTACTAGAAGTAGTAAACGAGAGGAGAGTGAGGAGCGCCTTTGATCCACAGCCGAAAGTGTTCTACCCAAGCGACTCGAGTGCCAGCAGGCAAATCTCAACTACCGCGATCCGGGCAAGCCTTCTTTCATCTTGCCATACCACCACCACTAGGTACATACCTGACCTACTATCCACACACACCTACCTTCTGCCGGCCGAGCAGCAGCGCCCAAGACAACGCCGCAAGGTCGCACGCCCGCTCCAGACAGGTCAGCGATGCCAGGGGCCCGTTCGCTTGGGAGCTGCAACCCTTGTACTACACCTGCAAGAGCCATGTGCGGCGTACAACATTTGCAGCGCAGCCCGCATGATGAGGCATCTGTTTTACCGTTGCCGTTGATGATCGATAAACAGAGAGGCTCTTCTCATGAAGAAACCCTGGTCAACTTGCTCGGCCGCCTGCCGCCCGTCATCTTGCGGGGAAATAGCAAAAAGGGACGACGATGGCGACGATCTGGCGCATTCGGCAGAGGGCCCGGAGGGGGGAAGTGCAGGATTACGCTGGCTTCGACGAGGTTAGTTGCAGGGTGTCGAGAGTGTTTCGAGTCGCGGCAGTTGCTGTGGTTGGTTGCAAACCGGTCTGGCAAAGCGGGCAACGGCAGCGAGATGATGGAGACGGATCCTTGGATGGAGCCAGCCAGAGCCACACCCCATGGGCCAAATATGGAGGATGAAGCCGGCGCCTCTTGGCCTGCTCAAACTACTGTACCTACATTACTTCCACTCTAGTTCTATGCATCCTCCAGGACGACGAGCCGTGTGCCGCAAGAGAAGCAGACGAGACTGCAGTTCCGCTCTACTTCACTAACTTCCTTCCGCCGCCTGCCACGTCTGCCGCCAGCCAGCCTGCATAGACCTACTACTGTCTCTCACCGTACACAGATGCGAGTACATACATACACGCACGTATGCACTTAGCCCGGACAGCCAGCAATGGTACGGCAGGCAGATCCTGTTCAAGCACGCATATACCTATTTCGACCTTTAGGGTCATTAGGCTGAAAGAACTCGCAATGCTAACAACACGCCCTCGTGGCGGAGGCGCTCGACCGGAGCGAGAATTGGATCGAATATGGAAATGTGATTCCGAGCCGTGCTTTCATCAGATCAGATGCAACTAACCAGTGACATTTTCATTCGCTTTGGAAGAAACTCGCGCAAAGAATTACACAACACCCATGCACGCTCCATCCAGCCTGTTCCTTGAACATTCCAATCGCCAGCCAGTCCGACGCCCAGCCCCATTGCCTTCCGAGATGAAAGGTGGCTGCAGGAGCCGGCAGCGCCTCGAGGCGGTTTTTGTTCCCTCTAATTGCGACGCTTCCAGGCTGCCGGGTTTGGGAGAGAGAGGTGCCCTTGCTGGAATCTTGTCTTTTGGCGTTCCTTCAAGGGTTCACTACTTCGTCTAAGTTAGTTGCTAATATCTCTGCCGCTTCCTTTCACGGTTCTGCCGGCCCTGGCGATCTAGGAACGTGCACGCGCGTGTGGCTAATTCATCCGGATAGTCGAAGGATGGCGGTTGAGGTGTTTCAATCTCTAACTGTGATTTATTGTGTGCCAATCGTAAGCTCAAAGCCGATCAGACACCAAACCACAACTACAACACAGTCATCAGCCCGCGGCAACCAGTGGTACTGCCAATGGCACAGCAGCGTGAGGGACCAGTCTGACCTACAGATCCGCTTTGCATTGGAGCTGCGCCCGTCAAACTGCAGTGGTATGTGGCTGGCAACCATTGGCTTGAGAGAGCAAAGCACGACAGGCGATGTCTTCCGTCCAATAGTGGCTTTCACGCAGGAGATCTACGCGCTCGCTAGAGTACTTAGCTGCGGTTTAGTCGCCTCTGTGCTTTCAACTTGTTCTGCGAAATTTATTACACGAAAAGTACGACCGATCGTTGCTTAAGACGTTATCGGCTCGATCGGCTGGAAGAAGATCAGGGCTTAGCGGGAGAATTTCCTCGTTTCGCAACGAACACGTTCATCATTTTACATTGGAGGCCAGAACCGACCTCTACGCTAAATCTATGCACCGTACGCTTTTTGTCTGGCAATAGCCATTGCCTCGTCAAGACATGACTCTATGCGTGCAGAATCCAAGTGCGTCAAGTTTATCTCTCTCCAGCAAGTCTCCGCTCTTGAACCTCGGTGAGAGCCTTGCTACCGCTGATATAAGCCACCACGCCTACAACACCAGCAGCGGGAAGCGTCTGGAACAGAGTCCAGCTGTAGTAGTACAGGAAGAACACGCCCTCCATGGCAACAATGCTGCCCAGGAAAAGGCCGTGTGCCACTGGGTTGGCGCCGAAAGCCTTTCCGAAGTGGTCCAGGTTTCCACCAAGGCCAACCCACAGGCCGAGCAGGGAGGGAAGTGTGAGCAGGACCGCGAATGCGAATGCTCCTGAAATGATGACGGGCGGCGACTTGGCATCGGCCTTGAAGATGTGGTTGATCTCGGGCTTCGAGGTGTAGCGCTCAGGAGCGGGTGGGAGGGCAAGCGGGGTTGCGGTGTCGCGGGTGATGGCGAGGTCGAAGACGTGCTTGCGAATCGGAGTGCTGGTGCCGAAAGAAGCGAGGACGATCGATGCGCGAGCAGATTCGGAGGAAGTCAGAAACTGGAAGGGGAGTTCCTTTTGGGTCTGCGTAGTTCGGCGATGTTAGCAACGCGTTACTTTGTCGTTAGGCCATCAGTTTAGGTCGGAACGTACGACTTCCACTTTGCCCTTGCCATTGTCCTTCAGGCTGAACGGGAATGACTCTTCAACACCGGTAGAAGGGTCCTGAAGTGTGAGGAAGGCCTGGTGAGGCTTCTTGCCAGTCTTGCCCTCGGTCGCTGTAAGGACGATCTTGAGGGTGTCGGTCGGAGAGAGGGATACGGCGGGAGCGAGAGCGGAAGTCAAGGAGAGCCTGTGGTATTATTAGCAATGTTAATCAAGCCATTGGATCGTATGTGTGAACGCCTACTTCTCCTTAGCACCACCACCTACGCCAGCACCCTTCTCTTGAACTGTGAGCGTGGCATCTTCGAAGCCCCAGCTGGCGCCGTACGCAGCCGATGCAGCCGCCAGAATAGGTAGCGCGATACCACTGAGGAATCTCATCGCGAACAAACAAAGCAAGCCGTCTTGCTGGTGTAGTTGATCAAGTTGTCGCAATGTTGTCAACAGATTGCTCCAAGGCCGACTTTCATGGAGCTTGGAGCTACGTAGTCCGCACCTCTCGAGATGCGGGCGCTAGCGGGCTAGTTCCCGCAATGGGAAAACAGACATTCAGTGATGATATGTGACATGTGATACCGAAGCGATACGTGTGTATACTCGTCTTGTCGCACTGTAGATCAGAGTCATTGTTTGCCTGAGTGTAGTACATGGGTTTGACCGGTCCATTGCATATGTCGCTTGTCCCTCATAGCCCAGTGCCAAGAGGGAATCAATTCACATCCATCCAGAGTTGAATATACGAACACAGATGTGAGGATGAGGTTTGAGTGTATCAAGACAGCCCGATGTCAATTCCCGCAGTCTCTAAGGTGCATCTATGTGCGTTGGTAGTCAAGCATGGGCACCTCCGTCTTACCACCAGCGAAGCAGGCTCCCAAACTCCAATCTCAAGTCACGTGATGGCCGTTTAAGGAAAGCGCGGGCTCCACCTTTGTCGCGATGCTGCCTTCCATCTTTTTGCCTGCCATCCACTTTCGCACAAATCACGCTGCCACTGTCGTCGTGAATTGCCTGGGGGTTTTTCTTCGTTCACTTGGCTAACCTCATTGCAGACCCCATCGCAGTATTCACAGCGGCATCGCTCTACGCGTTGGTGCCCTGCCCCTGCGCACGTGACGGCGTTTTGTGGGTCAGCCGACTTTACTTTTCGACACCTCCGCTGCTGGGACTCTGCTGGCAAACAACATCGCTTTCCTGCCTCTTCCCGGCTCGGCGTCCATCGATGTCTGATCGGGATCCATTCAATCAGGCCGTTTCAGTATTTCACTTCACTTCACGTCTCTCGTCTGCCAAAGTTCGCAAGTACAGGTTGGCCACCGAGAAAGGCATGGGTCAGCCAGGAAGTGCCACTCAGGCAACCACGTCGATCCCCCCATCCGGATCAATGGCCAGGTCCGATTCAACGCCTTCCCAGGAACCGCCTGCGAAGAAACCAAGACTCAGGCTCAGCGTTCGAAAGCAGTTGAATGATGGCGACACCATCGCCGTCTCAAGGCCCAAGCGGGCTTCAGCGGGGAGATCTCGCTATTCTGAGGAAGCAGTCGTATCTGACGACGAGGCTGAGCAGGTCAAAGACAAGGCATCACCGGCCGCTTCATCTGTCCTTTCATCTTTGGATTCTATGTCTGTGAAGGACGAACCCACGGAAGCCAACGCCAAGCGTGGCGGTCAGCGGGAGAGCTACGGTGACTTCATGTCGTACTACATCATGGACGGCGATGATGCTGAGGATGAACCTCCAGCAAAGACCAGCAAACCACCAGCACCTGCCAAAGAAAAACCACGCCGCAAAGCCAAGGCAAAGCAGCCCGCGGCAGCTCCTGCGCTTACGCCACCTGCATTGCCTGCAGTCAATGCCCAGTCACAGGCCCCAAGCCAGCCTTCGAAGATGCCTCCGCCTCGGCAGACTTCTCGCTCCAACCCAGCGCCTCAGCAAGTGCCTATTCAGAAGCCCATGCCAGCGCCTCCTGTCCCTCGTCAGCAGGTCCCGCCCCAATCGGCCACGAGGCCACCACACATGCCCACTCCCGCACCTGCACCCCCTCCCGAACAGCCTGTCCTGGAAGAGATCAAAGTCAAGTATCATGCTGCAGTGCCTGAAAAGGTAAAGAAGTTACAGGCTTTGTCGACGGCTTTGACCAACTTCGGAGGTGTTCCACCTACGGCCAAGTCTCCAGTACCAGAGAAGAAGGAGATCAAGAAAAAGGAAACTTCAAAATCAGATGGTTTGTTCCGATTACTCGTTTGCAATGTGTTCGATGCTGACATTCTCAAAGCTCCCGTGGACGATCTCCTGGCAATGTTCGACGACGATGATAGCGACAGTAAACATGAAGCGGAGTCTCCCAGTCCTGTAGAGGAACCTCGATTCCTCGAACACACCGGAGACCCCGACGGTCCGCTCACTTATGGCATCCAATTTATCATGAACGCATTGAAGTCATGGGCGCAACAACGTCTACATCAACAGCAGTTGGCCGCTATGCACCAAGCTCAAATGCCGCCACCTTCTATACCCGGTTCTCGTAATCCAGGCAGCGGGGCACCGCCTTCTGCGAACTTGACACCTTTGAATCAACTCAACTTGAGCGATACCCCCGAGGGCCAAGCCATTGCCGCTTTTCGGGACGTGGTCGAGTCTGGCTGTTTGCAAGTCAATGTCGTTATGCCCGCGGACCTTGCAAGCGCCGTTCGCCACCTTTATGTGCAGATCGATCATTTGATCAATCAGGGCAGCAAGAGCCAGCCTGAGCCATGGCAGTGTATGTCGTATGGTGCTCAGATTGAGGCTCACGCATACCGTGTGAAACGTTGGAAAGACCAACAAATGCGAGCTCAAGAGGAAATGGCTCGCCAGCAAGAATTCGCGCAACATCAAATGATGCAAATGGGTGGTCAACCCGTCTACAACGGCCGCTCGCATCATCCACAATTCCAACAAGGCCACCAGACATCTGAACGGAGACGCAGTATGCCGCACGGCCAGTCGTTGAATCGTCACCCACCTCGCGTGTCTCTGCCGGTCAATGTTGATAGTCTCTCGCCTCATGGAATCCCGCCTACCAATCGCATGGGACAAGGTTCTTACGGTCCTCCTGATGGCAGAAACGGCCTCCAACACGCCCCCGATGGAGCACACAACGACAATGTGAGCTTGCTGATGGCAAACCTGTTACCTCGTTCTGGCCAAACCATGAAGTTCTCTTTCGCACCCTCTAATGAAGCGGCGATACAGGCCTTCGGAGCCGGAGCGTTCCCCGCCATGGGCCAAAACCAAACCCCAAACATGCCCAATCGTGGGCCACTAAGTGTATCGCCGGCGGTGAGGGACCCGTCAGCACCTGTACCACCAACAGAGCGTCCTCGCCTTACGAGCGAAGGCAGTGATGCTAAACCTGCATCCAATTATCGTGAGACCAACAGCGCTGAAGCGCATGCTCACTCGGCCCCAGCGCCAAAGCCAACATCAGGCTTTACGGCTGTCAATGCGCCGAGAAAGCTCTCAAACAGCAAACAGCGCTCTATCTCAGCGGAGCAGCGCAGGAGCTCGAAAGGGTCTCACTCAGACGCCGTCATGATCGATGATTGATTGACTATTGTACCATCAACCCGCTTTAGCCATGGCAAGATTCTAACCCTGTGCGGCACGCGCGCTAATCTTTTCTTCTCCCCATCATCAAGGAGTTCGTTACTGCCAGACGCCGAATCCCAGCCGGCCTGTCTTCCCCTTCTACTTAGCATCCTCATCCCTCTTTCATCGAGGTAGTTTTTGGACTTCTGTTACTTTTTCCTTTTCTTTCCTGCATTAAGCGTGACAAATTGACCCGCGTCGGGCAAGGGCAGCACATCAACTGCAAAACGATGGAACAGTGTCACAGTTCATACACACGAGCTTTTAACAGTGGAGGACATGAGGGTGGTTGCGTGTTTTCTGACGAGCCTTAGTGCCGTGTAATGGTAATTTTCCAGTAGTGGATTGTACGAGTGAACGTGTATTATGTGTCATGATTTTTTCTTTCTGTTTGATCTTCGGATCTTTCGTGGACGATGATTAATAAGTCCTCACGTCTTTTCGCCAAATTTACTAGATTTCGAGTATGCTGCTCTGAAACAAACCATACCTCAGTATACTCTTTCGAGGTTTGGAAAACAACCAGAAATGCTTGCCAGAACGGCACACAGAGCCGAATAGCCGTCCAAGCAAGATACTCGAGCGATCTGCATGGCATCTCCGCCCTGATTCTCCACGTTCCCCAGCCTCGACAACTGCCGACGACACGCGTGGCGTTGTTTGGTCACGAGCCATCGAATGCCACCAGTGCAGACGGTAGCCCGTCCGTTCCAAGTCTGTGGGAAGTCTTCGACGGAAACGGTGATGTGTGATGCACTGAAGTATCTGCCGAAGCGTTGAAGCAACAATGCGTATTCGCTTTCAATTGTTCCCCTCTCTTCTCCAAGACTATATGTAGGCCCAGAATGCTATCATTGTTAGTGGAATTCTATGGCTTTCATATGTCGTAACATCTCAAGGAATATGGCCGGAATCACCGTTGAGGTTCATGATGGCCCTGTTGTCCAAACGATCAAATTCATACGGACATACTGGCTGTTGCTCTTACTAGCTGCTCTAGTAATTCGTTTCTTCTACTACCGCTACGCTTCCCCTCTCAGACAGTATCCCGGCCCATTCCTAGCATCTGGCAGCCGGGCGTGGAAGGTATGGAGCACTTACAAGGGCAAAACCGAGACCGATCACATCAATCTCCACGAAAGATACGGTAAGCTCCTCTTAAGTGCCATATCACCGTCCCAATTCTAAAAACAACCAGGCCCCATAGTCCGCATCGCGCCAAACGAACTCTCCTTCGCCTCCCCCTACGCCGCGCGCGAAATCCTCGCAGCAGGCAAAGGCTTCCACAAAACCGACTTCTACTCCGTCTTCCCCCCCGCCTCCAACCCAGACATCTTCACAGAAACCAACGAGCAAGCGCACGCGCGGAAGAAACGCCACGCTTCCCACGCCTACTCCATGGCCGCCATGCAAAGTCTGAGCGCGTACATCGAGGACACGCAGAAATTGCTCACCAGCCGACTGGATTTCAAGTGTGGTCCGTTGGAGGGGAGGTGCGATTTGGGCGATTGGTTGCATTTTTTCGCGTTTGACGTTTTGGGCGAGATGGCCTTTAGTCGGAAGTTTGGGTTTTTGGAGAGTGGATGTGATCTTGAGGGGGCGATCAAGACGATCGACGACGTGCAGTGGTATGATGGGATTGTGGGCCAGGTTCCCGAGTGGGACTTTGTTTTCAGACGGAATCCGCTGGCGAGGTTCTTGCCGGGGATGGATCCTAGCAAGGCTATTATCACGCGCATGGCGCTTGAGGAGTTGGAGAAGAGGAAGAGGTATGGGGAGAAGGTGATTGATCGGAAGGATTTGTTGAGCCAGCTTATGGCTGCTAATGAAAAAGCGCCGGAGAAGTTCGGGGAGGGAGATGTTTTTGCCATTGCTCATGGCGCGATGTAAGTCATGATCCCCCTCCTCATGGCCATGCAATCACTCACCCTTTCCTAGCTTCGCCGGCTCAGATTCCACCGCATCGACTATGCAATCCTTCTGCCACCACGTCCTCCGCGAACCCACCATCCACACCCGCCTCCAAGAAGAAATAGACTCAGCGACAAAAGCCGGCACACTAAGCCCGTTCCCCCAATGGAACGAAGCGCAAAACCTGCCCTACTTCCAAGCCTGCCTCAAAGAAGCCATGCGCGTGCGTCCCGCCGTAGGTCTGAACATCACCAGACTCGTCCCACCGGAGGGAGCGGAAATCGGAGGGAAAAGATTCCCCGGCGGCACGAGAGTCGCGGTGAACGGGTGGGTGCTGCATCGGAATGAGGAGATTTTTGGCCCGGAGCCGAAAGCTTATAGGCCTGAGAGATGGCTGGAGGGGGATGCGAGGAACATGGAGAGGTATATGTTCCAGTTTGGGGGAGGGAGTCATCTTTGTGAGTCTTTTGCGGTTGACGAATTCGGTCCGTTGTGAGGAAATTTTTGGCTGACCTTTCGAATCGCAGGCATCGGCAAGAATTTGGCTTTGCTCGAGATGAACAAGACTCTGCCGCTGCTTTTTAGGGATTACAATTTGGAATTGCTGAGGCCACAGGATGATCTGAAATATCGCTCGACTTTCTTCGTCGTACAGCATGGCTTGGATGTGAGAATTTCGAAAAGAGAGGTTGGATCAAGAATGTAGTTGTTCGATGGTTGTTGAAATTCGGTAGATGTGATGATACATTTTCTATTTCGTGGTCTCACCCTCGCTCTCCAGAACTTCAATCACACCTCCAACGAGATGCAAGCTGCCGGTGACGAGCACCTCGGCATTTTCCGTAGGAGCGAGCTCTCTAGCCTTGGCGATCGCCTCCTCGATGGTAGAAAGGACGTGAACGCTGGCGTCGGGGTCAATGCTATCCCAGGAACCGGCGAGCTCTTTCTGGACCTTGAGGGTGTCGACGTCGCTTTTGTTGGTGTTGATGGACACCAAGTCGGCTTTGAATCCAGCATCCTTGTAGGTGGTGTTGGTGCAGAAGATCGCGTGCTTGAAGGGGTGGCTATCGTTCAGCGCGGATGCGAGGGTGTCGTGCAGTTTGCGTGCCAGAGATGCTGCGTCTCTTGTTTGCTGGTTGAAAATGAGAATGCGCGTCTTGTTCGGAGAGGCGGCTTTCGATTGTGCTGCCTCTGATGCGAACCAGGAGCCAGCCATCTCGATACTCTCAAGGGTGTGGCCGCCGTCAATATACCAGGTGAGGTCCTTCTGGCGTCTGTCCGGCCTGACTTCGCAGCGTCCACCAAGCTGAACCTTCTCCAGGCCGGTGATGAACTCGATTGGCAACTTCGTGTCTTTGTCGCGAGGATCGGGCAGACCAGAGTAGCCTAGTTTCTGCAGGTGTGAAGCACAGACAGCGATGGCGACGGATGCATTGGTTTTCTGGAAATCGCCGTGCAGGCCAAGTTTGATCGTGTCGAGAGCAGTGTACCGAGGAACTTCGAGCAGTTCGGTTTTCCTTTCTTGGGCCCGTTCGTGAAGGACCTTGAGTGCCGACTGAGGTTGCGGTGCGGTGAATGCAGGGACGCCCTCCTTGAAGACACCGGCTTTGTGCCAGGCGATGCTCTCGATGGTGTCTCCGAGCATAGCAGTGTGATCGATACCCAGACTGGTGACACCAGTGGCGGAAGGCTTGATCAGGATGTTCGTGCTGTCGTATTCGCCACCGATGCCGCATTCCAGCACTGCCGTTCCGACCTTCTCCTGCATGTAAGAGTGCAGTGCCATGAGAGTCAGGAAACGGAAGTACACTGGCTTGGTTTCGGTGCTCTTGGGATCAGGATGACCGGCCTTGGCAGCAGACTCCTCTAGACGATCCCAGACTTCGAAGAAATATTTGGCGAATAGTTCTTCGGACAACGGCTGGTTGTTGATCTGGATGCGTTCTCTGACGAACCGAAGGTGCGGGCTGGTGTACAGTCCGACACTAGTGGGCAGCCTCTCAGCATGAATGCTAGCCTTTGAGGGAAGATACTGGGCCAGGATCGATGAGATGAAAGAAGATGTGCTTCCTTTGCCTTTGGTACCAGCAATGTGAATGGGATTTAGCTGGTCGAAGTCGGCAGGCTGTACGTTGTTAGCAATTTGAATGCAGCAAAGTAAGCATAACGCACACCTTGTAGCCTGTTTTATTGACCCAATCGATCATCTCTGGAATGGCATTCTGGTTCATGCCCTTGCCGGATTTCCTGATGGCATCGACGATTGAGAAGTTGCTCTGCAGTGTGTTCAACGCCGCGACGGCGGCATTATAGTCGCGCGCCATAGTGCTATAGAGTGAGATATGCTTAGGCAGAGGTGAAGTGGCACGTCGAAAAGCGTGCGATATCAACATTGACACACCAATGTTTTAGTTCATCATAACGAGCGGTTTTCTGATACTTGAAGTGTGCAGCACACCGGATGACGAACCGAGACTAGCAAACTGCGTAGGGCGTTCGTCTGTGCTCCGACGTCGGGATGAGGCCGAGGAACTTCCATCTGATTGGACCCTCGAATCAACACGCGGTGACGCGCGAGGCGCGTGCAACTCTAAAGCCGTGTTTCCCTCCAAATGTTCGTACTGTCTTGACCACCGCGCTTCATCGCTGCCACGGTCATCGCATTTCCTCTTACATACACTTTCGCACACCATGGCTCGTGGTATAGAAGGCAACGAGATTGCCACGCCTCGCACGGCACCCAAGAAAACCGGCGGATCAACACAGAAATCCGGTGCTAAGCAGCAAAGCATCGCTGGTTTCTTCAAGAGGACTCCTGGGCCGGTCCCTTCAAGTGGTCCTCTACCAGCAAAAGCTCCGGCATTCAATCCTGTACCCAAAGAACCGCAGTCGAGTGCCGGCGCCACGCCAGTTCCAAGCAGCCTTCCCGCACCCTCTTCAAGTCCACAAGAACCCGCACCAAGCAGCCATATCAGCAATGGCAGAAATAAAGAGAATGGTAAGAGATTGGATATACGAGAGTAGCGGCAAGTGACTGACTTGCTGAGAAGTAACTCCAGATGCGCTTCCATCCAGTCCAATCCGAAAGTCGAAAAAGAAGGTCAACTATGTCGAGTCGGACGATGACGAGGAGGATGATGTGTTCAAGCCACTATCGGGCAACGGAAGAGCTGCAAAAAGAAGACGTGTCGCTGCCAAAGACGAATCAGACGACGATTTCGGCCTAGATGAGGCTACCCAGGCGGCATTGGAGGACGACGATGGTGAGACTATATCTTCAATTGGCCGGAGGCACATACGAGACGGTAGGATCCTTTGCAATCCTGCGCTTAGTTCTCCGCCGATCACCACTATAATCCTGTATACTGACTTGTCGAACCAGAAGACATGGATGACTTTATTGCATCCGAGGATGACGAAGAGGAAGTGAAGCCTCGACGACCTAAGAAGTCATCGGCCACTTCATCCGGCAAGGCCACAATCCAACCACCGTCACCACCAAGAGAGGACAGTGAAGAAATTCCTGCCACGTCCACAGCCCAGCAGTGGAAGTTCGACCCGGATGCACCTCTTTCAGATGAGCCGAGAAAGCCCGCTCAAGCTAAGAGAAACCAATCATCAGCACCGCAAAAGAAGCAGAAAGCACATGTCACCGAGCCTGAAAAGCGATACCCTTGGCTCGCTCACATTCTCGATGCTGATCGCAATCCTGTGGACCACCCGGACTATGACCCCAGAACCCTTTTCATTCCGCCAATGGCATGGAAGAACTTCTCACCCTTTGAGAAGCAGTATTGGGAGATCAAGCAAAAGTTCTGGGACACCATCGTTTTTTTCAAGAAGGGCAAATTCTACGAGCTGTACGAGAAGGACGCCACCATCGGCCACCAGCTTTTCGATCTCAAACTCACAGATCGTGTCAACATGCGCATGGTCGGTGTCCCCGAAGCAAGTCTTGATCACTGGGCCAATCAATTTGTCGCCAAAGGCTTCAAGATCGCTCGCGTGGACCAGATGGAGACTGCGCTCGGCAAGGATATGCGTGAGCGAGACTTGAAAGGCAAGAAAGAAGACAAGATCATTCGTAGAGAGCTGTCTACGGTCCTCACATCTGGTACTCTCGTCGACGGCGGAATGTTGCAAGATGATATGGCGACCTACTGTGCAGCCATCAAAGAGACGGAAAGAGACGGAAAGCCTTGCTTTGGCATCGCATTTGTTGACACCGCTACGGCGCAGTTCCACCTGACGGGATTTGTCGACGACGCCGACATGACACGATTTGAGACATTCGTGGCTCAGACGAGACCGGGAGAGCTTCTCCTTGAGAAAAGTTGCGTGTCTTCAAAGGCGCTTCGCATCTTGAAAAATAACACTCCTGCAACTACCATCTGGAACTACCTCAAGCCAGAGAAAGAATTCCTGACGGCCGACAAGACGCGGATGACCATCGATGGCGAGGGCTACTTTGACAAATCTGTCGAAGACAGCGTTACCGCCTGGCCCACCGTCTTGCAAGAAGCAAAGGAGAAAGAAGACGTGTTCTCCGCATTGGGCGCTCTTATCTGGTATCTCAAGACCCTCATGATCGAGCGAGACCTCATTACTCTCGCCAATTTCAATTGGTACGATCCAATTCGCAAAGCTTCCAGCTTGGTACTCGACGGTCAAAGCTTGATCAATCTTGAGATCTTTGCGAACACGTTCGACGGCAGTACTGACGGCACGCTTTTTACAATGCTCAACCGCTGCATCAGCCCCTTTGGCAAGCGCATGCTCCGCCAATGGGTGTGTCACCCGTTGGCAGACCCGAAAAAGATCAACCAGCGTTTCGACGCAATCGACGCTCTGAACGCTGACGGAACGATTATGGATCGTTTTACAGCTTCTTTGGCGCGTCTGCCTGATCTTGAACGTCTGATTTCTCGCGTCCATGCCGGGAGATGCCGACCACAGGACTTTGTAAAGGTTCTCGAAGGCTTCGAGCAGATCGAGTATACCATGTCCATGCTGAGCTCTTTCGGATCCGGCGAAGGTGTGCTTGGGCAGCTCATCTCAGCCATGCCCGATCTTGCTGGCGCCCTTGAGCACTGGAAGGATGCCTTTGACCGGGCCAAAGCCAAAGATGAGGGATTGTTCATACCGCAATCGGGTGTTGAGCAAGATTTCGACGAGAGTCAAGAACGTATCGACAACATCCTGAAGTCGATGGACAAGCTGTTGGTCCAGTACCGTAAAGAACTTGGCTCCTCCGCCATCAAGTTCACCGACAATGGAAAAGAGATCTACCAGCTCGAAGTACCCATCAAAGTCAAGGGTACGATTCCGAGAGACTGGAAGCAAATGTCTGCCACTAAGCAATGCAAGCGTTGGTACTCACCAGAGCTTGAGGACCTGGTCCAAGATCTGAAAGAGGCGCAGGAGATGCATGCCCAGACCGTGAAACAGTTGTCTGGCCGCTTCTTTGCTCGCTTCGACCTCGACTATGCAATCTGGCTGGCGGCCATCAAGATCGTTGCCCAACTGGATTGCCTGATCTCGCTGGCGAAGGCCTCTACAGCCATTGGTGTTCCATCCTGCAGGCCCGAATTCATCGAAGACGAAAACGCACGCAGCGTTTTGGAGTTCGCCGAGCTTCGCCACCCTTGCATCGAGACTACGACAACTTTCATTCCCAATGACATCACCTTGGGTGGTGAGTCTCCTTCCATGGACCTACTTACAGGTGCCAACGCCGCGGGTAAGAGTACGGTCTTGCGCATGACATGCGTTGCCGTGATTCTGGCCCAGATTGGCTGCTACGTGCCTTGCGAAGCCGCTCGCATGACCCCAGTGGACCGCATCATGTCACGCCTCGGCGCACACGACAACATCTTCGCCGGCCAAAGTACATTCATGGTCGAGCTCTCCGAGACCAAGAAAATCCTGTCCGAAGCCACGCCGCGTTCGCTCGTGATCCTTGACGAACTGGGCCGTGGAACGAGCAGCTACGACGGCGTCGCCGTAGCCCAAGCAGTCCTCCACCACGTCGCCACCCACATCGGCGCCCTCGGCTACTTCGCCACGCACTACCACTCCCTCGCCACGGAATTCATGCACCACCCCGAAATCGCCGCGAAACGCATGGCCGTCCGCGTCGAACCCGACGCCCGCGAAGTCACGTTCCTGTACAGGCTCGAAGCCGGCGTGGCGGAAGGCAGCTACGGCATGCACTGCGCGGCCATGTGCGGCATTCCAGAGAAAGTCATCGAGAGGGCCGAGGAAGCGGCCAGGAGCTGGGAGCACACGGGTAGGATTAAGGAGAGTTTGGAGCGCGCCAAGGAGACTACTTGGTTGCCGTTGGGGATGTTGAGTGATGTAAGTTGGTTGCTTAAGGGGGGTGATGAGGAGGAAGGGGATGTTGGGGTTTCGGAGAGGAGTCTTGAGGTTTTGAGGAAGGGCATCGCTGCTTTGTGAGAGGATGGGCAGGGGGTGGTTTTGTTTTCCTTCGGCTTCGTTTTCGCCTTTTTCTTTTCGGCTTTCTGCGTTGACGTACCACTGGAGCGGTGGTGCTAATGATAAGTGAATGGTCACTGGCTTTTATGTATAGATATCTCTCAAGTCTGACAGATCTTTCAAAGCTTCCTTCAAATTTCACTCTGATGTCTGTCAGTATTGACACATGTTTAACAAATCAAAACAGCCATATGTGCCAATAGCTCCGTAAAACGACGGCCCTTCGTGAATTCGTTATCCTATCTAACAAGCGAGCGACTATCCAGCATAACCAAACAAATCAAATCAAATCAAAAGAAAAAAAACTTCCCTAAACCCCCATGATCCCCAAAAGACAATCTCAACTCCCCCATTCCAAACCCCACCATCACCCAACCCACCCCCATCACCCCACATCCACTCCCTCAATCCAAACAAACCAACCCCTCAAACCATCGCAGCAATCGTAGGCAAAGCATCCCTCGCCTGCACAAAAGTCGTCACAAACGAATTCGCCGGCGCAAGCGTCGCCGCGTGCGCGCCTCGCTTCGCCAGAGGACAGTTGAGAGAGCTCGCGGGCGGGCAGTTCGCGCCAGAACTCGCGACGCAAGAGGAGGTCGTGCCGTAGAAGAGAGTGCAGGGTTTCTCCGTCGAAGAAGGCTCGGGTGCTTCGGTTGTGGCCGGGGGTTCGGAGGTGGGCGTTGCTTCTTCTGCGGTGGTGGTTTCGGCTGTTGTTGGTGTGGAGTCGGCGGTTGTGGTAGGTTCGGTAGTTGTTGAGGGGGGCGTGGTTGTGGTGGGGTTTTCGCAGGAGAGGTCGGGGAGGTCGCCGTCGTCTTGACGCTTGTGTTTGGTGGTCGCGGAGCAGGTGTCGAAGCCTACGGGGTGGCGGTTCCCTGGGAGGGGGTCAGTGGTTGGTCTCAGGCGGGGGATGTTCTTTGAAGATGGGTGTTTGACGTACATGCGCAGACAACAGAGCCTGCTGAAGGTCCGTCGTAAGGAAGACCGCCGGGGACTGGGTTGTCGTTACGTTGGACGCGGGCGCTCAGGGCGTAGAACTGCTTCATGGCTTGCGCCACTGATCCCTGAGGCCAGTTCGCGTCGAGCTGAGAGATGGAGAAGAAGTAAGAAGCCATGCCTGCCACGGCCGGAGCGGCAAGCGAAGTACCCGTTCCAGTGGTGAACTCAGAATCACCTTGGTGTGAGGCAACCTTGACATCGCGAGCAGCGGCGTAGATGGAGAGAGAGCCGCCGTTGCCGCGATCCGGCGTGGTGTCTTTGTACAGGCTGCCGTCTTTCTCGAGGCCTCCTACCGTGATCAAACCGTTGTTGGTCGTGCCGAGATTCTGGGGAGTGATTTGGTCGAGGAAGACGGAAGACATGCCATCGTTGCCTGCGGCGACGACGACGGTAATGTCGTTTTCTTGAGCGAAGGGGATGTTCCTGTCCATGATTTGTTCGCTCAGTAGCGGCAAGGGACCTTCACGCTTGAAGCCTAACGCGAAGGGTTAGCATTGAGTACTCTTCTTCTTTTGGGAGCTTGATTCATACCATAAGACATGTTGATGACTGCCTTTCCAGTGTAACCATTCTGGCGCTGAGCAAGAATATCGCTGAAAGCAAAGTCCCATGCGGCTCGAAGCGCCGGTGCCGTCACCTGTCTGATCTGGAAACGAGTAGGGTTGAAAGAAGCTGCCGCGGCGTTCCTGAACTTGACGATGACCAAGTCGGCTTGGGAGGCAACACCCTGAGTGACACCGCCAGCAACACTAGCAACCATGGTACCGTGGCCGTTCCAATCCGTCGTGTCTTCTGGGGCGAGGATGTCGTCCGGTCTAATGTGTGGGGAGCATTGCAAGGTGAAAGCGTTCGGGACGACGAAGTCGCGCACTGTGCGGCCGTTTGCTGCGAACTCCTGTGTACTTGTTAATATTGGTTGAGCATATTAAGGCTAATAAGCACATACCTCATGAGTGCTGCGGTATCCAGTATCAATGACGTAGACGGTCTGTCCTTTACCCAGCTGTGTATCGAATTCATAATCTGGCCAATCTTGGGTGTTCTTCAAGTCTCTAGGAGCGGAAAGCATACCCAGATGGTAGTCGCTGCCGGGTCTCGTAGAGTCTTCACGCTTTGAGATGCGCGGCGCCCTTCTGTTTGAAGCTGCAATGACACCGGCTTCACCTTCCTCTTCGATAATTGGACCGATCATGTCGACAATGGGATTGCCTTTGATCTCGTTTGCCTGCTCTGCTGTCAGGTTTTTGGTGACATAGGATTGCCATGGAATGTTGTCGTAAGCAATGACATCGCCTTCTCCTTGGTCAGGAAGAGTCTTGATGAAGTCATCAAAAGCACTTCTGGCAGTGTCGGGTTTGGTGCTGATCATGTACGCGGTCGGCTGGGGAGTTTCCTCAGTCGAAGAGCTTGACGTGGTTGAAGATGGCTCTTCGGTGGTTTGCGTTGCATCTGGAGGAGGGGTGGTTGTGGGCTCGGCGGTTGGCTCTGGATTAGAAGTCGGGTCTGGGTCCGCTGTTGGGTCGGGGGTGACGACAGGATCGGGGTTGGGCACGGGGTTGGGCACAGGGACTGGAACGACGGTGACGATGGGAACGACCACAATAGCGCCGTCTGAATCGGTCGAGGTTGAGGAGGATACAGTGGAAGTCGACATGGAAACATCGGAAGAGCCACCCGCAGTGTCAGACGGGCCGTTAGTTGTCGCCGTGGCAGAATCGTCTCCAGTATTGGTGGCAGTAGACTCGGCATCCGTTGCCGTCGCGGTATCAGTTGCGGAATCGACAACAGACGAATCAGCAGTCGTCGTCGCAGTCGTATCGGTGTTCACAGTTGATGCCATTGTGCCCGTGACGGAAGCTGTCAAAGTAACAGGCGCGGTTGTGACTGAGATAGTTCCAAGACCAGGCTCCAATGCTGCGCAGGCAGGAATCTCCATGCAGAAAGGTCCGCCGCAAGTGAAAGACTGGACGCCACAGCAGTCCAGCGGAACCACGAATGTGTCTCCGACTGCGAGGTCGCTGACGCCTGGGTTGGCGCCAGACAAGCAGGTGACGTTGAGAAAGGTGTCTGTGGCAACTTGGTCGAGAGAGCTGCCTCCGATGGGGATGTCTTGCGCATGCACTGAGCTAAGAAGTAGCGCGGTTGCGGCTGAGAGAACGACGTGGGGAAGAGAGAGGGGCATCTTGAAGGAAAACAAATGAATGACCCGAGGAAATGATAAACCCAAGGAAAAACAAATGAAACAAGGAAATCGACAAAGGAAAACTTGTGGTGATCTGGTAGCTGTGTTGCGATGCGCTGTTGGTATGAGTTGTTTGGTTGATTGAGATTAATGGCAATGCTGGAATACATCACGATACTTATACAATGACCATCAGTCTTAAGAATCCTCTTCAAGACTCATTATCAAGCGTGCTATTCCTGTCATACAGGCTCTTGATCTCTTTGGGCATGGTGGAAGTCAGTAGTTTGATCCTGGTGTTTTTGAAACCAACGCCTTCTGGATATTGCTGATTGCGTGGTGCATCGACGTTGCGCGCGTTCTCGCATTCTTTTCGCATGGCGAAGTACGAGAGTTGGTATTCGAGGACTCAGATCCTAGCTGGTGATAAGCACTAGTTAGGGTACAGTGTTCGTGACCAAATGGATGCACAAAGCCCTAGGGATTCCACTTGTGATTCAGAATACGAGTGCTGCGGGCGGAGTTAGGCAGTCGGCATTATAGCCGACTTCTTTTTGTGTATAAGCAAGCCAGTAAGGCTGTGGCGTCGACCGATCATGCTAATGTGAGAGTAATAATAAGGCCGACAGGCTTAAATCGACCTAACATTTGGCCCAGTGCAAGAATGCATCCACGGCATGATTGCAAGTGGTACGATGTTGTGCAAGGAGGAAGGGCGACTTGAAATTGTCCGATTGGTAGCAGAATGCAGAAGGATCCGGGTCGGTCAGCTCCATCATACCCGTGATACATATGTGCCTGTTGATCAGGATCAACTCTGAACGCGGCCTTCGAGGCTTGCGTGCTTGTGTAAGCACCAGGCTCTACACTAGTGCGATGGTTTGAATAAGGCGCAAGCTATGCCGGCTCGATACTATTGAGAAGCCGAAGGACGCGATGCATGTTGGTCATGGAAGGATTTCCAGCTGGTTTCAGAAAAGCCGAAAGGCATGGGCGTGCAGAGCTGCGAGGGAGCTTTAGTTCTGCAAGACAAAGAGTAGATTAGCAAGAAATATAGAAAGTCATGCAAGAATAGCTCTCGGTAGAACGCGTTGGGTCTAGCACGAGGCTGGGCGGCGCGAACAAGGGAAAGGCATCGGTTGGCGAATTGCGTGGGCGCTTAATCGCGCTGCAGATTTCCACTATTGGCAATTTAAAGAGCCTGGTGGTTTAGTTGGTGGCTCAGACGGTGAGGGTTTCTTGGTTTCGAGGACTCCTTCGTGTCGCAACTTCGCAGTCCGTTTTCGAACACCGAGAGGTGTAGCCAAAGAGGAGGATAGAGCACGTGTTTCAATCAAGCCTCTCGATCGCATGCGCATGCCGAAATGAGCCGTACGATAATTCGCCAGAGCAAATGCTGAAGGGGCATAGAATCGGTATGCTTGAACAGGCCACATTGCGCCAAACGGTGATAATGCCCATCAAGTGTTCTCGACGGAGCGAAGGCTTGCGTAGAGGAAAGATGAGAGAGCGAACCGTCAACAGCGGAACCCTAACCCTGCTCGCCCCAAACGACCCGATCAGGCAGCGAGCAGCGAGGCGCACCTCTCAAGGACGAACGATGAACACCACGCCCTTCAACAACGGCAACGGAGAGTCAACCATTGAACGAAAAAAACTTTCAATCAGATCTTTGGAAAAAAGTATAGAATATAAAAGCAATCAAAACATTCCTTCAAACGTGAACTTCTCACCAACCCACTGCTGCTCCCAACCATGTCCTGCTCCGAGTTCCTCAAATCCGCAACAATCTCGCCCGCCATCTTCGCCTTACGCCCAGACTACCGCACCCTCCTAATAACCATAGACGGAATAGCACCAGCACCCTCGGACGCTGAGAGCGAACGCCTCCTCCTCGAAGCCGAAACCACCGCCCGCTCGCTCCTCTCCAACAACAAACCCGTCACCTCCCTCCCACACATCGCCCAATGGCGCGAAGCGTACAAGTCCTTCAATGCGAAACCAAACAAAACCCGCAACAGCCTCGAAGCTCTGACCCGGCGAGCCACCGAATCCGGTCTGCCTAGAATCAACCGGCTGACGGACATTTACAATGCCATCAGCGTTAAGCACCAAATCCCGCTCGGAGGCGAGAATCTTGACGCCTACGATGGCGCGCCGCGTTTGATCCGTTCTACCGGGAAGGAGCCTTTCGACACTGCCGCGGGAGGGGAGAGCGTTGTGGAGTACCCGGACGTGGGCGAGGTGGTTTGGTGTGATGACGCTGGGGTCACTTGTCGGAGGTGGAATTGGAGGCAGGGGAGGAGGACTGCGCTTTCGGACGAGACTACGAGGGTGCTTTTTATTCTGGACTGTTTGGACCCCGTGACGGATGGGGAGGTGGAGGCTGCGGGGGTGGAGTTGGTGGAGGCGCTGAGGGGGGCGGAGGCGGGGTCGGGGGTTGTTGTTCAAAAGCGTTTGATGGGGATGGTGTAGTGGGAGTGGTGAGGCGTGTCGTTGCTCGTGTTTCTGCATCGGCATTAAACATCCGTTTTTTGCCCTGAACGTAGCACATTTCTCGGGGAGGATTCTCAAATGCTCGCATTTGATGGCCCAGGACGCCACTGCTGTTCGATCTCTCACACAGCTCCAATCGAAGCCACGCTCGCGAACGGAGCCCAACCCTAACCACACACGTCGTTGTTGGCTGTGCACACATATGGTTCTTGACAAGAAAGTGGATTGATTGAATGTGACATTTCCCTCCGGGACAGTTACATTGTGGAGAATGGGCTTTCTTGGTCGTTGACAGACTTGTCAGATTGTCCGATCTGCGGGCTTTGGATTGGTGGTATGTATGTATAGGTAGCTACGAGCCGTGTGTTTGGGTCGTGAAACGCGTGTGTTGTACCCGTGCCACCTAACATCGGGTGTTACCACTGACAGGGATCACAGCACGGAGAGAGGAAAGAATGTCTGTGTCAGATTTTCATATCATAAAGACAGTCGTATCGTCACGATTGAAGAGACAAATACCAAGCTCCAAGTACAGCAGCTTTAGCATTCAAATTCCAGCCCTAAGCACCCTCCCACTTCGCCGGCCAGATTCCCTCGACTTCCTCGACGAGCCATTTGGCAATGATGGCGTTGACTTCCTCCGGTTTCTCCTCTGCCACCCAGTGGGAAGCATCGACTCTGGCTTCCTTGAGGTTCTTGCATTGCTTGCGCATGGGAGCCATGATCTTGGGGTTGTCGGTTGCGCAGACTGTGTCGTATGTGGCATGAACCTGGGGTGCAAGTTAGAAATGTGCTCTCCTCGGGTATAGTTTATTGATGATGACTTACGAAGAGAACGGGGAACTCAAGGTTGCCGTCGTTCTTCCTCTTCTCGAGTGTGTACGCACGGTTAGCAGCGTGGTTGGCATACCAAGCGTCCGCAGGCCAGAAAGTCGTCCTCTCCATCGCCTCGACAAACTCATTGTAAGCCTCCTCAGATTCGTAAACAGTGTACTCAAGAGGAATATGTCTGAACTTCGGATCCGGCTTCTCCGCACCGCCCATCCACCCACCCTGCTTGGAAACATAAGCGAGCGCGGAAGGCTTTCCCAGCAAGTTAGGGTCGCCCTTTGTGCGGGAAGCACGCAGGAAGGCCGGGATGTCGGCGTCGAAGAAGGCGGAGGCTTTTTCGAAGTCGGTTTCGTAGAATTTCTGGTAAGACCATTGGCCGTGAGGGAATTCGGATTCGGGGTAGATGGTGCGGTCGACGGTTTTGACCAGCTCGTCTAAACCTAACTCGATGACGCCGTAGGGCACGCAGAGGCCGGCGGCGGCGATGCAGTGTTGTGGGTGCGTTGCTGCGAATGTCCAGACGGCTCCGCAGCCCCAGTCGTGGCCTGGAGGGGGCTGTTAGTGGCGAGTTTCTTCGCGAGAAAGTGATGATAGTTCAACTACTCACCGATCCAGACCGCTTTTTCGCGACCAAGGTGCTTCAGCAGTTCGAGCATGCCGATGTTGATTTTCTCTTGAGCGTAGTCTTCTTTGACTTTCCTTGCGGATGATTTACCGTAACCTGGATTGAAGTTAGCATACGAAGATATTGGGATTCGTGAATATCATCTTACATACCAGGCATATCAGGAGCAGCAACACGGAAACCCATGGCTGCAAAAGCGTCCAACTGCGGCTTCCATAGTTTTGCAATGGCCGGCCAGCCGTGGACAAAGATCAGAAGTGGTCCATCCTTGGGTCCGGCAGCGAGATAGTGAAGCTTCCTATCGTCGGCGTATGTGATGTCGTATTCTTCGTAAGGTGCCATTTTCGTCTTGTGGTGAGATGGTGCGAGAAGTTGATGAGGGAAGATGTCGAGAGAAGAGTACCTGGGGTAGAGGTCTAGCTAAGTTATTATAGAGAATTGTATGTATCATGTTTCATATAACGGTAAGCTGACTACGAATCCTACGGCCGTATAGGGATTCGATCATCCGTGCGTGCGTGGAGCGTGGATCACAAATCGTATCGCGGACATAGAGCTTTGTTGGTGGGAGCTTTATACATCACCGATGTCCGGTGGTTTATGCAAGCTGGACCCATGCTGAGGAATTCAATCCCCACTCTTGGGCCGGAGTTGCGTCTC
This sequence comes from Cladosporium sp. MBC 237, assembly GCA_030772445.1. NCBI lineage: Eukaryota > Fungi > Ascomycota > Dothideomycetes > Cladosporiales > Cladosporiaceae > Cladosporium > Cladosporium sp. MBC 237. Next base: position 162,492 of record JAPHCH010000074.1, read on the forward strand.
ATTGGGGAGATGTATAAGGGGAAACGCGACACAAGGCTCGGCTAGGCTGTTGTCGCACCAATTCGGTAGATGCATAACATCGCGGGCCGCCGGTTACCGTACCTCCTACTTTCTACCACAGCTACTGTACCTCCCATCACACAACGATGTTTTATAACACATGCCATTTGTGTGTCGTGCCTTGCGCGACCTCACGTCTACACTTCCATTCACGCCTGTTGTTTGAAAATGAGGAAGGTGCCACTCGCGACGCGCGGCATGAGAAAACATCTCATTCAAACAAAGTACCCGGCATGATGGCTCAAGACATTGGAAAAGTGCATGCTGTGGTAAGGGAGTCGGGAGTATGCCACACTGTGATGCAGTGATGAGACGGTTTGTAGTATGGTCTTTCGCATGGCGTTGAGCGTTGATTGTAGTAGGAGCCGCCTGGTCTTTCCGGGTGTATCAATCTCTTCTTCATGTGCCTGCCGCGTTTGACAACGCAGCACGCCTTCCTCACGAGCAGGAGCACCTCTCCTCAAGTCTCGCCACACGTTGAATTCATGCCTTTGAGCTTCGTCGCCTCGACAATCATCTCACTTCATACCAATTGCCTTGCACTCGCTTTGCCGCTCGTCAATCTGCGCCCACCGCGCCCGAATACTCCACCATGCTGCTTCTCATCCTGCTGGGCCTGCTGGCTAGCCATGTCCTGGCACTTCCTACCATTTCCGTCACAGGCTCCAAGTTCTTCACAAGCGATGGCAATCAGTTCTTCATCAAAGGTACCCAATATCATTCTGACCCGCTTGTCGCAGTCCGCAGCTGACCTATTCGCCACAGGAGTCGCCTACCAGCTCGTTCCCGAAGACCCGCTCGTCGACAACAACCAATGCAAACTCGACGCCGACCTCATGAAAAACCTCGGCACCAACTCAATCCGTGTCTACCATGTTGATCCCTCGGCCAAACACGACGACTGCATGAAAACATTCGAGGACGCTGGCATCTACATCTGGTTGGACCTCGATACCTTTGACACTTACATCCAAGGCCCTGGTATGGAGAAGCCTCAGTGGAACGAGACGCAATACGAGGCCTACCAGCGTGTCATGGACGTCTTTCACAACTACGAAAATTTGGCCGGATTCTTCGTTGGCAACGAGGTCTTGACTGCTCCGAACACGGATGTTGCTGCACCCTACGTCAAAGCGGCTGCTCGTGACATGAAAGCGTATCGTGACGGTATGTGAGCACACTTACTCTCTTCCCACTTTGCCTGCTGACCAATCTTTCACAGAGAAAGGCTACCGGCAGATTCCCGTCGGCTACACCGCTGCAGACGTTGCCTCTTTGCGCCCGATGCTCCAGAACTACCTTGTTTGTGGCACCGATGCCTCCGAAGCTGTCGACTTTTACGCCTTGAATGCCTATGAATGGTGCGGCGACGAAGCTACTTACGAAACTTCCGGCTACTCTTTCCTTCAAAAGAATGCCTCCGAATACAACGTCCCAATCTTCTTCTCCGAGACCGGCTGCAATGTGATCAAGCCTCGCTCGTTCAACGACCAAACTGCCATTTTCGGCGACAAGATGGTTGACACGTGGTCTGGAGCCATCATCTATGAGTGGATCCAAGAAACCAATGACTACGGCCTCGTATCTTACGACCAAAGCGCCACCCCGACAAGTGCTGCCCCAGGCGGTGACGCACAGTTTGGCAGATCCGGCACGCCATCACCTATCAGCCCAGATTTCGACAACCTAAGCAAGCACTGGGCGACTCTCTCGCCAACTGGTGTTCGTAAAGATGACTACAACCCATCATTCAGCCCTCCACCATGCCCTGCTTTCACCAGCGGCGCATGGGCAGTCAAACCCGATGCACCCCTGCCTACTGTCGGGTACGAGAGCAACTCACCTTCTGGATCGTCGACTGGTTCAGCCACCGCTTCCGCTTCCGTCTCTGCTACTGACAAGGCTCACCCGGGCGATGGTAACAAGGCAGCGGATGACGGAAGTCCCACCGCGCGTAGCGAGGCTGCCACATCCAGCGGTGCGGCTGCAAATATGTTCGCTGCTTCGACTTCTGCTGGGCTCTGGTCGGGCTCTTGGCTTGGACTGTATGTCACGCTCTGTGGTGCGGCTGGATTTTTCTTCCTTTTGTAAGACCAGAGATGATGAGCTCTTCGAGTGGAGAAAAAGTGCATGAGGTGCATTTAAATTTCTCTACAAAGACACAACAGCACTTGGGGAAGTGGGTCCCCGGAGCGACTAGCCTTGATGGCCGATATAATCGATTTTGCATTGGAGGCTTCAGCATTTCGGCATCAACTGCTTGCAGACAATGCGTACATCTGCTTGATCACAAGATCAATGTACTAACACTCAATGCTACCCCTCTCATCACATTTTTTCACTTCAAATTGATGGTATTTCGTGCCCTATACTTAGGCTAATTACCACACTAATCGGCGATACTTTGTTTAAATCACCTAGCTAGTCTGCTAGATCTACATGACCTGCTATAACAAACACAGGACACGAAATACCACTATTGTGCCGTGCATATTCACTGGCAACGACATTTTGCGAAGATACGGGAGCGTGTAGGCTAGGTAGGTTTGTAGTCCGCAGGTTGCCTGGACCCGATTGAGCGAGCTGATGAATTACAACATTTTTTTTTTTTTGAGATTCGGCATAAGAAATGTTTCTGAGCAATGCAATTCAATTCTTTTTTTCTTTTTCTTTTTCTTTTTCTTTTCTTTCGTGTCATCTCGCTTGGGTATCTACTTACTTACATCGTACACTTTTTCCATCCCCACCGTAGAGGAGACCTCGCCCCCGTGAACCCCGTCCTGGACCCCGCCTCCCTTTTGTCTCCCGTTCGCTCATGCAAGGTATCTCAAGGGAAAAAAAAAACAAAAAGAAAAAGAAAAAAAAGCCGAAACCTGCCTCCCCCAAACCCGAAAGGGAACCGAAAAAAACGCCTGGAATAGTACATTCGCCATGAACAAAAGCCCGGGCAGCCATGAAAAGCCCGACCCGACCGAAAAGCGCCTAGTCATCGTCGACGAAAATCGCGCCACCGCCGTGGGAGATCGAAGCTTCGACATCGGGCGCGTCGGCCTTTGAGCGCTTCTGAGCGACTGCCATGCCGTCGTCGAGATCGCGCTTGCGTTTCTCCCCGAAGCCGTCGTTGGTCGGGGTGTCGTCGTGCTGGGTGCGGTGGCCGTTGGATACCGGTGCGGCTTCTTTTTGCTTCGGTGCGGGGGCCTCGTCGAGGGGCATGATGTCGTCGTCGGCGTCGACGTCGGCGTGGTCTTTGAGGTCGTCGCCGGTGATTTCTGGCTTGGGTTTTGTTGGGAGTTGAAGGTCTGCGATTTCGAGTTGTAGGGAACCGTGATCTTCGATGTGCGGAGTGGTACTGAGGACGAGGTCGACGCGGGACTCATCGCTGTCGTCGGTTACGGTGATGAAGTCGCTGCTTGAGAGATTGACTCCAAGCTCGGAGAGGGGACGATCGAGGTTTTCCTCAAGATCTGGGTCGTAGATGACTCCGACGCTGGTGGAGATGGAGAGCTCTTCGCGGTTATATTTGAGTGTCATTTCAAGCTCTGCAACAAGCTGTGATACGGTTGCGGAAGACTGTTTTGGCACTCGAAGGCGGGCGTAGACTGGCGAGCAGACAGGGCAGCGAGGATTTGGAGGACGAAGGCCCTCGCTTGTGATGATTCGTTCTGTGCTTCTGGAGTTGAGGAACACCATTCTTGATCCGCCGAGGGGTAGGTCGTCTTTTCCTGCGAGAGTGACAGTTGGAAGGCTGTTGTTCGCCGTGGGCTTGGCCATGGCATCACTTTTGCCGGCTTGGCTCTTGAGGACCTTGTATGACTGCATTACTGAAAGACTGGCGGTGAGGGCGTTCGAAGTCGCGATAGCTGGGATGATGTTGCCTGCCATCTGCTTGATCTCCCACTCACTGTTGGTGGGAATGCCGAAAACGTGTGATCGAAGGTTGGCCGCTGCGGAGACGAAATCCAACGTATCCTTGTCGTCCTTGTCAAAGTCGATGGTCTGCTCGCCAGCCTGGACACGGCTACTAAGGATGTCCAGGCTGTAGCAGAAGACTGCCAAATTCTCCTCGACAGACCAGATTTTCTGGTCTTGTACAGATAAAGTTTGGCCCAACTTGACAAGATCCATTTCCGCTTTCAAACTGTCAAAACTGAGAGGCTCCGGCGGTGTACGACTCTTCCACATATCGCTGATTGATCTCAGGCGCTCGATGTCCTCGTGGAAGACCTTGTCGAAAACCGCCTTCGCGAATCCACTTGTGCCCATCAAGCTGCGGATATTCTTCAAAGCCTGTGCTTCCAGCCTGAGTTTGAAAACTTCCTCCGCGTTGTCTGCATCCGTGACTGCCACTTCTGAAGAGTCTTCTTCGCTAGTGCCGAATAGCTCCGGGAAGAGATATGATTTTGCCCAGACGATGCAATGGATAGGCTGGGAAGGCGTAGATCTGATGGTGCAGATTGGGAAACTCTTCTGCACTGGCTTAGGGTTGCAGTCGTAGCATTCGGTGATGCCCTTTTGAATGGCCTGGACCTGTCCATTGAAGCCGGTGGTTCCACTTTCGATGAGCGGCACATCGGCCGCCAGACACATGCGATTCACGTGTTGGCGAGCTTTGAGGTTGTCCAGTGCGTTGAATACAATGTCGAATCCAGTGAAGAAGTCAACATTGTACTGTGAGTCGAAGATGTTGCCGTGGTGGGCTTCAATGTTCGCAGCCGGGTTGAATTGGCTCGCCGTCTCCTTTGCGACAATTGCCTTTGGCTTCTTGATGTGTTGCTTCCTGAAAAGGAATTGGCGGTTCAGGTTGCTCAAATCGATGGTGTCCAGATCCACGAGGACGATGCCCGGCGTGCGCGCCAGAAGCGTGGGCACCAGGGACTCCTCACTTGTGTCGTTTGACTGAGTGTATCCTGTTCCGAAACCAGAGCAGACCAGATTCTTGAGAAGTTCGCAGCCAATGCCTCCTGCGCCGACCACCAGCACCCTGCTGTCTTTGACGCGTTTTGCTAGCGGTAGGCCGAGCGCCTGGACCATACCGCGGTCTCTCTTTTGCATGTTGGGCGATGTTCGACTTCGGTGGTGTTGGTCTCGTGTGTAGGCGGGTGGATTGGAGGGTGGTTGCGCGCCGGCCAAAGTTTTCGAGCGCGCGCGATTGCGTGAGCGCAGATGGTGTAGAGGTGTGTTTAAGCGCAATGAGTGCACGTGATGACACGAGTGAGGGCTCGAATGGGCGTGAGCAGTGAGAATAGCCGAGTCGGGGGTTGTTGGCGCGAGGACGTCGGTAGCTGCGGGAGCCTGACGTAGGCTATCGCAAGCGAGTCGCGAGACGGGGATTGGCGTTGATGGATTGAATGGGTGGAATGGGTGATATAAGAGGGAGGGTGAATGAGTAAGTGAAAGGATGAGAGGCTGAGAAGAAGAGAGGGACAGAAGAAATGGAGTGATGATCTTCACGCGCGCGAGACTTTTCTCCGTCCTCCCGTTTGCCTTTTGAGGCTCTGTGTCTCCTTCAAGCTCTCTCGCGCGCCAAAGTTACGTGGAAGCGTGGCACCTCCCGAAACGTCGCTTCCTCACTTCCCCATTCGGACTTTGCTCCAGTCGAACGTCACTCTATACTTTTCACTTCATGCATTGAACTTAACTTCATTGCACAGTCTCACATGTCAATATACACATACAAGTGTACTCATACACTGGCGGCGATATCCTGTCGGTATTCCACTTCGATATCGCGTAGGTAAATATTCATGTTCCCATACGTCGTTGTCAAGAATACTGGATACGACACTCGATATTGTCAGCGCCATGCACTCGAATGAATGATTTGTCCAGCTTGACTGGCATTTGATGCCCGCAGTCTCTGAATGAACCGCTCGGTGAACCTGGGCATCTATACGATACATATTCCACCAACCTTGTCCCGGAAGTTCTAGGTCTAGCTAGCCACGACAAAATGCATCGATGGTCTGGGTTTGCCTGCCGTTCCTCTGTTGCTCTCCCCGGAACTCTCGGTTGTGACTCTCTCAGGTCTTTCAGCCTCACTACAGAAATGATTGACGCCGGTAGGAGCTCGAAAAGCCGATCATAACCCGTGGGCTGTGGGGTCACGATGGCACGTTGGACAACCTGCGACGATGCTGGTCCACACTCCAAGGATACACACTGACGCCACTGATCATGCCTCATCGACATTCCTTTGACAACTCACCTAATGGCCTTGAGAGGACGCCCATGCGTGAAGAACACCTCTGGTGAAGGCGGGCCAGCCCGTTTTGTCCTGCTCCTCAACACATCCTCGCTGGCAGGCCTTTCCGGTTAATGACCTGGGTCATGCGCTGTGTCCACTCGTTTGCCATTAACTACACATCGCCAGTATTCTAATGACATCCCTCTTCGTGCAAAATCGACGTCCAAAACCGATCTTACTGCACATTTACCAGCTGCTTGAATGACCGCCATCGAAGTCGCTCTCACCGTCACTGCAACCCAGTCCCCAGACAGCCAGTATTGCATCGACTCTGAGCATTGCATAGCCCTCCTGTCGACCGTGGTCTTCATCTTTCCACCATTTTTTGATGGAACCTGAGGATCATGTAAACACCAAAACCGATGGCCAGCGGCGTTCGCCGCCAGTTGCGCAACCACAGGAGGACCATGCTTGGTGGAATGGTGGCCTCTCTGATCTAACATATTTTGATGCCCAATTCTTCGAAAATGAGGTCCGCGATGACGCCGCAATCGAACCAGCACTGGCAATCGGTCCGTATGTTCAGCACAGTACAAATATGCCCGGCGGTGAATGGACATACCCAGCCGCTGGTGAAGATGTATCGGGACCTGGCACAACTGATTACAATATTTCAGCTCCCACATTCAATGACGGCAACACTGCGCTAGTGAATGAGCTCGACCATGGCGACTTTTCTCATATATTCGGCAACATGGGTCATTCCGGTGAACAGCAAACCACCGCCAACGCACCAAACGATTTCAACGATCCCTATCACGATTTCGCATCATCGCAAGTCAGATTCCCAGATCTATCAGATAACGCGCCCAGTCAAGATCCGATCTTTTACAATAACTACGCCCAATCGTCTTACACAGCAACGTCAACCGCATACATGACACAATCTTTGAACGACCGATCTGTGGACCAGACTTCAATGCAGTTATCTCAACCCCCCACTTCGCCCTCAATCAGACGCCCTCGAAGGAGGCGACGAGGTTCGACAGATTCGATGCAAACACCGGAACCATCGCGTCTCAAGAGACAGTGTGCAGGTTGCGACAAGTCGTTCTATTCATCAAAAGACCCCGACAGAATCCGCTGCACACGCTGCTACGACAAACACGTCAAACACACCGCCGGTCACACGACGTACAACTTCGACCCCAACTCCACCGTCGAAAGCGCATGGCTCACACTTTACCCGAATATACCTCCCCTCGTCCTCGCAGGAGACGATGTGGAAGTCGCCAGAACGCACGATCAAGATTACTGTCGTCGACTCGTCGAAGCTGTTTCGCTCCCGTACACAAGCGACGATAGTGGTTCGAAAGAAGACCAGCAAAGAGTCGCGCAGCAAACAAAGTTGAACAGGAAACCTTTCGACAGCGCGCAGTACCGCGATGATCTAGTAAACGCTCGCATCCGCTTCTTGTTCGTAAGTCTATACCTTTCAAGCCCTGCAAAATGACCTAGATTTTCGCACCACTAACATGATCTCCAGCAAATCGCCCTCAGCTACCATGCCGGAGGTCCATCAATGTACGACACTGGCGGCGACAACTCCGGCTACGGCGAAGACAGAACGATGAAATTCTCCGACCGCATGGAAAGAATCATTCAACTCTTGACAGTAAGTCTTGACCCAACATCCAAATCATTTGCACCCTACCAGCTTCCCAGCAAACACACTGACTAACACAAAGCCCACACAGACCGACAAAGACATCGCAATGGACGTAATCGAAGGCCGCGGCGTGACAGCTCTCGTACACAATCCCAACAAATACGAGCGTGTAAGTATCATCACCTTCTTTCGACCCTCCCCAAACAACCGGCAAGCTAACCCCCTTTTTTTCTCGCACAGCGAAAACGCGACAACAAAAAATCCAACGACACAAAACAAGACCTCCAAGAAAAAGGCAAGCAACTGCACATGCTCGAAGCCGGCGGTGGCGGCGGCGGCAGCAGTGGCAGCAGTATCTTCCCACCCCCAACGCCAGCCAACCCAGCCATCCCGCCCCCAATATCCACGCTCGAGCGAAGCCTAAGCGATTCGATGGCGCAGCACAACATCGAGCACAACGTCCAAGCCGCTTTCAGCGCGCAGTTTGGGGCGGAGGATTACGATGAAGCTGAACTACAGCGGCATTTGGAGCGGGGGTCTGGGATGACGCCGATGGGAGAGACGGAAGGTGGTCTTGGGGAGTATGGTGGTGATTTGGAGGGGTACCAGCCTGCTCGGTTTGGGGCGTGAGGTGTGAGATGAATATATCTCCGGAAACGCTCGCGAGGTCAGGTGGGGTGTATGCGCATTGGTTTGTTGGACTCGTGATTTGATGTGATGTGATGACGATGTGCTGGCATGGGCTAGACAGGGTGTCATTCTTCGCTTTGGGGCATACCAGCCTCAACCGATGCCACAGGGAAGGAGTTCGGGTTTATACAGGATTGATATTGAACTACGAATGCAGGTGTCTGTTGTTTTCGAACTGGATCTTCTCATTGGAAAATTGCGCGCACGTTGAAGTACAATTATTTACAGAAAGAATCTCCCGTGCTTCTTCGGGAAAAGAAATTGCCAGAAGTCCCATTTCCCGCTGATACCTTTTGATGTCCAAAAGTAGAAAAGAAAATAAAAAGATGATGATGATGATGATTCACACGAACCGTAGCCGTGCAAAAGGAAAACGAAACCAAAAAAGCCATGCCGAAGAATACAATAACAAAACGCCATGCATTAAATCAAAACAGTTGATCTTTTGACTCCCCTCCCGGTTTTTACATGTACGCGTTATTTGAAGTTTTTTACTCGTCTTCTTCTTCCAACTCGGCAGTCTAAATTAATCTGTTAGTGAAGGTTCTTGAGAGCTGAGTGGGGTATATGTGAATCAATCACTTACGTCTTCGTGGAAAGCCTTGCCCTCAAGCGTAGGCTTGATCATGCCGATGCGAATGGCGAAATCACCGAAGCGCTCGCCCTCGTTGCGCTCAGCGGCGTAACGCTTGAACAGCGGCTTGAGGATGGAGAGGATTTCCTCTTCCTTGATGGAGCTGCGGTACAACTTGTTCAGACGCTGGCCGTGGTAGCCACCGCCGAGGTACATGTTGTAGGCGCCGTAGGCCTTGCCGACAAAGGCGACTTCGGCGAGCCAGGGGCGCGCGCAACCGTTGGGACAACCAGTCATGCGCATGACGATGCTGTCTTGGCGCAGACCGCACTCTTCGATCGCACCCTCGAGCTTGCTGATCAGCTCGGGGAGGTAGCGCTCGGACTCGGCCATGGCGAGACCGCAAGTGGGGAAAGCAACACAGGCGGAAGAGCTGAGGCGGAGGGCGGAGAAGTTGGTGTTGTCGAGCTTGTACTTGGCCATCAGGTCCTTCATGGTCTGGAGGTCTTCCTCGTCAACGCGGGAGAGGATCAAGTGCTGGTTACCGGTCAGGCGGAACTCGCCCTTGTGCACCTTGGCGATCTCGTTGAGACCGGTCTTCATGGGGAACTCGGCGGTGTCCTCGATGCGACCGTTCTCAATGAACATGGTAAAGTGCCACTTGCCATCCTCATCCTTTTGCCAGCCGAAGGTGTCAACGTTGGACTCAAAGTGGAAGGGCCTGGGCTCCTCGAACTTCTCGCCCCAGTACTCCTCAACCTTCTGCTTGAAGACGTCGGCACCCATGTTGTCGATGGTGTACTTCAGACGGGCGTTCTTGCGGTTCTGGCGGTTACCGTTGTCGCGCTGGACGAGCATGACCTTCTCGCAAGCAATGTGGACCTTGTCGGCCGAGACGAAACCGAAGTTGGTACCGGTGCGAGGGTAGGTCTTCTTCATGTTGTGGGTCACACCCATACCACCACCGGCGAGCAAGTTGAAACCAACGAGGTTGCCGTCGTCACCCTTGATGGCAATGAGACCAATATCGTGGGCGTAGACGTCAGTGTCGTTGTGAGGCGGGATGGCGATGGTGATCTTGAACTTCCTGGGCAAGTAAGTCGGGCCGTAGATGGGCTCCATCTCCTGAACAGCGTTACCGGCAACCTGCTCTTTCTTGCCATCGTCGTCTTGGATCCAGATCTCGTGGTATGCGTTGGAAGCAGCCGATGGCAGGAGGTGGTCTGAGATCTTCTGGGCGCAGGCGTTGGTGTCCCTGTGGAGCTTGTTAAGCTCAGGCAGTGAAGAGCACATGACGTTACGGTTGATATCACCGCAAGCAGCGATGGTGGTCATGAGGGCCTGGTTGATGGCCTGCATAGCGGGCTTCAGCTTGCCCTTCACAATACCGTGGAACTGGAAAGTCTGACGAGTGGTGAGCTTCATGGTCTCGTTGCCCAGGTTATCAGAGATGGCGTTCATCTGCTGCCATTGAAGGGGAGTGGCGACACCACCAGCGAGACGGCAACGGATCATGAAAGAGTAGGCGGGCTCCAAACCCTGGGCCTTGCGCTCATCACGCAGGTCACGGTCGTCCTGCATGTAGGTACCGTGGAACTTGGTGAGCTGCTGATCGGAAGCACTGATGGCGCCAGTGGAAGGGTCGTTCAGACCCTCAACGATGGTACCACGCAAGAAGTTGGAGTTGATCTTGATGTCCTCGTTGGTGATTGGTGGAGGCTCATCGGGCAGACCCTCGATGTTGTTCACACCGAGAGCGTCCCAAAGCTTGGGCTCCCACTCGCCGTAGCCGGTCTGGTAGCCATCGGGATCCTGGTCATCACCAAGACCGATGTCGGCGAGAGGCTGAGCACCGAGCGTGGTGGCACGAGTAAACAGGTCCTTACCGGGCTTGTTGTAGTAGTGCTTGTCCTCCTTGCGTGGCCAGTAGTGTGAGTCTCCGAGAGCAAAGACGGAGAACTTGACGTTGGCAAGATCAAGGTCTGTGGAGTCCTTGACGGCAGCCCAGAAGTTAAGACCGTTCTGAGGGAACTCACCCTGACCAGCAGTGGAAGTGATGAAGACAATGTTCTCCTCGTTAGCCAGGTCCTCAACTGGGTAGTCGTCCATGGCCATGAACATGCTCTTCAGACCTCTGGCCTTAGCGCGAGAGGCCAGGCGCTTGGCAAGAGACTCTGCGTTGCCGTTGTCAGAAGCGAAAAGGATGGTGACCGGGGCGCCCTGGAGGCCCTCGAGAAGGGCCTCGTAGGCATCCTTGGCCCTGCGCTTCTGCACCTGGCGCACTTCACTACCGTAGCTCTGTGCCAGGTTGGCGTGGAACTCGGGGTCGCGCTTCATCAGCTGAGTGAGCTTGTTGTCGCGACGCAGGAAGTCCTGAAGCTCCTGCTTGATGCGCTCAGAGTCGAGCTGGAAAGACTCCTCGCCCTTCTCCTCGGCCTTGGGGTTCCAGCGGTAAAGCGGCCAGTAGCCGATATCAACCGCCTTCTTGGTCTCCTGGAGAGCATTGAGAGGGCTGTCGTCCTCACGGTTGTAGGGAAGGTAGGCAAGAACGATGGAGGGACCATCGAAGGCCTCGGCCTCCATGAAGGCCTGGAGAACCTGGGTGTAGCTGCTGTAGACGGCGACGGATGCGACGTAGGTGTTGCCGTAGTTCATGGCATAGAGACCAATGTCCTTCTTTCTGCGGGCAGCGTCCTGGGCTGCACGCTCGCTGTAAGGAGTGGAGTCGACAACGAGCATGTTGACATTCTCGCCGGAAGCGATAACGTGGTGCACACCAGAGTTGCCGAGATCGTAGCTCCAAGCATCGCTGCCGATGAGCCACTGAGACTCGTTGTAGAACAAGCCCTTGTTGGCGAGGAACTCTCTCGACTGAGGCGAGCCGTCAGTACCGAGACGAGCAATGACCTCGGGAGCAAGCTTGTTGGCCTCGTCGGCCTTATCAGCGGCCAAGGCCCACTGGCTGAGGTACTTCAGCGGCGCCTCAGTGGTGAAGGACTTGTTCTTCGCGGCCTGCTGGACCTCTGCGACGAAACGCTTCCTGTGCTCTTTGCGCGCAAGGAGAGAACCGAAGCCGTATTCGGGATTAGCCTTCAGGGTGCTGCTGATACCGGCATCCTTCCTTGCGAGAGAGTTGGCGATGTGCAGTCTCTGGCCGAACAATTGGTCAAGGACCTTCATGTAAGCGTTCTCAAGCTCGGGCTGCTTGAGAGCAACATCCCTCTGCAAGCTAGGAAGGCCAGAGCTGGGGCCCTCGTGAAGGCCAATCTCCAAGTTCTGAATGGGGTTTTGGCCGTGCAGGTTCTGGAAGATACCGGACAGGGCCTGAGTGACGGTCAATTCCTCGACGTAACCAAGCTGGTATCCGACAATTAGCGGGCCTTGTCCGTTGCCAGCGCCGCGCAGAGCCATCAGAAGGTCCAACAGAATCGGTCCCCACTTGGTGGTCTTTCTCTTGATCTGTTCCAGAACGGCAATCTTCTTGACGCTGGAAGGAAGAACTTCGGTCAGTCTCTCGGTGAGCCAGGGCCTGTACAGGACAGGGGTGATCAAGCCAGTGTTCTTGAAGAAGTCCTGAGCTGATGCCTGGTCGATTTCGGCGCTGAAAAGACCGGGGTCAGAGCCGAAGAGGAACATGGCGGACTCGGCATTGGCAGGGCCAGAGTAGTGGAAAGGGCTGTAGCTGCGGCCGGTGGAGGCCTTGATCTGAGACCAGATGGAAGAGCAAATAACCTCGACATCATCAGAGCTGACAGGCTTCGCCTGCGACTCAACTGTGGTCGCGGACTCTGCCTCGGAAGCCGCCGAGCTCGAAACCTTGTTGTCGGTAGAAGAAGAGGCAGTAGAAGGGTCGCGAGTGCTGGCGGTAGGGGGCGAGAGAGTGCCACTTGCGACAGCACGAGCCCTCTCTTCCGAGGGAACTGCTGAAGGCTTGACCGCGCGCCTGCCTTCGCTGGCGTAGATGGTGGTCTCCTCGCATTTGGTGGCCTGGTAAGCCCGGGCCAAGTCAACGTTCAGCACCTGCTGGCACAATTGCCTGCTCTCGTGCTGAATAGGGTTGTCCGCCTTGCTGTTCGCTGCATCGTAGAAGTGGATCACACCACGACCGCTCTGGATGGCCAAAGAGTGAGCAGTGAGGGACAGGTCCTGCGCCTCTTGCAGAGAGTTACTCTGTACGAATGTGAAGCCAGAGTTCCTGATGCTGGTAATGTCACCGTAGTCAGGGTATCCTGTGGGGTGGAGAGAAACGTGGATGACCACGGGGTATTGTGCAAGTTTGTAAAGGTGGGGGATGCTCTTGACAAGAATGTCGCTCGAAGTTGTTACGCTCGTGAGCTTGCCATTGCGCAAAGGCTGGAAGGCCGAAAGAAGAGGGTCGGCGTTTTGGCGAACGGGGAGGATCTCGGGGAGTGTCTCGCAGACGATCGAGTTTGCCTTGTTACCGGCGTACTGCGCCAGGAACTTGGAGAACTCTGACTCGGTGGCGAGGGAGGGCTGGACGGAAATGATTACATCGGAGGAGAGGTAGGCGATACGGGCCACTGCCAGAGGATGTCAGTACTCCGTTCCAATGAGGCTTGTGGTTCTTTTGCCTCGCGAAGGGGATGAAGGAGTGGCTTACCCGCCTCGCCTGCGGTCAAGATGGAAGCCATGCTCGCGAAGAAGAAGCCAATCTATCCGCGTTGCTGGCTGTGAGGTAGTAGTGGTAAGAGAAGTTAGACCACCTCCTCTGGAATGTAGGCAGTGGGAGAGAGAGGAGTAGAGGAATGACTGATGGTGGTAATCACACGCAGGCGGATGGCAAAAGTGTTGTCCCACAGTTAACTTCTCCCACCTAGCAGCGCCGAGCATGGCTCCAGTCGCCGATTGCGGGAGATGGAATTGTAACATCAGCGATATGATTGGTCAGTCCCCGCAATAACGAGCACGCCATCGCAAGAACTGCAGACTTGCGTCTGAGGATGGCCGAGGGCTGGTGAAAAAATTTCCCAATCGATGCATCATCCATCTCCGTCTTTCAAATGATAATATTCGTGCCGTCTTTGCCATATTACTCGCCGGTCTTGTCGATGTGTTTCTTGAAGTCGTAGCCATCTTTGTTGCATCGAACACTTTGAGGTTACTAATCGTTATTTGTAAACGTCAGGATCGAAGAGATATGGCGGCCCCGCTAGAACCCTGGGTGCGGAAGGGGTCCTCCGCAACGCTGTGGCCAACATGGCAAAGTTACTTTTTGTTGTCAACATCTCCTGCTCCTGACGAAGTGTTTTTGCATGAAGGCTTGTCGTGTATTTCCTGTGTTGCTGCTGGGCATATTTGGGCTTCGTTAAGAATTGGGCGTGTTTTCGGATGACTTCCATATCCCGAGGCCAGTCGAGACATGACTCGGTACTTGGAGATACATCTAAGATGTGGAAAAAAGCAAATGTTGGCCTGCCGAAGGTCAATGGCACAAGTATGGTATGGTATGCAACAAAGTTCATGTTGCCAAATCAGAACAAAGTGATGTTGCCGCCAAGCTTCGCATTCGATCTACCTCCGTATTGGAGGAAGGTGCAATCACGCAATACTGAACAGGCCCAGAAAAGGCAGATCGCTTGGGAGGGTGGATATCAGGATTCCAGGCACGCAATCATTGAGTACCTTCCAGGACGCTGGCAAGGCTACAGAATGTCGATGGAATAATCCTAACGTTCTGCATTCAAGGATGATGACTTCTAGGTCCATCGCCAGCCGACACAAAATATCATGGAGTTCCATGGATACTGAGTTGTTGCTGCCTCCTGCCTCCTACATCCTACATATGCCTAGGAGGTAGTGCATATATTACGAGCTTGGATCTTAAGATGAGTGACATCTGTTACTTGGGTGTGCCACGAGACATTTTGACGCGGTGGTATATTTCTTGTCAGGAGTATGAGTGCCCCTGATTGACGAATTTGGGAAATATCGCTGGTTTGTGTTGTAATGTCGATGGATTCTTGTTCAAAACATTACCATCTAGTGTTCGAAGGCCGTTTACCAAAAGTGCTCTCACATCAATGACATACTCTCGCATCACTATTGTTCTCTTCTCCTCCAAACCACTGTATGAATCCAAAAAGCCATCGTATGGAGGAGACTTGACAACTTTTGTGAGTTCAGACGACTGATTCAAGGCCTGGTACATTTGACAATGACACGTGCCCTTTCGATAGCTCAAGAACCAGGACGCTTTCTCTAAGCGATTTCACTGCAAGTTTCAAGTCCCATGGCATTCTTACGGCATTACTCTGCTCGGTGGCTGAACGGCAAACAAGTGCTGCGTATCCTTGGCACGTGCAGCAATTGCTTGGTGCGAGTTGGTGAATAATAATGTACGGGTAAGCCGGGGGAGTTAGGAGGTACTGTCACGAATAGATTGGATGATCAGAGTTGTTGCATAGTGGGCGGTATGGCTTCGACCGCCTTCCACAACCGAAAGAGCATAGAGAGAGCCTGGAAGTAGTACCTCCGTAGGTGCATCGGCATACTGAAAGTAGTGTATCTTGTGTATTGTGGCTGTTGACGGGGCCTAGACAAAAGAAGGGTTGGCGGCCGGTGGCTCAACACGCTCTTGGGCCCAGTCCACGCCATCGAGAGTCGCAGGCAAAGTGGGGAAGAGAGAAAGCCGCGACCGGGTGTGTGTGTGCCATCAGCAAGCGAGCGGCGGAGGGAGCACGCTTTCATGCTTTATTACTAGTATTACCAACCACCAACCACACACACGGCCGGCAGCGCTCCTCGGCCTAGGGCATCGACATCACCTCTTCCAACTACCATCCCTCTATACCACTCCCCTCCACTACCGCCGTCGCCGACGACTTCCTCCCCCCGTCGATCCTATTGTTCTCGACGTTTCATACCCGCGGAGCCTGTAGCGTGTCTCGGATGCGATGACATCGACGCTTTGAGCCGCGAGGCCACCGAACTCAGCCTTATCCCAGCGCGCCCTGATCACCAAGCACGCCGGTTGCCGCCAGGGAGATCGTCCACATCCACGATTGTCTCGACTCTGCCAGACATTGAGCCACCCAAAACACCCCACGCTCCATCCGCCAAACATCGCCCATGACAGGCCTTACGGCCAAGCACCACGAATCAGCCATGCCTCACTCCAGCGAGAAGCGCAGCTTCTCAGGCCAGGCCCTGAGCACCAACTCCAAGGTCAACAACACCGCCGGCCAGAAGATCAAGAACTTCTTCCGCATCAACAGTCTCTCCAGGGAGAACTCCGCCGTCAACTCCGAGACTGCCAGCATCGAGAAGGGCCACGAGGGCACCTCCACCCCGCAGTCACAGCAAAACAAGGGCAGCTTGCGTCACAGCAGATTCATACCTCATCTCACTCGTGGCAGAAGCACGACTGTCGCCTCCGAGGGCAACACGCTGGATGATGGCATGAGCCCGACCGCACACGCGAACCCCTACTTCCAGCATCAAGGTCCTCCTGCATTACGGCATCACAATGACAGCAGCGTCCCGCCCTCACCGCCAGATACGCCAAACAACCCGCAAAAGTCGGGCGATCCCAACCTTGGAACCCAAGCAGCAGCTGTGACTGGGAAAGAGGAGCTCGCGAGAAAGCTTAGGAGAGTTGCCAGCGCCCCGAACGCGCAAGGTCTCTTCTCCAGTAAGACGAAGAAGAAGAGCGACGGCAGCGAGGACAGCAGACCGCCTACCGCGGATTTCGAGAAGCCTAAGATGAACGGCATTGGCATGCACGGTAACGGTAGTGCGCTCTCCATGGTAGAGACCATGCCCGGCGATCTGGCTCCGATCAATGGCCCGAATGGAATACCCAGCCCCGGCAAGATTCGCAGTAGTGTTGCGTTCCGCCGCACCTACAGCAGCAATAGCATCAAGGTGCGAACTGTAGAGGTCGGGCCGTCCAGTTTTGACAAGATCAAGCTTATTGGAAAGGGCGACGTTGGAAAGGTGTATTTGGTGCGCGAGAAAAAGAGCAGCAGGTTATACGCAATGAAGGGTGAGTCTAGAGCCTCTTGTCGGAAAGCGCAACAATACTAACATCCTTCAGTCCTGTCCAAGAAGGAAATGATCAAGCGCAATAAGATCAAGCGAGCACTTGCCGAACAAGAAATTCTGGCCACCAGCAACCACCCATTCATCGTTACACTCTACCACTCGTTCCAATCAGACGACTCATTGTATCTCTGTATGGAGTACTGCAGTGGTGGCGAATTCTTCCGCGCGCTACAGACCCGACCAAATAAATGTGTCGATGAAGACGCAGCTAGATTCTATGCCGCAGAAGTAACGGCCGCGCTGGAGTATCTCCACTTGATGGGATTCATCTACCGTGATTTAAAGCCCGAGAGTAAGTTTCTATCGAAAGAGACTCATCTTGGAAGAAAGATGCTAACATCACCAAGACATTCTGCTGCATCAATCCGGCCACATCATGCTTTCAGACTTTGATTTGTCGAAGCAATCAGATCCCGGCGGAGCCCCGACCATGATGTACGCATCTTCACGTTCTTCCGGAGGCATCACCTCGAACCCGAACAATAACAACTTGCCAACAATCGACACAAAATCTTGCATTGCCAATTTCCGTACAAACTCGTTTGTCGGCACAGAAGAGTATATTGCAC
The DNA here is from genome assembly GCA_030772445.1 of Cladosporium sp. MBC 237. Classification (NCBI taxonomy): domain Eukaryota; kingdom Fungi; phylum Ascomycota; class Dothideomycetes; order Cladosporiales; family Cladosporiaceae; genus Cladosporium; species Cladosporium sp. MBC 237. The sequence goes on from JAPHCH010000074.1 coordinate 180,302, forward strand.
CGGAAGTGATCAAGGGCTGCGGACACACGAGCGCGGTGGATTGGTGGACTCTCGGCATCTTGATTTACGAGATGCTGTTTGGTACGACACCTTTCAAGGGTAAGAACAGAAACGCCACGTTCGCAAACATTTTGAGAGACGAAGTGCCTTTCCCCGAAGGCAACGGCTCGCCCAATATTTCCAAGTAAGCTCGCTCATTCTCCCTGCCGTTCCCACGAGGACTTTACTAACATCTACCTCTTCAGCCTCTGCAAGTCCCTCATCCGCAAGCTTCTGATCAAAGATGAACTTCGCCGCCTCGGCTCTCGCGCTGGCGCCTCCGACGTCAAGTCCCACCCCTTCTTCCGCAGCACATCATGGGCTCTCCTCCGCCATTCCAAGCCACCCATCATTCCCAATCAAGGACGTGGCATCGACACTCTAAACTTCCGCAACGTCAAGGAATCGCAGAGTGTCGATCTCGGCACCGGCACGAACAAGGGCTTCGGTATGAGCGCAAGCAAGATGAAGGGCGTCCCTCTCGACTCAGGTCTCGCAACTCCTGGTGGCGAAATCGCAGATCCCTTCGAGGAGTTCAACAGTGTCACCCTCCACCACGAAGGCGACGAGGCGCATCATCATGCCCAACAGGAACACAATCACGGTAACGTGGGCGAAGCTAGATGATCCCAGCAGTAGACCACGCTGTCTACATCAACACCCCATCGATCGGGCAGGTTAAAGTCCAGGCTGAGTAACGACAACTGTCACGCTACAGCCTCGGCTTCCGACCTTGAAATTATTTATCTGGTTCTACTTTCATTGTGCGCGGGCGAGGAGTTTTTGTTGCTTGTTGCTGTTACTGTTGCCCACTGCTGCATTTCGGCGAATCCCTCCCTCAAAAACAATCTCGGGAAGAGGCAGGCTTATATGAATGTAACGACACAATCCTTTATTTATTTTTTTGGTTTTCTCTTTCCCTTACTCCCTTTCTTTTCTTTTGGGCGCGCAGGCGAGCCGTCCGGTGTTCTTTAGTGGGAGCGAGCAGAGATGTGCTACTGCTGTCATTTGGAAGGATGGGCTTGCTTGCTTGTTTGCTTGTTCGTAGGTGAGGGAATTGGGGAGTTTTGTTGTATATATGATCGGTCTTGTTTTACCTTGCCCATCTCTTGATGCTGTGGGATTCGCAAATAGGAAAGTATTGCTTGCTCATTGACTTATGGAGATGCGAATGTCTTATGCGTGATACAGTGATTTTACATTGTCATCTGAACCTCCTACTCGAGACAGCAGAGACATGCTAGTCCCTGATCAACTGTTGTCTATAAAAGCAACCATCATGGTAATGCTCGAAGCCAAGAGCATCTCGAATCTACCGCGCAACGCCAAAACCCCGAGTTTTCTCCCGTCGACGTTTCTTGACAACTTCCAAGCCCATCATTCGAAACGTCATCTCCACTCCACCGACGGACCGCGCACAAACGATGGGACCGGGATGTTGCTTCTAGCCTGCTCTGGATTAGAAATACCGCTCTCTCCGCCGCCTGGCGGACAGACGTTTCTGCAGGGATGGGGCTCGCGGGTTTAAACGTCACTGCTCGTTGGTCGATTGATAAGCTGGTGGTGCTAGTTAACTACCTTACTGAGAGCCGAGCTTCGTGGTAGGTGTGTTTTCGGACGATTCATACATAACATACTTATACTATACTTTCTGTCTGTTTTTCGCGTCGTCCTAATTTTTCAACTTGCTATCCCAAACTCATCTGTAGCCAGTACGAACTCATCCAACAACAAAATGCCTGCCACTCAGAAAGAATGGAGGGTTGCCTCCATGACTGGTTTTGACGGACTCAAGCTCGCCACTGATGCCGCTGTCCCTAAGATTGGCGACAAGGACGTTTTGGTCAAATGTGAGGATGCCGAGAATGGCATACACTCCCCATCCAAGAGTAACGCAGCAACTAAACCCATCCAGTCAACGCCGCCTCCCTCAACTACCGCGACCTCGCCATCGTCAATGGCTTCTACCCCTTCGCGCTGAGCGAGAACGTAGTGCCCGCCTCCGACGGCGCCGGCACGGTCGAATCCGTCGGCTCCGGCGTGTCTCGCTTCAAGAAGGGCGACAAAGTCCTGACGCTCTTCAACCAAGCCCACCTGGGCGGCTCGCTCGACGGCCACAGCGTGACGACCGGCGTCGGCGGCACCATTGACGGCGCTCTGCGCCAGTACGGCGCCTACGACGAGCAAGGCCTCGTGCACATGCCCGCCAACCTGGACTTTTTGCAGGGCTCTACCCTCCCTTGCGCGGCTCTCACTGCGTGGAACGGTTTGTACGGTCTTGAGAGCAGGGGCATGAAGCCTGGCGATTGGGTTCTCACCCAGGGTACCGGCGGTGTGAGCATGTTCGCTGTGCAGTTTGCCAAAGCGGCGGGCGCCAAGGTCATTGCCACCACTTCTTCGGCCGAGAAGGGCGACAAGCTCAAGGCTCTCGGTGCTGATCACGTTATCAACTATAAGGAGACCCCGAACTGGGGCGAGGAGGCCAAGAAGCTCACGCCTGGTGGTCGTGGTGTGCAGCACATTCTCGAAGTCGGTGGTCCCAACACCATGGCGCAGAGTTTGAAGGCTATTTCCATCGATGGTGTGATTTCCATCATCGGCTTCCTCGGTGGCGTTAAGGGCGAGAAGCAGCCTACTTTCTTGGAGTGCTTGAACAACATCTGGTGAGTTCTGCGCGGGTCCCGTTGGCATATCAGCTCTCACTAATGCATTCTCCCCAGCACCGTCCGCGGCGTCCTCGTCGGAAACAGACTGCAGTTCGAGGAGATGAACCGCGCCATCGAGGCCAACGACATCAAGCCCGTTGTTGACGAGAAGGTCTTCTCTCTTGACGAGGTCAAGGAGGCTTACCAGTACATGTGGGACCAGAAGCACTTTGGCAAGCTTTGCATTAAGATTGAGTAGAGGTTGGCATGTGCTTTGTTGTAGGCGTGAATGTATACATGCGTAGAATTTAGACGAATAACGAAAGAGTATCACTCCCAGTAAGACTCACTTGTCACATCTTTACCATTGAACTTAATGTTTGAAGTCAGAAACGACCGCAAGAGAAAGGTAAAAGGCTGAAGAAATGAACCCGAGACGGTCTCTTGTTATTGTTGGCTTACTATGAGCCACGACCCTTTTCAGGCAATGCCGACTATGCTTATGTCCATCCTCAAGGCCCGCTTGGTTTTCTGTGCTTTCCGGATTTCGTCTGATCGTTTCCTCATAACCCAAGCAAAAGAAAAGCAATCAAGTCGCTACAAAGAAGAGGAGCATGACCACCAGGGCCAGCTAAGAAGAAGAGAAGAACTTCCTTCCATGTCCATCGCCAGCACGGACAACCTCTCAAGCACCAACACTCCCCGCATCACACCCACTCACGCCCTGAGACCAACCCGTGAGTCTGTTAGCAATATCACTGCAATAACAGTGCGTAGCAACACCCAAACCCAAATTGCCGCTCGAATCCACAGAGCCGGAATTGTACATCCTCGCAGCGCGGTAGTACTTCTGAGCACCGTCACCATCAGCCTTACCCAGAAGCTGCTTCAGCCCGTCACCCGACGCAGTACCCTCAACGCCATCCTTAACCATCTGCTCCATCTCACTCTTCGGACAAGGATTCTGCGCACTAGACCCATCATTGCAAGACCCCTCGCCCTGGTTCGATTGGAACAAACCCGGGTTAGAGTGCGAGTACGTCGTCGTCGGCGCGCGCACGCACCCATTCGACTCCTGCATCATGATGGCGAAGATGAAAGCCTTGTCGACGCCGCTGGAAGCCGAGACGGATTCTAGCGCCGCTTTGAGGTCGGAGAGTTCCTGCTCGGAATTGTCTTCTTGGCTGAAGGCGTTGGAGCACGAGTGTTGCATGATGTCTTGGTTGATTTCCCAGAGGTTGTCGAAGGAGAGCCAGGAGGATTCGCTGGGCCAGCCGGTGTTGGAGGAGCCGTCGCCGGTGTATTGTTTGATGTAGGTGCCGCCTTGGCTGTGGGTTTCTCCACTGCTGCCGCTGCCGCTACCTGAGGTTTGGGATGGGGAGGGGCCGCCGTAGGTGGAGGATGAGGTGGGGGTGGCGGATGATGCTGAGGATGGTGGACCGTAGGATGTGGGTTGCTCAGAGGGCTCGGAGGAAGCGGGTGGCGAGTCGGCAGGGGAGGAAGGCTGAGCTGGTGACGAAGAAGTAGGCTCGGCGGAGGGATTTGGGTTGTCGCTGTTCGATGGAACAGCAGTCTCAGAACCGCCTGCGGATGGAACACCAGGGAAGGTCTTGGTAATCAAGGTAGGAACTGGCGCTCCATACGACGGACGGCCAGGCCTTGGTCCTTCGCCGGGATTCTTGTCAGGAATGGCGTTGGTGGGGAGTTCAGACGCGCTGCTGGTGGATGAAGTGGCTTCGTCAGCTTTGTCAGAAAGAATTGAAGGCTGGGAGTCGCTGGATGTCGGAACTGGTGCTACGGTGCTTGCTTCTGACGATTGGCTGGACTGAGAGCTGGCAGTTGGCTTGGGAGACTGAGGGTCGCTAGATGTCGGAGCTGGTGCTACGGTGTTGTCATCTGATGGCTTTCTGGGCTGAGGGCTGGTAGATGACTTAGAGGAAGAGTTGGGTGATGACCCAGGACCGCATTCACCGAAATCAGCCTGGCAGCCTGCACCGCAGTGCTCGGCGGCGTTACCGCACCAGCCTTTGGCGCTGTGATGAGTTAGCTGTGCTCGCCTTCCTGTAGCAATATCGATGGTTCTATGCTGAACATACCCGCAGCAAAACCCGGCTGGGCAAGAGACTCCGCTCCAGGAGCCGCAAGAGCCGTCGTAAGAGACCGAGCGACCAGCCAGATCGCCGTGAAGGTTGGAATGGGCGATGTGGTTGTTGCCATGAGCAGCACGGTGACCGTGCGGAACGCGAGGAGCTGCTGCAGCTAATGCGGCAAAGGTGATGATGGAGACCTTGAATTCGAAATTTTAGTCAATGGTCCTTCTGAAACGACTCGCTGTTGATGTGCCATTGCAAACGAGCAAAAAACCATGATCTGTGGGTTCTGCCACTGAGAGAGGCGATATTCTAGCATGGCTGTCTGGACTCGGTTGCAATGACGTTGGGGATGATATATGAGGTCTGAATTGCCACGGAGTGGGGACAACGGCTTCTGTTGATGAAAGCAAATAACTTACCACGAGGGAACGCATGTTTGCGAAAGTTGAGCAATCTACCGTTTGGAGAGAAGAGGATGAGGAGGAGCGATTGTTGATATTGTTGTGTAATGAGTGTAAGAGCTCTGTCAAAGAGCAGAAGGAGTGGAAAGATAAAGATTGTTGTGTTGGTGAATGAGAAACAATGGTAAGGAGTGTTTGGTTGGTGAAGGAGTGAATCAGTACGGAAGTCGGTCAGTTAAAAGAGTGTGACGTTCATGTGTTGCCGAGCCTTCACCGACGAACAAACGAATGTGAAGATAAATGACAGGTCGAGTGGCCAGTTGGATCCACTCACAGAAAAACGGTACAAACGGTTGATCAAACGGTCGTCGGGAAGGAGCGATGAAGAAAGGAAAGGAAGTGAATGTTGGATCGTCCCGTGGGGGGATTCTTATACAATTCTACGTAGTATTGGCTAGTACCAGATACTCCTAGTCCTGTGATGAGGGATGGACTCTGTGCCTGCGTTCACACGAATCAGCTAAGGGATACTTTGCGAGTGCGGGTTCACATTGTCAAGCCCTCCGTTTGCGTTGTTTGTGAGGCCAGGCGCTTGATGCGCTGATTGGACGCCACTATGAAGTCTCGCAAGCCGGCTGGCCGCAGGGGCAAAAAAGCCACCCGCGGCAAGGGCGAAGGTTAGAGAACGCACCTGTCGATTCAAACTCTTTTGCCAGGTCGTACAGCAGAAAATCCAGCAGGACCGCGTGCACCTCTGCTTCGGCCTCGGGGTGGTCCCGCACAATTTGCCGCCGCACCATTTCCACGGCCCAAATGCTGCAGCCGCGGAGTTGCATTTCCCAGCTCTCGCCTGCCTTCAGCTCGTCTTTTTGCCGAAGGCGGCTCTCCAGTGGAGGCGCAAAACTGAGGACTCCTAGGTTGTACAGCATCTGGGGTACCCGGTAATCTAGAACAGGGGTGTCACTATGCACCAGTCATGCAGGATTCGCGTTTCACAAGGAGGGCACTCACCTGCGAACATTGTGAGGTGACCAATGTCGTAGAACTCGCCTTGGCCTCTGCCATTGAACGCGGCCCACAAGTCGGCCACGAGGATCTGTGCACGCTTGAGGAAGCGTACTTTGCGACCGTCGAAGCGACCTTGGTCCTGGAAGCAAGGGAAGTGTTTAGCTAGAAGATTGACCAGCTTACCCGCTGAATGGTCTGCTTCTTGTATTAGGCGCACAACACTCATGTCCGGCTGGATCAGGGCTTCAGCCGGTTTCAGATCCCACTCGTTCGCGGCCACCTCGGCCGCGTGTTCTGTGCTATGTGTCGCATTGTTACTTTGTGGAGTGATGTGCTCATCTTGAGAAACTCCAATAGACTCTGATGATGCTGGTGTGTAAATTTGCTTGGTCGTGCTTCCGCTTGAGGATGTTGGATCTTCCAAATCATCCATGGTCATGTCCACATCCGTAGCGGGCAGTGTAGACAGGGCTGCCTGTGGCTGATCGTGCTCGTTCGAAGCTGCGTCATCTTCCAAGGGTTCGTCATGGTCTTGGTCTTCTCCAGGCTCGTCCAAGGGCTCATCATCTCCATCCCCGCCAAATTTCTGCCTCGTTAGCCAAAAAACCAGTCACTTTGAAGCCGGATCAGGGCTTACCTCGTGAAGAACCTCCGCAGCTTCTCTCATGACCGCCACCCTCTGATCGAACAAGGGTATCCGCTCGTCTGTTGCGCTTCTGAAGACTTTCTCCATAATAGAAGTAAAGTCCTTGTCAGTCCTCCAAAACCTAGGTGTCGTAATAGGAATACCCTCGTCAAGCGCTCGCCTCAAACAAGCGACCAGACTATTGTAGCCAGTCCACAGTTTCCCTTGGTAATCAACATGATAACGCTCTTCTTCGGATTTCTCCGACCAAAATGAGAAGTTCAGCAAGTCCATCGTAAACACGAAATTTACCAGACCAACCTCGTCCACATCAACTCCGAGCTTGGGATGCAGAGGGTGCTCGCTCCAAGTCTCGGTTGAGTACTTGCGCTCCTGCATTGCTTTGTAGAGACTTTTTGCCGCATCTTGAGTGCCGTACATGGAGATCATGATGTCGACGGCATGGTAGGCAATGTGTTCGGCGTCTTTGAGGACCCCTTGTAAGTAATCGTCAGCAATTGTAGACAGTAAATGTAGAAGTTCAATGGAGGAATTGCAACAGAAAATAGAAAGCACCCCTTCTGAAAGAGCGCGTGTCACGCAGAACCTGAAGAAAAACGTAATCTTACCAGTTTCGCAAGAAATCGTGTCTTCCCCTTTGTTTGATATACCCAAACTTTGTCTCAGGAGCGCAATCAATTCCAGATCAACGTCAGGGTCGTCCATTTTCCTGTGCAAGATCCAAAAGATCCAATTGAAGGGTAAAATTCGATGTTTCCTTTCTCTCTATTCCACTCCGGTCGTATGCAGGTACCAGAACGGCTAGATTGGATGGACCAAGGACTGTCGACTTTTGTGTAATGGAGGAAGCGAGGCTTAGCGAGCGAATGATGGTCGACCAAAGCGGAAGGACTCCAGTCCTTGGCAACGTCGTCAGCAACTTCAAGAGCTAACATCAACATGCGAGGCATGCTCTTTGGTATTGCGAGCCCATTGAGCTTATTCCTCTTTCTCTTGCAGTAAATACTGTTCTCCTCGGAAGAAACCCTATGCCACGTTCTTATGCAATGGTACCGTGTCCTCAATGCTGGGGAGCCGCCTTTCAATAACTACTTACAGTGTCCTGCTACCTCGCCACATTCCTGGCTACACGACTTCCAACTCGGAATACCGCCGTTGAGGGTACTCTACAGTAGAGTAAAATAAGAGGATGCGCTGTGCGATTGCAAGTAAAACGTAGTGATAGTTTTTCTCGATTTTTCCAGCCGCCCGCGAGCTTGATGCTGTGGGCAAGGGGTGGGCGAGCTATTCGCAATTTTTTTTTGGTAAAAGTTATTCACATTTCTCTTGCCATTCAATAACATGCTAATCTCTTTTCGCAGTTCTAAAGAGTATATCCTGAGCCGGGCCGTCTCGGTGGCGTCAATGCTCCAATAGGCGCACGCGAGAACCGCTGTGTGCTCAAGATAGTGCGTGGTGCCGTGGAGAAGCGAGGTCCATAGCTAGCCGAAAGAATACAAGACCGCATTCCAGTGTGCTATGGCCCTTTCGAGAGACCGCAGTTGCTCTCTTTTGTTCTCCGAAGCACGAAGCCGGCGTGGGGATGGTTGTCTTTGTCTCTGTACGTCTTTGTCCTGATGATTGACCGAAGCAGGCATCTATCCGGCGGTCCTTGAGTATGCCTCGCGAAGTTCAGGCGTGCGAGATCCACGAGTGTCACCGACAGAGGAATGTCTGAACCCCCAGTACCCCGCGGCTTACTTTATCCCCAATGAAGATGCCTTACTTGATTGACGATTACGTGTCAGCCTCCAGCAGAAACATTCATGGATTCAAGTATGGGCGCCTGACCGCCAGGCTCATCGGCGCTATCATTTGGCGAGAACCGCAGCTCTTGACCGGAAGTCCAGTCGGTGTCTCTTGTGCTCGGGCTGCCACGCAGTTTATCTATCTGACTAACTTGCATGATTCCCTGCTCTTATTCCGGTCTTGTAGGGATGCCATATCCGACAGAAGTCCCGACCGCATATCTCTTGATCTCCGAATATTCCCAAGCAAGCTTTTGCCAGGAAGCCAGGCAGTATGGGATATCTTGAAGATCGCTTTCCATTGCATGTGGAGCCAGTCGAAGTCTGGAAAGTCCGCAGTATATAAGGCGCTCCGCCTACGGTCGAAGCTATTCTGGTTCTGTCTTTGCTGTCAGTATGGTGGGACTCAGCTTGAGGTTATTCGTCAGACTTGAGGAGACTTGATCGATTGGGACGCATGGGACTTCGGCATCGTGGAATGGACCCGTCACAGACTATGGGTCCTCTGTGATATCCCTTGGGCAGAATGTGACTTTCTCTTGACTTGCGCGGTGCTGTCGCGCATTCCGACTGCGCCTTTCGGAACACAGAGTCGGGTTTGGTGCGAACGATATACCTATGAGGAGTTTTCTGAGCTTGCGCTCCGCTCTGGATTGTAAGTACCTGCCTTTCTTGGATCTTCTCTCTACCTGGCGTGACGCTGGCGTCTATCGTTGGGCACAAAGGCACCCACGGCGCAGGTGGCATAACAATGGAATTGTCACTAACCTGACGTTCCTCCCAGAAGCCCTCAACACTAAGGCCGGTTTGATAACTGCTACCGACCACGCGCTTCCTGAGGCACAACGCCACACATTATCACAATGCCATGATGACTGTTATTCGCCACTACCAGGCCTGGAAAGCTAAGTCGCTGTCTACCGGGAGGTCGCGCAGCGCGTTCAAAGTTCACAAAGCCTTCGTGCCGCCGCTGTATGGGCTTCCATTCACATCAAAGCACGACGCCTGACCAACCGGCTTGCCACTTGGAGCTCACATTTCACCTGACAAAGTAAGTAGACGTTCCCAGCCCTCCAATATTCAACTTCACCACTTCTTGACCGCATCCCGGCCGCGCCCCGGCAACAACCTTTGGCCTGCGTCAACTACCTTCGGCCTGCGGCGCGTCCACAACACTTAGTCGCGTGTCTGCACTGCAGGACCACCCACTTGCACGACCACACAACGTTCTTACAACTCTTCTTGTTTCATCTATCTCTGCCCACCGCTACCCGACCCACTTTTCCCCTACCTTCTTTCTCTATTGCCAACAACCCTGCGAGCATTCAACATGTTTGGTATGGGCGGTGACGAGGAGGCAGACGACTTTCAAGGCGGCCACGACCAGTCGCCGCACGACGATGCCCCCCAAGAACCCCCCTACGGTGATGTATCGGCCAGTACCTTCTTCGCAGATGCCTTCGGCCCTCAGAGCCCACCGGCGCAGCCCGACGATGTAAATGACGCTGCCCCGATTCCAACGTTCGATCCCTTCTCCGGTGACAACATGAACGGCACTACTTATGCCGGCTCAAATAACGCGCTCAACGGTGTTGATAGCCAGGCGTCCACATTAGGTCAACCACAGAACGATGCGGCCGACGTCAGCATCTTCCAAGATCAGGGATTAAACGCCGACAACTTCTACATTCAAGAGGACTGGCTGAACCCAGAGGCTACTGGAGATGAGAAACTATTCGAGAAACTTTTCCAACAAACGGATGCTCCCCTCGAGGCCCAAGGAACCGATGAGGCCTCTCAATTTGACTTCGCCGATTCTGGTCTTGCACTGGATGCAAACTATAACGCCGAAGCTACTTCTGCTTTCATGGGCGAGCAGCTGGCTAAAGCTGCTCAGCAAAACATCAATAACCAGCAAAATGGATATTCCGCTGGAGCGCCGAACTTCACTGCATCGCCAAATTTCAATGTGGAGGAACACTTCACTGCTGGGATCGCGTCTTCGTCCGTCATGGCACAATCAGCTGCCCCGTTTCAGCAGTATGACAGGCCTACTACATTGACTTCTTATCCAATGCCACCTGCGCAGCCGCAGACCCGATCCTACTACAACTTTGGAACTACGCTGCCGCTGTTCCCACCCACTCCAAACGCCAATACCACCATTGGATCGTGGTCGTTCGAACACCAGTATCCCACCCAGAATACTGGAACTCCAACAGCGAAAACCATCAACTACACGGGAACTCCTTTCTTACAGGCTCCATTCTCTGGTTTCCACCCACAGCCCGCATTCGAGGCCTCGCAACTTCCGCCCAGCAACAGAAGTCCGACAGACCTGCTCAGCCAGGCTGAACCACAGCGTCCGAGTCCCATCACTTCCTCTGCTAGAAACAACATCGTCGAGAACACCACCAGCTCGCCAACATCAATCGTCGAAGCGTCTCCGCAGATTAATCCAGTCCCAGAATCTGAACTCGACAGTGGAAAGTCATCTGAAGGCGACAGCGAGGGTTACAGTCTCGCTCGTGTTCCTACATCAACCCCAGCTACTACCGGCGGCGCTGAAACTGCCACGATGAGCGACAGCGACGAGAGCGCGCGTGACGCGACCAAGATGATCACAGACGAGCAGCCGACCCAGCAGGAGGAGCAGCCCACCATGCCCGACAATGACAGCGATGAGGACTCAGGAGATGCAGACTCGGAGGCGAACGTGGACAACCAATCCATCCAGCAGCAAGAACAACCCACTGTGCCCAGCAATGTGAGCAATGGAAACTCGGGAAATGCAAACTCGGGGGTGAACACGAACAACCAGTCGGGCCAGCGGGCTCAGAGGCGCACTACTCAGAAAACAACCACTCACCAGGGAAAGCAAGACGTGCCCATGCAGCACCTCGACGCTTCCAAACTCCTTATCAACGACAACAACCAAGCCCGCTCCAAAGCCATCACTCTCCGTGCTCTCAACGTGCCGAACGACGACAGGAACGAAGTCCTCGCGAACCCTCAGAAATGGGTCCCATTCATCACCGACGCCCTCAACGCGGGATTTCTCGAGAAGCCAAAGAACCACGAGAATTTGTCCAAAGAAAAACTCACCGAGTGGACGCGCTGGCAGAAGGAGCACAATATCAAAACCTGGGGGATCATCAACAAGCACAACACCGAAGACCAGGCCCAATTTGTGCAAGCCTGCGCCTACCTTTTCTACACCATGGTCTGCGAGATCCACGACCCGGCTCTCGGGCTTCAGGAAGTCTCCAAGACCATTCACGGTTCTCCGGCGCTTAATCTCAAGTGCTCTGAGCGTATCGTCAAGGCGACTGAGGCGTTGAGGAAGTTGGCCATCATCAGGTACGACTTCGTCAAGCAGGAGCGTTTGCATGCTTTGGCCGCTAGCCCGGAGGGGTTTGTGGTTAGGAAGGTTCAGAACATGTGGTTGAACTACGACAGGAAGGTCGCCAAGCAGACGTATGGAAAACAGCAGGCGAATGGGGATGGTGCTGCGGTGGGCAAATCCAGAGGCAAAAAGCGTAGTGCCACTGAGATGATGGACGACGAGAACGACGAGGTTGCGGTTCAAGATGCTGTGGAGGAAGGCTTTGAGAAGGGCGACGAGGCTGCGGTTGAAGCTACTGTTGAGGGAGATTCCGAGGAGGTTGAGGAGGACGCGACGGCTGCGATGGTTCCCAAGGAGGAGAGCGACGAGGATGCGGTTCAAGGTGCTATTGAGGGAGGCTTCGAGGAGGACTCTGAGAACCAGGAGGATGCTGCGGAGCCGAAGCCTAAGGGCACGAAGCGCAAGGCCACTGAGGCTGAGCAGGACAACAATGACGACAACGACGCGCCGGATCACAAGAAGCTCAAGACGACTTCCACCGACGAGAGCTCGGACGAGGTCATGGAAGACTTCGACGAAGGAGCTGACGGCGACGATGAGAAATCCTCCTCCAAAGGCGAAAGCGAGGCTTCAAAGCGCACCGAAAGCCCAGACCTTTAAGGCAACCAGCCCTTTACGAACCCGGCCATCACGGTATCACATGCACCGACTGTGGAATCTCAGCTCACGATGAACCGAGCCATGCGATCCAGCAGCAAAAGCTGACCGGACATTCCTGGAGTTTGTTTCTTGTTCTCAACGGCATTATTTGGGGTTTTCCACACGGAGGGAGAGATAGTGGCACTGGACCCGTTATGGCGCTGCTACGCCACGATCAACAGCACGTGTTTTTCTTTTTGGTAATAAGGCGTTCTGGCGTGAGAGTCATTACTCCATGCCCAACAGTGTTCATGTTTTTGTGCAAAGGAAAGGGAAGGGAGATACCCCCAGCATTGGCGTGCAGCCAGACAGACAGGCTGATTGCTTTTGTTTAATTGACTGTGCTTTTCTTTGTGTTTTATTTGCGTTAGCGTAGCTCAGGAAATCAGAGTTGGTTTTCGCCACAATAACATTTCCAGTGTCGTATCAATCAATTATGTGATGTCTCCGCCGTATACCTTGCCTCGTCACCATTCAAATATTCCACAGGCCTTAAAGCCAGCAAGCAACCGAATACTTTACGACAGTGTAAATGATGAAATTCCGGCACCTCTCTCTTTACTGCGCGCATTCTCTACGAAACCCAAGAAACCGAAAGAGATAAGAACATATTACAAGAAAAGATTAATACATTTACGCCGCACGTGCGAAGAGATAACGAGCTGGAGTGATGAGCCTTGACAGCTTGGCGGAGCCAGCCACGCGGGTGATCCTTCTGCAGGGGTGTTGAGTGTGCCTGGTATTTGCCGACATGAGATTTTTTTTTGTCTGTGGGAAAGGAGTTTTGCTAGGAACGTCTGAAAGGAGTGGGAGAGCATTGTTTTTGAGGGAGGGTTCTGTCTTTCTTGATGGATTGGGCCAGGATCTCTATTCGGGAAGGGGATTTGGAGACAGAGGGGGTCTGTGGATTTTGGATATTTTGATAAGTATTTTGTTCTTTCCTTCATAGCTTTTCGCCATCAATATTGTAACATCATTTAGCCAGTAGGATTACAGGTACGGTGCTGGAACATACGATAGCCTTGTGACATATGACAAATGCGTTGAAAGGGAGGTTATCAGGCCACCTCGACATTGTTCCCTCTCTCATCACAGATATTGTGAGGTCAGGGACTGGACTCAGCTGCATATGCTGGGTTTACCGAAGATGTAGATGATTGTGACCGTTGGATAATTCGCGTGGGAGATAGCCCTAAAAGCATTCACAGGCGAATAGGGAGAGGTGGCGGAAAAGCGAGTGCAGGGATGAGAGTCGCAGAGTGTCCAAGGTGGGATTACCCGATACGTCAGTGACAGTCTGTTCTTGGTGCACAGATAGAAGTATCAAAAAGTGCCAGACGTCAGCTAGCAGACTTGCAGAGGAAAGAGCAGGACTACCTGCTGTAGCTTTTCTGCATGGTTTTGAGAATATCCTGCGCCCTCGCCTCTAGATAAGGTCAAGAGTGTCAGTGTGAGACGAGCCATGGCGACACAGGCTGGCCCAGTAGATGATATTCATGAGCAAAATTGGCAGAAAACAACTCCTGCTGACAATTTTCCCTGCGAACGTTTGTCTTCTAGTCACATCTCGTAGTTCAAGGCGCACAACATCTCTCCCAGCTGCGCCAGTCCATTTCCCCGCGCTGACATTCGTGCGTTCTTGTGAATCCTTCCTTATCTCTCTCACGCCCACGTCGCATGTACATACAACCCAGTCTGGCACTTCCTTTTCTACAACTCATGTCCCTACCTATACACATGCCTTTTATAATAAGTCACAATTGAAGCCTGCCCTCGCACCATCCTGCTCGCCTCCCCCCTGCCCATCTCGCGCGCAAATTTCCCTTATCTCTACCAATTGCAATGGAGCCTGGCACACGCTAAACCGCCACGCCTCGCATTCAAAGACTCCTTCGGCATCCAAGCCTGTCCTGTCGTTCCTTAGCCGCTGCACCTCGTCAAACTGGGATCTGACACCGGAGCCTAGATCTGCGTGGCTCCGACTCCAGACATGGCCGTCAGGTGAGAACCTCCCCCAGCACCACTTTTGCTCCACGTCCACTACCCCATTATTCATGACATTCTATACAAACAATGCCATGATGAACCACTGGAAGGTTTCATCCACCCTCGCTAACACAGCCGAGTACAGGACCATCAAGGACGCCACCAAGGCCTTGCAGGTCCATTTCTCACCCGCCAAGCCCGTGCCCTCATTACCAACAGAGGCACGCCGGATGCTACAGCATTTCATCGACCAACACGACGAACAACCCAGCGATGAAGACTCATCTCGTGCGAACCAGGAGCTCCAAATCTTCTGGGAGCGTCATGTCGCCGACAGTCCACAAAAACTGGGAGCCTTCGCCGGAGTGCTCAAGGAATTGAGGCCCGCCATCACGGCCGAAGCCGACCTCTGGGACTGGTGGCGAAGATGTGTGAAGCCAGTAATTAATGCTACCGGCTACCGCAAACAGGCTCTGGATGATGCCCAAGACTTTCTCATTGGAGCTATGGTAGACCACGATGAGGAAGTAGGCAACGACACTGGATCAGACTTGTCCAGTCGGCTATGTGGCGAGCTTTTCGGGATCTACATTGCACGAACTCGGGAATTGTCCGACGCAGACATGCTCATTGCGCCCGAAAATGCGCAGATCGCGCAGCAGGTCGAGGGCGTCCTCATTGCTTATGGCAAGAAAAAGACAAAAGACTTCTTCATCAATGTCGACGATCTAGTCAAGACTGCCAGCTGTCGCCTTCAAGCACTGAACCTCCTCAGCAATTTTCTCCGAAGCCAGGCGCCACACACCTATACAGCCATGGATACCTCTCTTGTTGAGAGCATTCTCAAATGTCTGATGAACGACACCTCGACTACAGTCCTCTCAGTGGCTCTCACGTGCTTGGTCATGCTGCTACCTCACATTCCTGGCCCAGTGGGTGTCCATCTCCCGCGACTCTGCCTGGTATACAGCAGACTTCTGTGCTGGGAAAGGTTTAGTCCACTCAGTACAGAAGCACAGCGCGATCTGGTGACTGATGACCGAGTCGACCCTGACTCTGACGATGAGCGTGAGCTTGGAAGTATTGGCATTGACCCTACCTGGGAGGTACTTCGACCAGACGCTGATGTCGTCGAAACTACCGTGCCAGAACTTCTGAGCTACTTCACATACCTATACGGTCTTTACCCTTTGAACTTCATGAGCTACATCCGTAAGCCACGCAAGTACCTGAAGAGTCTCAACTTTCCCGGCGCGGATGACTTTGATCTGGACCAAACAGTCATCCGCAGCCGCACCGACCAGTACCGTGACGTCCATTTGATGCACTCCAATTTCTACAACCTCACTGCGGAAGAAGAACTCTTCGATCCTAAATGGGCCAAGCTGGAACCGGCCGACGTTGTTGCCGAGTGTAACACGCTTTACAGCAACCGGAAGATAGTCCTCGCAAGCCCTGGCCCACCTCCTACTGGTAAATTGCCAGAGCTGCCACCATTCCCTCCCCTGAGTGCTCACACCGCGCCATCACACCCGTCTGGCAGCACCCAGATCTCACCTGTAGCCAGCCAAGCCAGTCTTCGCTCTGGTATCAGCTGGCGCGAGACCAACCTGGCTCATTCTATGCAGCATACCGGGGGCGAAAGCCCTCAAACCTTGGCGCAAATGTCTGATGAAGAAGGTGGAGGTGAACAGCTTCGCATGCCTAGCAAATCTAGTGCCGCGAGCAAAGGCGCCACTTTCAATATCGAAGACTTCCCAGAGCCTGGAAATGGAGGGTCTATACGAGCTTCGAAAGACAGACTGGAACCACAGACAAACTTGGCCTACCTTCAACGTGAAATTACCCTCCTGCGGAACGACCTCAATTTTGAGAGATGGCACAAAGCCCAGTACTCGCAGCATATCGGGCAGCTGTCGCGCAAAAACGTCAAAGACGCTACCGCCGAAGCCGAAACACTCAACCTCATCAATGCCAACCGAGCACTTAAGAAACAGCTGGAGCACATCCGCAATGCACGAGAGGCCACTCTGAAAGATTCCGCGCTGACGAGGAAGCAAGCGAACAACATGGAGTCACACATGCTGGATCGCTTGCGCAGTATGAAGAAGGAACAAGAGACGTGGATGGCAGAATCTGCCGAACTCAAGCGACTTCGGGCTGAGACCAAGCAATTCCGAGAGCTTCTCGTCGCCTGCGAAGCGAGGGAGCTTAATAAGTCCCACGAACTTGAGCTTCTGCAACGAGACATGGGCAAGCTTCAAAACGTGCAAGAACAGCTGCGGGACGCGAACCGGCGCATGCGAGAGTACGAATACCAGGAATTCGAGTTCGAACGCGCAAAGAGAGAAGCGGAGATTTTGCAAAACGAGAAAGAGACTCTGCAGATAAAGCTGACTCGACGAGAGCAAGACACTGAACGCCTAAAGCATTCGTTCACAAGCCGAATAGCCGAACTGGAATCGCAAATCGACACATCTTCCGACTTGATGGCTGGTTCTCGATCCAACACGCAACCACCACCTGACACCCAGATGATGATCCAGCGTGCCGTAGCCGAAAGCCAGGCCAAGCTCGCTCAGCTCAAAAAGGCACACTCTCGCCTTCTCGAGAAATACACAGACCTAGAGCTTGAATACCAATCCGTCCGATCTCAGCTCGACGCAATGCACGGCCACGACGGCAACGGACAAACCTTCTTCCACGACACCGAAGGCCACTTCGCAGAACGCCCTGGCTCCGGCTCCGGCGGCGCCCTGACAGCAGCTGACAGCGGCTACGACACTTACAGCGAATACCAACACTCATCATCAGACCCCACCAACCGCCGATTCCAAACACCCGTGGGTGTTCCTCGCGGCCCCGGCGTCGGCAGCCTGCCCTCTCCACAACGCACCGAACCCACCATGCACGTTGGTACGGGTCTCACTTGGAAACCACCTGTTAGTCGAGGCGAGAGCATGCACAGCAGTGTGCAAACGCCAACGCCAACCGTGACATTCAACCAGACAACACCTTTGTCCGGCGACGAAGCAAAGAGCAGCGGTTTCAGCGATGCAAGTAGCGAGTTGTCTCAGGGTAAGAAGAGTAAGATGGTGCCTGCGACTAGCGAGGTTAGGTACTACGGTAGAGGTGAGTCTCACGATCAAAGAAGGGCATAGTGGCCCTGGTTCTCTGTTAAGATTCCGATTCACTAACATTCTCGATTCTTCACAGGCGGCGCACAGAACATCAAGCTGAAAAGCAAGAAAGACAAACCCACTCCCGATGATGGATCGTCGGACAAACCCAAAGGCAAAGGTGGCTTCAGAGGCTTCAGAGGCTTTATGTGATCACATTTGGTCTTGACGGCTCTTTGCATTTCCTTTCTGGCTAAGAAAACAATGTTCTCGCGATCTTCTCGTCGACCTCCTCTTGGGTACCCAAAACCAATCACCTAAATAATACCATTATTCCTAATGCCACGATAACCTCCAAACCATCCCCCATCTCCTCAAGGAACCACCTCAAAACCCAATCAATCCACGCCCCTCGCCTTCATGAAATCCACAAAATCGAAAAAACTCTTCTTAAACCCCCTCTCCTGCGTCGTGCGATTGACAGTCTGAATCCCAAACCTCTGATCATAATCCCCAAACTCCCAATTGTCCGCGAAACTCCACGCATAAGCGCCCACAACCTCCACTCCATCCTCCCATATAGCCTTGAGAACCTCGCTCATGAAACTGAGATAATACTGACTCCTTGGTGAATCGAAGAGCTGGTCTGACAAGTTCTCTTTGTCCGCTTCGCCGAAGACGGGGAAGCCGAATTCCGTAATCGCCACGGGGGTGAGGAAGGTGTTGTGCAGGTAGTTGAGGTAGAGGCGCAGGTAGGTGGGCGTGATGTAGACGTAGCTTTGGCTGCGGTAGCCGATGTTCCAGCCGTGGACGTTGGTGGTTGTCTGGTTGACGCAGTAGGGGCGGAAAGGGGAGGTGGTGTTGCCGGCGCAGTCCAGGATGCTGGCTTGCGAGTCGGGCACGGGGGGCGCGATTACCGTTGCTGTGTAGGGGTCGATGCCGAGGAAGTCGGCGGTGCCGTTCATGTAGGCGAGGTCTTCTTGGGTCAAGGGGACGTGGTCGGAGATGGTTTGTTTGTAGGAGTCCGGGTAGTCTTGGCCTAGGAAGATGGGGTTGCAGAAAGGGCCGAGTTGGAAAGAGTTGAAGTGGTCTGCGGCGTAGACGTCCGCTTCGCTTTCCGGGTTGCGCGGCACGCCGAAGTTGTTGTTGAATTTCAGCGCGATGCGGCCGGTGCCTTTGAGCTCTTCCTTGTAGAAGTGGTAGACTTGCGCGTGCGATTTGATGACGTTGTAGACCGACTTGCCGTTTTGTGAATACAGCAGGGGTTCGTTGTAGGTGTACCACACGGGCACGCGGTCGGCGTAGTGGGACATGACGATTTTGGCGTAGTTCACGAAGGCGTCGGGGAAGGAGGCGTTTTGGTAGCCGCCGTTCGTGTAGCCGATGTCTGGACGTTCTTGCGCTGAGGTGATGTTGGCGGCGAAAAATTGCACGGGCGTGTCGAAGTGCAGGAGTGTCACTTCGGGGACCATGCCTTTTTCGAGAATGTAGTTGATTACGTCGTTGTA
The DNA here is from genome assembly GCA_030772445.1 of Cladosporium sp. MBC 237. NCBI lineage: Eukaryota > Fungi > Ascomycota > Dothideomycetes > Cladosporiales > Cladosporiaceae > Cladosporium > Cladosporium sp. MBC 237. The sequence goes on from JAPHCH010000074.1 coordinate 199,579, forward strand.
GTGGTCGATGCCTTGTTGATTTACTGGGGTCCCGGGCAGGGCGAAGGGGAGGATTCTAGTCCATGCTATGCTGAAGGAAAAGTGCTTGACTCCCATGGCGGCGACGCGCTCGATGTCTTGCTTGTAGTAGTAATAGTGCTCGTTCGTGACGTAGTCTTTCGGTCGGTCATCCTGGATGAGAATGTCCATCAGGGATGGAGACTTGCCTTCCTCTGCGGTGGCTCCTTCGATTTGACTAGCTGAGCTGGCAACGCCGAATTCGAAACCTGAAGGGAAGTTATAGCAGTCTTCTGGGCCGAAGTAGTCTCTGGGGGGAAGGACTAGCTCTGAGGATGGGATCGGAGTTGGCTCGACTGTGGTACTGAAGATGGCGCTAGCGGCTTCTTGGGTGAAGTTTGGCGGATTCGCGAACTCCCATAGAGCGGTCCAGGCGGCGTTCCCATACGGATCGTCGGTGTCTGTGGCGGACACGTTGGTGTTCGGATCCCATTTGCCCCATGTAGTGTAGGATTGCGAAGGAATCAGGGTGGTGAGCTGCTCTGGAGGAGCCGCGTAGGTTGATGTTGTCACATCTACTGTAGGTCTCGGCGTAGCATACCGCACCGTTTCGGTCATGCTATAAGCAAAAGGCGTGAAGGTATAGTGCGGCTCAGCGCTGCTGCTCGCGGAGCACTGTGGGCGAGGAGTCGATCCATTGGCCTCGAGGTATACTTGCTGGGCCAGAGAATGTGTTGCGAAGAGGCTGAGCAAAGTCACCTTTGCTGTGCTTGAGGCGGATTCAACCATCTTGCTAACGATGCGAGAGGTACTTACAAGTAGAGACCTGAAGCGCCAGTCGACGACGACTTGCTTTTTATCTTTTTGTTGATCATCTAAGGTTTCGTCTCAAAGCAACCTTCCCCGCTGCGGTCAAAGATACACCGAGGGCTTCCTGTTGCGCTACCGTGGATACGTGGGTCGTTGCAATTACCGGTGTTCGTCGGTCAGCATGTTTGAATGAACATGTTCTCATTGTCGCGGTGTCTTATGATGTGTGTGAAGTGTTTGATGCCGGTAGATTACCACCCAGCTCATGAAGGCAGCAGTGGTTAGCAGCTTGTGGTCGGTATGTCTTGAGCATATGTCATCAGCATGGCGCACACAAGCTTGTGCCAACATGCTTCCGGCAATGCTGGATGATGTGCTAGGAAAAGCCTAAGATCAAGAACTCCGAGGTTGCATGCAGGTCCTCCACATGGAGAACTGTAGGGCTCTTAACAATAATGTGGAGTCAATGTGGGAGGAGTAGTTCCCGAATAGGAATCCCGTCTGAGATTCTCAAACACGTGACATGTCCGTAATGACGTGGGGGGCGTACCACAAGCCTTTCACATCACCGCGTTCCAGAAATGTCAGAACACTCTTGTATTCGACTGTATTTATCTTTCAGGGGAGTGCCACACAGCCATGGTACTCTGACTGGTTCATCGGTGTGCGTCAAAAACCATGTGACGGCCTGTTTCGAAAAGGCGACATCAGTGATGTAGGGACAAGTTGTCATCCTAACAGATGAGCCTCGATGGATGGCTCAACAAGACTCAAAAGAGCTTGTGAGACTCGCTAATAGCATCACCAAGGCCCCTCGGGATCAATAACAACCCCGTCAACTCTCCGCAAGTTTCGCTTGCCTTTGCGCCTCAGCCTTTTCCTCCTTCACCCTCTTCTCCGTCCGTTCACTAAACCGATCCGCAAACAAATCATAATGCGGCCTCATAAGAATGGTATACTTAACAAACTCCTCCATGCAATCAACAACCCGATCTCGATTCGACGAAGGCATCAATCGACTACCGCCCTCAGCCCCAAGCAAAGCATCCAGCTGATCACCCTTGGGGTCGTGTGCGTCCGTGAACTGCTTATAAGCCATCGGGATGGAGGATTGGTTGGGGATAGCAAATAGTCGCATCCACCTTCCTAGCATGCGGAGAGAGTTTACCGTGTTGAAGGACTGTGAGCCGCCTGAGACTTGTGCTATGGCGAGTGTGCGGCCTTGGGTTGGGCGGACTGAGCCGGTGCTGAGGGGGATCCAGTCGATTTGATTTTTGAAGACGGCGGTCTGTGGGTGTGGTTAGTTTTGTGATCGGTGTCATTGCTTTGCGGAAAGGTGTGGGGAGACTTACAAGGTTACCATGCTGTTCGGGGGAAACCCAGACGTGGCCGTTACTCCATGTGCTAAGATTTCGTAGCTCTTGCACTTTCGGGTGGTCTTGTTTGGTGTCGTCTTTCATGGGTAGGTCTGTGGGATCGAAAACTCGCACGTCGCATCCTAGTCGGTGGAGCACGCGCGAGCATTCGTATGCCAGTAGCCTAGAGTATGAACTTGGATCTTGCATTAGCTCACACTGTTCGTCATTCTCTGGATGGCTAATTACTTACCGAGAACGAAGACTGCCAAAAAGAACCAGGACTTTGATGCGATTTCCTCCATTGGCAGCAAGATCAGACTGCACCATATGCTCCACGGTATCCAGCTCGAGTTTTGACACCCAATCGCTTTTGGCAACTCGTTGGTCGAGTAGGAACGTTCGGTATTTGTGGCGGATTTCGGCATCATCCTCGTTCTCTGCGATTTCCAGCATTGGTCTGCTGTCTGACGACCGGGGAATAAAACGCTGCTCTGTATTCAAGTGGCTTTCCTTGGCCGCAGTCATTTTGCTGAATCCCCGGATTTGGTTTTGGAGGTTTTTGTCGATTGATCTGAGAGGTAATCGGTGGTGCTGGGATGTGCACCGAGACGATATTGCACGAATGGGACAAGCAATCATGTCAAAGCCTTGACTGATCGCGGTCTGATGAATTCGAGCGTGCAATGATTGATGCGAGTTCGAAGATATGAAGAGTTCTGTATGCATTTTATTTGAAGTGGTATTGAGATACGTTGGCGATTTGAAGACAGCCAGCGAATTAGAGCCCAGAAGCATGTCACTGAAATGTCACCGTCGACGTTCGGACTCCGGCCCGCCGCAAAAGATCGCTTCACCATCCCTGAAGTCCACAAGGCTGGCGGCCAGTATATTTGCACTCACATAAAACAGTCTTATGCCGACACCACATGTGCCGAGAACATAAGCACAACGTTACTGTTAGCCTTCAGCCCTACATCGCCGGAAAGTCGAAGATCAAAGTTCAACTCCAGCGCCATCGACCGTTCGATTCCAACGCCCATGACGTCGTCTTTGATCCTTGATGGATCGCACAATCGCGCCCAATCACCGACAACTCGGAATCAGGCGTGCTCCGCGGAACTTGTGAGATGATCCCAGAAAGGAGCCAGAGATCATATATGATATAGTCATCAGACAGTTTTGAGGTTCCTGGATTCTTTTCGTCGATCGCTTTTTTATGTCCGACAGCTTCCACAACCAAAACCCCCCCGGACAACTTCCCAACCTCAACTTCCCCAACAAAACCAAACCACCCTCCATCCCAAACCAGCACAAGAGATTCCAAACCCCAACCCCAAAAACAACAATGCCACCACGAATCCACCTCCTCCGCCACGCCCAAGGCCAACACCAACTAGAACCAACATCGCAAAACTCCCTCCTTCACGACCCACCCCTAACCCCCCACGGACGCCTGCAAAGCAAATCCTTCGCCTCAACATTCCCCCTAGAAACCTACCCCATCGATCTAATCTGCGCCTCCCCCCTCCGCCGCACAATCCAAACCGCCCAAATCTGCTTCCCCTCAAGTCCAAGGCCCATCATCCTCGTACCGGACGCGCAGGAAGCTTCATACTTGCCGTCTGATACGGGGAGTGAGTGGGGGGTCTTGGAGGGGGAGTTTGGGAAGTCTGTGGATGGGGGTTTGGTGGGGGAGGGGTGGAATTCGAAGAAGGGGGAGTATGCGCCTGATGTGGCGAGTTTGGAGGCTAGGGCGAGGAGGTTGAGGGGCTGGCTGAGGCGACGGGAGGAGAGGGAGGTGGCTGTTGTGGGGCATGGGTTGTTTTGGCATTTTTTGGTCGGGGAGGTGGATGCGGAGGGGAGGCAGTTGAGTATGTTTCCGCCTTTTTCTTTCTTGTTTTCTTTTGACTAGTTGCCAGAGAGTACTTGCTGGGTGAATTTGAGACAAATGCTGACGATGGTGATGTAGCGCCTTATTGGCAGAATACCGAGTGGCGAACGTATACTTTTGCGTCTGAGGAGGACGGTGAAGCTATTTTGGTCGAAGAGGAGGAGTCGGTGGCGAGACGAGAGCTGCCGAATTGAAGGTGAGATACCCAGATCTATAGAATTACATGGTTTAATATTTGCAGTGTGCCTTTTGCGCGCGTAAGATTTGCTCGTGTTTGCCGTTGAAGATCTTTGGTCGAGTCACAGACTTTCCGAGCAAAATGAATTCGCAGCTTTGTGTGTGTAGAAGTCGCCCTTGGTGATATCAGTGTCTGGCATCGTCTGCTGTCCTTTCCGGCCAATGGCCCACTCCTTCTAAGCCGTGGCCCTTGGAGCGACAGCTGCGCCGCCGTCGTACCGGTATTGATTTACTCAATGATGTTTGAAACGCTCTTGAGTTTCAAAGCTGCTCAAAGCCACCCTCTCTGCCTGCTAGGGGGTCTGTCCGAGCTGGAGCGTCCGTTACTCAGAGGCCATCCGAGCCCAGCTCTCTGGTCGTCCATGGATGATCCAGAAAATGGACAGCCGCTGCTTGAGCCCGAGGAGAAATCGTTGAGAGAATCCTTGTTCCGTCCAAGACTAGTCTTATTGCTACCGGCATACGAAGCAGAATCAGACGAAGTGGTGGTGTTGACGCTCTGTCCATCCAAAGAGTATGGCTTCAGTTTTGACGTGCTTGTGTAGCCTTGGGTTTGAGCGTGTTGCATTGGCGATGAGACGGATGATCCTGGATTCGACTGGGCGCCGATGTTTTCCTCGTTGATGTGCCAGCGAGCGAGAAGGTCGTTCTGAATCCAAATGAGTTTTCCTAGAGCTCGGACGAGAGATATCCGGAGGCGAAGGTCGACTGTTGTGGTTGTGAGGATGGCTTCGGTGAAGGAGTCTTGGACGTGGCCCATGCAGATGCCGAGGAACATGTAGTCGACGTGTAAGGGGTTGCGACGACCTGCGCCGACGTGCATTTCACTGGGAGCTTGTTAGGGCTTTATTCATGTACTGGGCACACGGAGGAAGTCGTACCCGACTTTGTCTAGATATTCCCACTACAAACGATGAGTCAGCAAAAGTATCTCGATCAGGACCAGGGCGTTAACATCAGCATTGGCACAACAAGCTTGCTGCCATGCCCTTGCGAGCGCATGGTTTGAAAGTCTCCAGTCTCACTATCGTTGATACATACAAATTCTTTCTTGGACGGGTCCTGGTTCAGTCGAGTCAAGTACCATCTCAGGAAAATTTTGCGGTTCTGAATAGCAGGGCTTCCATCTTGAGGCCAAACAGGGGGGTCCTCATCATCGCGACTGTCTCGAGTAGAGAAGACGCGGGCTGTGATGTCGTGTTGCAAAAGCTTCTTGTAGACCGAATTGACGATGTCCGGAATGACTTGGCGGACGAGATCCTGACCGCGCTCGAGGGTTGCAAGATCATCTGGCTGTCGATGAGTACTGTGGTAAAGAAGACTTGGTAGAAAGAACTACCAGTGGTGGCGAGATTTACCTGGCCCGAAATCTATGAATTCCTTGAGATAAGCCACGCGAGCGCCGAGGTCTGTGTAGAGGGCGTCGCGGTCGACGTGCTTGATTCCTCGGGGAAGGGCCGCCATTCTTGGAATCGAATGCGAGGAGAATAATGGAACAATTGATTGATTGACTGTCTTCTTCTTGTCGAAGGAACGATGGCAAGAGAACGAAGCGAGGAAAACCGAAAGGATGCAGATGGAAAAGCGCCACGAGCCACTTAGTTTATTACACGCCCCAGATTACACATGGGAGGATCACGCACTCGGTGGGCCATTCGCAAAATAGGCTGGCCGGAAAGGGTCGTCGTCCAGTACGTGCGTTGTCAGCTTAGTTGCGAGCGGCGAGGGCCGAAGACACGGAGACACGATGACAAGGGGTGGAAATGGGCAGCAGTGGTTGGAGCGGCGATAGCGGATGTCTAGTGGAGCTTGTTCGTCGAGTCTTCGAATTGAATGGTAGGGTAAAAGGACGGGGAAATACGACATAGCCATCGTGGTGCAAGCAGTGCAAGGGTATCGCAAATGATCGCGTGGGATGTGGTCCAGGTGATTTTCGAAGTGACGGGGAATACCGTTCAAGCTGTTAGTGGAGGTCTTTCTTCACACGAACGGCGAACGGGTCTCTTTGCCACACGTACGTCTTAGTGCGAGGTATCGGGCAGCCTGAGCGACGATATTGGGTCGTGCCTCGTGTGTCAGAGAGAGGATTGACGAGGATTAGCAGGTGATCGGAGCAAAACTCCTATCCTTCCACGCCAGGCATGGGTCGTTCTGCTCCCAGCTCCTATCCTTCCCACGCCAGGCATGGGATATAGCGCGCTAGCACGTGGCTAAACGACAACGGCCGTTTCGGGTGGAAGCGAAGCGGCTCGAGACCGGGCCGATGGTGAGCTGCCTCCTCCTGTCGAGCCTGTGCTTGAAGCCTTACTATTCTTCTCTTCCGAGCCTTATGCAGCTGTCTGACACCGAAGCCTGACATGTTATTTGTTTCGTCGCCAACTGCCTATATCATATCACTCACTGCACACATCATCACCTATTCCATCACATTATTCTCGTCAAACGGACGGTGATGGCCGCAGCCAGTGTGCCAAGCATGCCCGTGCCGGCGATATCCTACATACCTCTGCGAAGCTGAGCCTCAGGCAGTGCCAGTCTTCCCATCAAAACACAACTTATACTATCGTGGCGGCTTGCTTTTCAGGCTGACCATTCGCTAATCAACCATGGTCCAACTCATGCACACGAGAGTCTTCGACTCCTCGCTGGCTAAGAGGCAAAGGCACTAATGAGGCAGAGAGGCCTCTCGCGGCTGTTCACGTTGCATGGTTGGTTGCTGCCATGCCAAGCGCGAGCCGCAGCACCTGGAATGTCGCGTCCTTTCAAGTTCTGTTTCCCTCCCATCCGGCCAAGGAGAGCGCCAGTCAGCCTCGGAGAGTTACGCACTTACGCATGCCCACGTTGCGACCAAACCGCGGAAATGCTGGGGCTGCAAAACAACCTTTGGAATGGACCCTAGGATCAGCGAAACGCAACCACGCAGTCGGCATATCAGCTTCCGGCCGCTTTCCTACTTAGGCAGCTTGCTTCGCTTGTTCCCAAAGCGTAACTATACCATCGAGAAATCCAGATCTACGAGCGGCAGTACCCGCATACCAACTACAATGTGTGCATGCGGAGGTGTGCCTGGGAGCCATTCCGTGAGCCCTCCTCCAGCATCATCCCTTCGTCGTCGGCTATAATGCTCCATTTGCAGGTGCCGTAGCAACGACTCCAACGTTTTGACGCTTTGTCCGATTATTTGGACTCGTTTGGTTCGAGGCCTTTTGGAACAAGTAAGCGGCTTTTCCCCATACATTCATAGTTCGGTCGATCAATCACGCCCCTCAACTTAATCTTGCGCCCGCTATAGGTGCCTTAACGCCATCCGCCACGTTCTCAACTACTTTTCCCCGTAGACAGTTACTCCCTTGTCAAGCACCGAAAGGCGCATGTTCCTGCGATGCCTGCTCTCCAGGTAACGGAGGAGAGCCACAATGTCGCCCACAATGCAGCACATCACTTGATGAAACTGGCCTTACGAGCCACCGCCGAAATGAATACTCACGAACATGGCGGACCCATGAACCAAGGCCTTTCCCCTCGCTCAGTATCAGATATGCGTGGGCGTTCGTCCGGACTATGGGCAGCCGCGTCCGTTGACGCAGCGGGTATCCTGGCTGCTCAACAACGACGAACTATCCAGATTGTATGCGCTGCCATGGCGAGTGTGAGCATTTCTGCTGCGGCTTGTGCGATATACTGGTTCTGGACGATGAAGCGAAATTATCGGCGCGATCTTGTACTCATGTTGATCTTGGGAGATTTTTACAAGAGTCTTTGGTATCTGATTCATGGCTCCGTCAACTTTGGAAGAAGCCAAGTCAAAAGCGAGGAGGCCTTTTGTCAAGTCAGCGGCTACATGCTCCAAGTCGGTCTTCAGTCCTGCGGTGAGTGGTCTGGTGTGCTTTGCTTAAGACACAATGCTGATATCGCCCAGATGTGGCAATCTTGTTCATCAGCATGCACATGGCGTTGCAAATATTTCCTCCATCTAATTCCTTCCTTGGCCACGACGGACTTTACAAGGTGCGACACTGGGTCTTCGCCGGCTGGATTCTCATTCCCTGCTTCACCGGTGCGCTTGCTTTCATCAATCCGAACGGCGCCTATCAAGCTCAGGGCGCATTCTGCTGGTTGCCCATCCGACCCTTCTGGTATCGCTTGGCGCTTTCGTGGGTGCCACGGTACTTGATCTGGATCTATATCATGTGGGTGGCAATCCGTATTTACACCCACGTTGGATATGAGTTCAGGGTCTTCGGGCAGGAAAGAGACCGCTCGTCGAGCGCGGATCTATCAGCGCAGAGTTCCGTGGAGCGAGGGGCGATCGAGCAGGCCGTGAGGGAGCATAGATCCCAGACGATAAACAGTGAGAAGATTGACGACGATACGGTCGCACCTGACGATCCAATCTCGTCCCAACCAGCAACCAAGCAACAGTCGCCACACGAGTCCAGCAAGTCGCTGACAGCCAACCCTAATCGAAGAATGTCGCTCCCAGCCTGGTACTCGCCCTTCGGAGGATCTTCATCACCAGGACCGATACTCGCAGACAACGCAGCCGTACCCACAAGCCGCAGCAACCCAACATCCCGACGAGGCAGTCGCCAAATAGCCCCAGGCGTCACAGCAGAAGACTTCATGGCTCCACCAGGCTTCGACACCCAACCCCGCGGCTCCGTCTCAAGCATGGGCTCCCTCCCCCGCTCCCTAACCGCAGTCTCAATAGACCACACCCTCCCACCCATAGCCGAAACAGCGCGCATCAGCGCCTCAAACCTCAGCAGCAACGCGCCCACCTCAATCGGCAACCACGCCCTCCGCCAACGCCGGCGCGCCATCCAACGCCAACTACGAATCCTCTTCATCTACCCCGTCGTATACATGCTCCTGTGGCTCATCCCCTTCATCAGCCACTGCATGAGCTACAGCGACAAGTTCGCGCAGCACCCCGTCTTCCCCATCAGCCTGTTGTCGTCCTTCTGCCAGTCTTTCATGGGCTTCGCGGACGTCTGCGTTTTCTGCTGGCGCGAGCGGCCCTGGCGCCACGTTCCCGGTAGCGATGGGACGTTTTTCGGAAGCTTCGTTTTCTGGACAAAATCCCGCGCTCCGGCGGATTGGAGTCGGCGTGAGAGCCGCGCGCCGAGCCATCTCCCTGAGGGCGAGAAGTCGCAGACACGACTGCTGAGTTCGCTGAGAGTGTGGTCCTTTTCGCGCAAAAACTCCAGTCCCAACGCAAGTTCCACGGGGCAAAACTCATCCCGTCGACCCACTCTCACGCAAAAGCGCACTTTCAGCGGAGGCGCAGGAAGGCAGACGAGGGAATCCGAGCTCGCGCATGAGAGATTGAAACTCGAGCGGGAAGACTACGAGCGGAACCGGTCGAGTTTCAACGAAAGGCGGGAGAGTGTCATGAGCCAATCGCAGGCGCCGAGGAAGGAATGGTTCGATCAGAATGTGAGCGAGGAGAACGTCGATCTTCAGACGGAGACGGGGGAGAGTAGTAGTAGGAGTCAATCGGGGGTTGTGTGATGATATTCTCTTCTTATTTTTTGGGAGTAAAAGTAATATTTAATACATAGAATTCTTTTCTCTCTTGGATGGTGCTAATTCTGTGGAATGATAATCGATGCATTTTCGGTCGTGAGGGTTTGGCGTTTTCGTTTTTGGGTCTTGTTTCATCGTCGAAATGTCGTGAGGCGGAGCATTCTTGGCCGTGAGTTCTGATTCTCTCGTCGTAGCATAATAATCATGACATGCAAATCTCACTCAGCGGGCCGTAATCACAGCTCATAGAAAATCTCCATCTCCAAACCCGCCAAAAGGGTTCGGTGGCCTGCCACCCATACCCGCGCCACGAGGATGGCCAGCTCCGCCCCTAGGTCCAGGGCCCGTTGGATCAAATCGTGCTCCAGGAGGAACCTGCGGGTCGAACCCACCACCCCTCTGCCCCTGCCCGGCGAACATAGGATCATCAAACGTAGGATGCATGCCACCACCTCCCATACCGCCCAAACCCGGTCCCACGCCGCCGCGGAGAGGGTCGCGAGGTCCAAGGCCTTGAGGGTAGAGATCGCGTTCGCCTATGTTCGGGAATCCACCGCCTGGCAAGCCGCCGCGGGCTGGACGGCCGGTTTCGAATTCGTCCTCGAAACCAGGCATGGGCTCGGGCATGGGCCTTCTGGGCTGGGCGAGAGGGTCTCCTAGCGGGTACGGTCTGGCTGGAGGGTTGCGGTCGTCGCGTAAAGGGTCTTGACGCGGCGTGCGATCTGCGCTTTCGGGGTTTTGCGCGCGAGAATCTGAGGATTGGTTTTCGGGAGTTTCTTCGTAGCCTGGCTTTTGCAGACTCGGAGCCAGTTTCTGGATGATGCTCAGGCGCAGCAAGCTGCCTAGGTCGGACAGTCTGCCGACGCTGATGAAGACGTCTGTGATTGCCTTATCGACTTCTGAATCGCTTGCGCCGTCTTTCTTGGGCGTGGCGGGAAGGTTGCCTTCGGAGATGAACTCTTGAACTTTCAAGTCGAAGCTGCACGTTCTGTCGTCGCCGAGGCCCATGCCCATGATCACCACTTTGTTTCCCATTCTATTCGCTTTGAGCAAGAATTCCATGCTAGATTGCTCGTGCTTGTAGCGGAAAGCGTAGGAGCCGGCGTTGGCGTTCCATTCTGAGGGCAGCTCGTGGGGTGCGTCGCGGTCGGAGGTTGTTTCTAGTTTGTGGTCTTCGCCTAGCCCGACCATTCGGAAGCCTACGGCTAGCATGGAGGCGTGTGAGGCGATAGCGATGGCATCGTAGGCGGATTTAATTTGGGGTTCGGATTGGGTGGGAATGCTGGCGCGGATGAGGGCGCTGAGGTTGGCGGTGGAGAGGACGTTTCCTCGTGGTGCGGCATTCGATGCCATGTTGGCGTGGTGGTGGTTGTGTGATTGATATGGAGTAAATGTGTTGTTGGAGAATGAGTTTGCTTTGTGTGTTGGCTGAGGTGTTGGTGTTGGTAGTGTTGATGGTGGTAATGGAGATGTTTGTGGCTTCGAGCTGCCCCGCCAGGCAGCGAAGGATGACGAACTGCATCGGATCTCATCGACTTCATCAGCCAGATCCGATCTCGCTTGGCAACGGTATTCACGATCTAAACACGATTATATTCTGTTCAGTTCTTCTTCACTTCTTGTAATAGCAATGGCAGTCAGATAGTCACATAAGCATGCGCCCGGGAAAATGCTTGGGTGAGGAGGGTCAACAAATCAGTCTAAAGTACACAATCTTCACGAATAATCGATCGAATTTCACGATCTCACATGGGAACAAATGCAAGATCCGGCGATGCCGTCAACATCATGGACATTCTATTCAAAGCAACCAACCGGACATCAACATTCAGCATTCCAAAATGCCATGTCAAGCTGCAACAGGCTCAATCGCCTTCGTTTCCGACAACATTTTCCCATTCGGTTCACCATCGACAGCCATCCGTTCTCGACGTGCCTTTATCCTGCGAATCCAGCGCTTCTGAATCGTCCTGAGACCCCGAGCCGTCTGCCCAAAAAAGACAATGTGCCAGTCAGACTTGATGGCATCAAGCCATTCGGCGCGCAACATGGCTCGCTGACCAACCACCATCTCCTCCGGCTTCCTGCTCTTCCAGGCCTCCACGTCGAACGGGGGAACGTAGAAATGCTTGTGACTGGCGCTGCAGGTCGCGATATCTAGAGTGCCGGCTTGTAGCTTGCTGAAACATCCCGAGTCTAATTGCAAGTCGAGGCAGTCCTTGCACACGTGCATGTCATCGGCATACGTCCAGAAACGGCCACAACGACCGTCACATTGCAAACCGCCATCGCCCTTGAGGAAAAGCGTCGTTGTTGGTGAGCTTGCTTCTTGCTGGGTATTGGTGTCTGCTGTCGCGGTTGCTGGGTCGTTAGTAGGCTGTTGCGGGGTGCCTTGATCAATCTTGGAGCCGTCTTCGTCGTTGGGGCTTGAGGATGGGTGCTCGTGACTTGAGACCTCATTCTCTGCACCAGCAACAGCCTGTCCACCCGAAGTGCTTTCACTTGTTTCACATCCCACATGGTTCGGTGTGACGGTTCCATCGCCTTCTTCGTTCTGGGCGGACTTGTCGTGGTCGGCCGTTGTACTTTTGGTTCTCCGGGGCTCCATTAACCGCCAGGCGGCCTCGGCGTTCACGTCGTCGTCCACTATCGCGAAGATACGTGCAAGCATTTTGCATCCCTCGAGAAGGCCATTCTCCTCTTCAATGGTCAATATTGCCTGCCTGAGATGCGGACGAACCATCTCCCGGGCCTTTGCAGTGTCCCCAGAAAGGTGGTACAGACGCGCTTGCGCAAATTCGACGTTACAGCTCTGTATCTCCGTGATCTGCCCAGCCTTTTTCTTGATCTCTTCGAGACGAAGAATGTGCTCTTGGATGCTTGCAGGTTCAAAGCCGTGCTCTGTGGCTTTGCGAAACCAAGCGCGCGTGAGCTCTTTGACCGAACTGACCAGCGTGAACCAATGGCCGAACTCATCATCTTCTTTAGTCGTAAGAAGGCTTTCCCAGCCTTGCAGCGCGGATTCCTGCTGGTCTGGCCCTCCGCAATACCAGTGTAGCCGCCATTGATTGAACCGTATGCGATGGAATTTAAACTTTCTGTCATGCTCCACTTGGCTAGCGCGCTGGTAGTATTCATTCAGGATGCCGAATCTTTCTGATCTTTGAGCGAGCGCGATGAGATGTTTGTGGATGTCACAGGGCTCACCAAGGATTTCCAACAGCCAGCTTTGACGTTTAGTGCCGTCGGGTAGGCTTGCATCGCTTGCGCCGTGGGATTGCCCGTCGTCATAGTCACTATCGTCGAATTGCCTGTCGAGGGTCTCCAGTAAAAGAAAAGCAGATGCATGTTTGTTCTGTGCGAGGAATGCACCAAGAAGCTTGCTCACTTGGTCTGCAAAGTCCCCATAGCAGACTCTGGTCTTGATGGCATGATCCACTACTTTCTCATACCAGATCTCAGCATTTTCCACCTGCTGTAGCTCGGCATAACATTCTCCAATCTGAGAAGCCGCGGTCCAGAAGCTTTCGTCATCTCCAGCGCTTCCCTCATCCCCTTGCTGCACAGCCAATGGCAGTAGAGTAGCGAGACACTGCTCGAAACTCTTCAGTGCAAACAACGATTGAGCCTTCATCAAGTGGGCCTTCGATGCGGTACGATCCGCCTCGATCGCTTGATCACATCGTTTGAGAGCAGTCTTGAGAAGCTCGTTGCCTGGATCCTCAAACCAGATGTTGGCCATCAGGTACATGTTTGCAACACGCAGATTCCAGCGTGCAGGCTTGTCAATTGGCAGCTGAGTCTTCGCCCACTCTTCCAGATGTTGCAGCTCATCAGGGGATGGATCCTGTTGGATCCAGCTGAAATCATCGACAGCGATTGGAAAACCTGTCATCTAGTAAATGCAGTCAGAAGATTGGTCAATAGAATTGACGGAAGAAGCGTGAAAATACCTTATGGTGATGTAGTCGAAGCCAGTCAAGATGTGACCATGTCATATCCACATCAGAATTAAGCCAGAGCCGGAGGATATGACGGCCCACAAATTCAAGAGCTCTGTATTTCGAGACACCGTTCGGGGAGACATCATGCAGCCAATTCGGTTCTGTTGTTGCGGACTGCAAGCTGGTCTGCACTTCCTTGTCCTGCATCCAGAGGACGATTTTTTCACAGAATTTATTGTTGGTTGAGAACCAGTCAGACATCGTCCAGACTCGCTCATCGAGGGCCCAGGCGTTGAGCACAGCATCGTCGCGGAGAACACGCCACAGCCTACGCCCGAGTTGCTGCTTAACTGCGGGCTTAACGTTTCCAAGATCGACGTCCACAAGGTGCTCGTCTAGATACTCCGAGGCGTATTCACGCAATTTCTGATGCTGTTCGGAGTTGTGCAGATCACAGACTGCCTTCAGACATAGCTTCAGAGCGCGAATGTCTCTTTCCGCCTTGCCAGGAATGTGAACCAATGCGCTTTGGTTTTGAGCAGTCTTCTTGTTCTCGAAAAACTCCGAGAATTCGAATCTGTCGTAAATCTTGGTGTCGCCAAACGTGCGTTTGAAATGTACCTGCAGGACCGATCGAACAAGATCGATCTCAGGGGCAGGTATGGTGGCTTTCGAGTCTGAAGCACTTTCAAGTGCCTTTTGTACGTCGTCGGAGATTGTCATGGAGCCGGACTCCATGCTAAGTAGTGAAGAACATCTCTTCTGAATAAACTCAACTGGGTTGCGTAGAACGTCATCTTCCTTCAAGCTCAACGAGAGCACCGATCTGAGGAAGTCGGGATCAGTATCCGTGCTGACTTTCGCCGCTGCCACCCAACAGAGAATCACGTTGAGCTGTTCTATTTCAGCACTGCGCAACTTTTCATTCAGTGCGTCGATATCACTTTTGATACGCTCTTCACTTGTCCGCGTAGCCTGCTCCAAAACTCTTTCCATGTCGGAAGAGAATTGACATTGTTCAATATCGGCCAGCAGTCGTTTGACGGTCTCGAAGTTGCCTTCTGCGACACCTGGCAGCGTCTTTTTGATTCTCTCACGCATGTCGTGATCCTCTCCGGTGGGCTTGCCGTGAAAGATCTCTTCGAGTCGTCTCTCAAGCAGTGTCTCAATCACCTGTTCAAGAGGATAAGACAGGCCGCCTGTTTGAGCGGAACGTAGATCAACTTTGAGAAGCCCAGGCACTGCATGCTCTAACTCATCAAGGGTTGAGTTTCTCCCTGATACCAGGCATCGTACTCTGAGACCTTCAGGCTCGGGAGAACTGTTGCGGATGCTTAACAGTATCTTAGAGAGTTCGCCTAGCGCACCCTTTTCAAATTGATCAATCCCATCAATCACTACGAAGAAAACCGAAGATTTCTTCTTTTTAGAGAAACTCATCACAAGTTCTTGCCAAAGTGTGACCGAATTCTCGGCATCGCCAGGTCTGAGATCAGTGTCCTTGACGTGGTCAAAGAAGGTTCGGTCGGATGACGCCAGTTGCCAGATAATGTGTTTTATGGCCTTGTTGATGGGGGTTCTTTTCTCCTTTTGGACGTAATACCAGGCGACCGAACGTTTCATCTCAAGATTGCCCAATTGATGGATGATCTGATGGCAGAGGTAGCTTTTGCCATAGTTCTCTGGCCCAGCAAGGCCAAAGATGCTGTGTTTCTCGTGATCGGTCGACCGGACGTCTTGCCATTTTTCCAAAGCTTGCGGTTGAAACATCTCGGTGCCATCGATGGGGTCGGTGAAGCTTTCGCTTTGCGCTTTAAACGCAGGATCTAGCTGGTCGACGGACCCAAGCTTCTCGCGCAAGTTCTTGCTGTCTCTTTTGTCATCCAGCTCGTTCTTTACCTGCTTAAGAGTTGCGCCGCTTTGCTGGACTGCGTCCTGAATGTTTTTGTTGGCTGCAGATTGCTCCTGACGGAAGGCCTGGATCTCCTGTTGCACATCACACAAATTCCGGGCGGATTCCGAGAGCTCACGATGTATGATAGCGACCGTAGATTGGGTGACAGCTGCCACATTGAACTCGAAGCGTGCGAGCAATTTGGTCATGTCGTCTGCCTCGCCAAAAAGAACCATCTTCATGACTCTCCCCCTTCCTCTCCAGCCGTCGGTGAGGCGATACGTCTCTGCCATGATCTGAACGAAATCATCCAACACTCTGTAGACGCTTGGCCGGAGATCTTTGTCGAGTTTCAGATCAGTCTGCTGTTTCCAGTAGATGGTGAGTCGCTCCAGAAAAACCGAGACCCTTTCCATGAGTGTAGCCAACGTTTCGAACACATGCTGATATGACTGTATAGCTCCAACCAGGCCATCAACAACGTTGAAAATCTGCTGAGCTGGTGCGAAGACCTGACAAAAAGCTCAGCGATAGCTCCATGATTGACTAGGCCGGTATACTTACTACACTGGCTCCTTGTGCCACATAACTTCCGAAGACCAGTATACAGTTAAGAGAGCGCGAGAAATACTTCTCTACTTGTGACTTTGTCCCTTTGTCGACGTCGGCCGCATTGACCTTTTGTATGATATCCTCCACGGTGGGGCATGCGGTATTGACATCGAATTTCCAGTTCGCCTTTTTCGAACAGGCTTCGACCGTTTGTTTCCATGCCTGGGGGAGATCATCCACAGGAGACAGACCTCCGACAATATCTGGCTTGTCTGGAATCATCGTATATTGGGATGCACGGGAGAGTTCGACTCGTCAGTGGCCTTGCATCAGGCGTGGTTGATAGAAAACCAGCTTTGCTGGGCGGAAGCTTATGGCAACACACTATACAGATGGTGGGCTCGGTGGGATCAAAGTATGATGCGCGCAATGCTTGGAGCCTTGTCCAGAACGTTGTGGGTGCAGATGGCTTGCAGCTTTGTATATGTCACGGAAGAAGCTCTCCGACCGCCACCGCTCACCCCTTTATCGGACCGCGTTACATGCGTGGTCGAAAAAACCATTATTGGTATACTGCAAGTCATCAGCTGGTGCCTCGGGTGTTCAGCTCATGCTCGATCAGCCGCAAAATGCGCCACGCCGCGTCACGGCTTGAAGCGAGGTTGGGATATGTAGACTGGAATGACCAATCATTCGCATGGATTTAGCGCTGTCGTGGCCCCGAGGACGCAGTCTTCCAGTGGAGTACATGCCTTACATGCCTCGAATGTCTCTCAAGGTATCGCCTTGAGGATCTTCCAGATTATGGGTCGGCGTGGTACATCTGAAGTATTGGGTGGCAAACAAGAGTTTGCAGGCAACCGAACGCATTTCCGGGTTTGGTATTCGTGTAGCGCGGCACATGTGCTATGTTTGTCATACGAAGTGTGCTTGGTGCAGGCATTTTGTTGACAGTGTGTGTTGCGGGTCAAGCGGATCAAAATGGAGGCCGCAGACGTGAGAAAACATAGCCATTGGTTCCAATGTGTACTTGCGAGGCTCAGACGAACTGTGGCCTGAGAAAGGGGGCACGCGTGGGGCATAACGTGGACGTGTGATAAGATCGAAAAATCCCACGCGATGCGGATGCCAGCTGTTTGATTACTGTGAATAGAATGAGGCGGGCGATCAGAGAGCAGGAAGTCATAACTAGGTAACTTCCACGGAGCTCGAAACAAGCGTATCACAGAATGTCTGCCAAGCCTCCCCAGCGCACCTGTAAACCTTCCTTGACATGTTGTACCATGCTAGCATGCCACAGCTGCTATACCATTACTATGTCCGCCAATCTGCGCATGTATCCTTGTCACTATATGTCTATCTTCCACGTCTCTGATCCTCGACAGGTTTCGTCAAACGTGATCGTGCTTCGTTCCATTTGCGCCGAGACAGATTTGTCCATCATTTCGCCAGTTACTACCTCAACTGCATGCATCTAGCTGTCTAATAGCATATTGACAAGTAGCATTCCAAATTTGAGTGCTTGCATAAACCTGGTGTCGTGCGCACGGCCTCGTAAATATTTCCGTACGAAGTGGAAGCTTTGCGACATGCTCATGCTTTTCAACGGCATAAACATCCTTCTCCAGATGCAATTGCATCGAACCTCATTTTGCAACATCCCTCAAAAACCTCGTAATCGCCTCCTTACACGCCCTCTCATTATAACTCTCCCAGCACTCATACAAGCTGACCATCTCCTGCGTCGCATCCACAATAGCATTCATATCAACCTTGCTCTCCGCCAACCAATCCACCAGTTTGCTCATCTTCTGCGGGCTCTGCCGAAACCCGAATCCAGCCAATGCGTTTTGCGACATTACATTCTGCGCAGCGTTGCCACTCACAGCCGGAGTCCCCATGGTAGGCGCAGCGCTTGAGCTGTGGGCTTGTAGACCGGCTGGATGTGCTGGTCTGAGCACGACGGCGAGAAAGATTGCAGCGATTGCTATCACGTGGGGTGGGTAGAGGAGTGCTAGGTCGGTGTTGTAGGAATCGTTGATGATGGAGTGTGCTAGCCCGCTCTCTTCGTTTGTCAAGCCCAGAGTGCCTTGCAGTTCTGCCAGCGCGCGGTAGGGGTGGTGTAAAATGAGTCTGCTGTTCAGCGTACTGATGAGAGCAAACTCGCATTCGCCGATTTTACTGGCATCTTGGGCACCGAGCTCCGGCCATTGGCGTGCTGCTTCGTTCAGCAACAATCGTATGTGCTGTGGCGTTTCTTCCATCTTGCAAGCCAGGTAGGCGGCCGTGGCTAGAATAAGGTATGGATTCGTCCTCCGTTGCTCGACGTGCAGGTAGAAGCGTTTCACGTATATTTGCGCGGTGGCAAGAGCTTGCTGGCGGAGAGACATGCGTTTGGCCAGTTTGAAGAGCTGCATTTGTAGGTATATGGACATGTGGCGTGGATCTGGGAGCGCATATTTGGTGTGTAGGGCTGCGTTTTGTTTTGCCAGGTCCGAACGAAGAGTTGTGAGTTCATGGCGGTTGAAAGTCCAGTATTTGGCTTGAGTAGAGTCCCAGTAGTTGGCGGCCATGGTTAGTGGGAGGTCTTGAGGATGCTTGAGAGACTATTTGCACGGTCAAGCGAGCTTTGCTTTTGGCTGAGGCTCTATTCAACCGGCAGAGTATCAATAAGCCCTTCAACCAAGGTGTATCAATGAGTTCACAGCCGTGGCTTCGAGGGAAGTAGAACTAGTACAGCACTCGGTCATGATTGCCGCTTAAGAACTGCTCGACACGGCACTTGCCAGCTGCTTGCAACAAGCAGGTAGAGTGGCAGGTATTCTAGACCCGCGTGGTATGGGAATATTGAATCAGACTGGAATATATTCCTGTTCTGTAAGCCATAGTACTGCCAGTCACCAAATGAAGTCGGTTGTCCGTCTAACGTTGTGATAGGCTAACAACGCTGACCATGCGCCGATCTTCGGCCGGCTCGCGGGAAGCTCTTTGCGCGCGCGGGTGCTCTTCTGCTAGGCGCAACGTCAGAGCTGCCCGGTCCCTCGTGGTGTGAATCGCGAGCTCGCATATTCACGGCAATACCTTATCTCCACTCTACACATCGCAAAAAACACCAGCACCTTCTGTCCGCCCGGCCAGCCAGCGATAGCGACAGTACCATTCCCAAGCATACTCCTGGAGGCCCTGCGACAAGGTCCTTGACACTCCTACCTGCGACCGCCGAGGGCTAGCCATGAAACCAAGATAGCACAGCAACATACGGCTATGGATGGCGAGTCCCGAGAGGAGCGGGATGCCAGGATCAAGGCGCTGTGGGAGCAGCTGGATACCAAGAAGAAGGGCAATGTCGACCTGCCTGCCCTCAAGTATGGCTTGACCAAGATGAACCACCGTGAGTGAGGGGAAAACACACCCTGTCCGGGGCAAGGGACGACGCTAAATCCCTCGCAGCGCTCAAGAACGCGGACAACTTGATACAAGACATCCTCTCCGCGGCCGACATCAACAAGGACGGCAAGATCTCTTTCGACGGTCGGTCGTCTCGTTACAGAAAGTTTGGCAATACGCGAAAAAGCTGACATTGTGCAAAGAGTTTTGCAAGTTCTGCCAGGAGACCGAGAAAGAGCTCTGGACCCTTTTCACATCCATTGACAAGGACAACAATGGTCGCCTGGACAAGAGCGAGCTTGCTCAGGCCTTTGAGCGCTCTGGTGTCGGTGTCTCCAACGCGAGGCTCGATCGGTTCTTCTCGTATATCGATAAAGACCACGACGGGCTGATTGACTATAACGAGTGGAGAGGTCCGTTCCTCCACCCTTTACTTCCTGCAGATTGACACCTCCTGGACAAAAACTCACATGCCGCAGATTTCCTTTTGTTCATCCCAACCCAGGCGCCCGGCCTCCGCGCTGTCCTTTCCTACTACCAATCCGCCGCACAGGTCACGCCAGAGGGGGATGTGCAATTGAGCGATGAAGCGCTTCAAGGTCTTGGTACGACGCTCAGTTTCCTTAAGACGTCTGCGTTCGGCGCGATAACATCGCTCGTCCAACCGTCAACCCCCTCACACAAGAAGCATCCCCCTGTGGATGCGGCAAGCCAAGCAGTAGCAGACGCCTCGCAAGCAACACAGCTGGCTGCGGCGGATTTCTATGATGCTGAAGAGGTGGAAGTGCGCATGGAAAGCGATCCATACATTCCGGTAAAGCCTGCGCGACGGAAGCTCAAACTGACGGATCTTGTACCCGATGTAGGCTACTTTGTCGCTGGCGGGCTGAGTGGCATCACGTCGCGTACGGTGACGGCGCCGCTGGACCGCCTTAAAGTGTATCTTATCGCACAAACAACCACCGGACAAAACCCTGTAGCGGCCGCGAAGAAAGGCGCTCCATTGATGGCGACCAAGCAGGGCGTCAGATCCTTGGTGAATGCCTGCAAGGAACTGTGGGCCGCCGGTGGCATCAGGAGTTTATTTGCTGGTGAGTTAAATCTGCGGAAATGACTGTGAGTATCAGCCGCTTATATTATCACAGGCAACGGTATCAATGTCGTCAAGGTCATGCCGGAGTCGGCGGTTAAGTTCGGCTCGTACGAGGTTTGTATAGATATCACCATATCATGGACTATCCTCTGACATCTTCTAGGCCTCAAAGCGTGCAGTCGCTCGATTCGAAGGTCACTGTGATACAAAGAATATCTCTGCGCCCTCGCAATTCGTGGCAGGCGGCATGGCTGGCATGATTAGTCAAGCTGTTGTCTACCCTCTCGACACACTCAAATTCCGCATGCAATGTGAGACGGTCGTCGGCGGTGAACGCGGCAACAAGCTCATCTGGCACACGGCAAAGAAGATGTGGGCGCACAATGGCATAGCTTCCTTCTACCGTGGCTTGCCAATGGGCCTCATGGGCATGTTCCCATACGCCGCGATCGATCTTTTCATGTTCGAATCTTTGAAGAAGACGATGATCAAACGAAACGCGAAGCGAAAAGGCATCAAGCACGACGAGGACGCGCTACCTGGCAATTTCACTCTCGCGCTCATGGGTGGCTTCAGCGGTGCCTTTGGCGCAAGTATCGTGTACCCTCTGAATTTACTCCGGACCAGACTTCAGAGCCAAGGCACGGCAGGCCATCCCCGGACTTACACAGGCATCCTGGATGTCACAAGGCAGACCTTGAAGTATGAAGGAACACGTGGATTGTTCAAGGGTCTAACGCCCAACTTGCTCAAGGTCGTGCCGGCGGTGTCGATTGTAAGTTCTACCTAATCGGAGCCATGATGAACTTGTACTAACCCACTCTTCCAGACATATGTCGTCTATGAGAACACCAAGAAGGCTTTGCATCTGCATTGAGGAAGGTTGTCGGCCGGGCCACTGGCCAGCGAAATGCGTGGAGTTTGGCGTTGGGCTCGCCATAGAGTCGAAGAACGGTGGTTTTCTATTGGATTATTCCCTTCGTGTGCATCACCACACCGTGAACCGAGATCAAAAAAGGTCTCTTTCTTAGTCGTACATTTTGTTATATACAATTCGGGCTTCCCATCCCTATGGATTCTCTATCTTCCCCCATAATTGCTTTTGTAATGTCCAGTATGTCCACATGCCATTAATTTTCCCCTACTGTTTCACCGTGAGTCTCCGCTCATCGTATTGCTCGCCCACTGGTAACTACCCAAGAAAACCGCACCACCAATACTAATCCACATAGTCCTCGGCCCCAGACCACTAAAGAACGCCTTCGCGCCCTCCTCCCTCCAAATCCTCGCCGTAACACTAACTGCACTCTCCTTGGTCGTAGCAAGCATCAACCTCGTCTTGAGCACATCCAAAGGCGTCGTCAACGCCGCAGCAAAACCTCCACTCAGACTACCAAACAACGCACTCTCCACAGCAGTAACGTCCTTCGGCCTCCCAAGACCCTTCCCAAACCGTCTATCCAACGACCAAGCCTTCATCTTCTCCCACAGCGGAAACTGAATCACCGTAAAAGGCACCTCGCGCATCACCGTCACGCCCCAACCACGGTACAGCTCCGCCCACATCCTCGCGAAACCATGACTCTTCCGCTGCGCCAGAATGGAAACCAGCGCCGCCCGTGAAGAAGGATGCTGCTTGGCCTGCGCGCGCTGCTTGACCACCTCGGTCGGCACGCGCACCGCGCACGCCGCAACCTCGCCCAAACTCGCCGCAAGCATGTGCGAGCTCGCCGACGAAGAATTTCCAAACTGCTTCTTGACGCCCTCGTACGTGACGAAGAACAGCGCCGCGCCCGGCGCGGAGCCTACGACCGCGCTGCCGATGCCATTGTAGATTCCGCGGAAGCCGCCGGACGCCCAGAAGCCGGCGGAGGATTGCAGGCGGGTTTTGAGCGTGTCGAGCGGGAAGAGGGAGGTGTCGACTGTTGTACCTGCTAGGGCGCCTGCCTGGGGCTGTTAGAGGTGGGGACGGGCGGGCGGTGGAGTGGTTCGGTGGGAGCGTACGAGGAGAGAGCGCAGGTAGGGCGACTCGACTAGGGGCGAGCGCTGGACGGGGGTGTCCATTGTTGTGGGAGGTATGGTGGGGAGGTGGTTATTATTTGGAGAGTTACGTTGCTGCCATTGGGGTTGTGACGCTGGCGTGAGGTTGAGCTTGCTCAGTCTCAAAAAGTCCCATCTTCATCAGCCGACATCGGAATTTGACTTTAGGGCATTATTTATCAACATTATTTGCGACTACATGTCCGCATACCTTTTCATGGCTGTACTGACATTTGCCAGATCAATGTGTTTGAATCAAGATCCGATGTAATGACGACGCAGTATTTTATTCCATGTGGTGCGTCCGATACACTTAGACTTTCGCAGAAGAAAGGAGCAGTATACAGCCATCAGCCACGCCTCGAATCTCCCTCTAACTCTACCCTCTCCTCCATGGCAGACCGTATTGGCGCCTCGACCGAGATCGCATCCACAGGCAATTCAACAAGGTCCCTACTTTGTATCTCAACCTTGGCCAGACTTGCATCGGCCTCAAGGACTTCTCTTCGATGCTCTTTGGGTCCCAGCCCCTCGCAATGCGAAATGGATGACTTGTCGCCCGTCCAATCCACCAAAGGCTCACCCGTTTGACTCCCATTGTCCCTTGCCACGCGTCTTCTCTTTCGCGCCCAAAGCCAGGTCGCCAGCACTGTTAACCCAACCAGTATTGGCATGCCGAGCCCAACACCGAGTCCCACTCCCAGTCTAAGATTGTGCTCTTTGGCTGCGAGAGATTCAATGATCGAGAAATCACTGCTGTTGGAATGGCAGTGTCGACAATCTGGATCATCGGCGTTGAACAAGCGTAGGTGGAACGGGTCTTCGAGACTCATGCCCGGCAGCTCTTGTGCTGTCCACATGTAAAATGTCGTCGAGTTCGAGGTGTTGGCTTTGATACATGGTCAGCGATGCCTTTGCGCATTGCGTTGGCTTTTTGAATGGTAGGTCACTGACTCAATATAGGGACCATCGCCCACTCGCCACGATCCGGGGTCACTTGGTAGAGCTCCAGTGAGATCCACGGATACGTCGAAGTCCACCTGAACTTGACGTCCTCACCGGGTTCGAAGCGAGTCTTCGTATTTTGGATCAGTGGTGGGGGGAAGTTCATCACGACCAGAGGATTTTCAGCTGCAGCGGCCATGTTTAGACCTAGCAGCGCTATCCACACGATTGCTGTATTGAGGAACATGATGACGCCGGGTACTGAGCGACAGTGTTTGACCGCATTGAAAAGAAGTTGAGAAGACGTCTAGACGCAGCCATGCCGACTGCAATATGAACGTCCCATCAAGCATGCGCACATGTTGTGCAAGGCGCCACATGGGCGGCAATACCAACGCCGAGGCTTTGGTACTCATATGTTTCACCAACGAAGACCAGCCTCTCTCCACAGCCGCACACGTGGCTGAGATGTTGTACATTTTTACCCATGCAATAACATGCACACTGCGTGCAATGCTCTGGACCTTGTGGGCAGTCGACAATGCAGTCGCCTAAATGTCAGGTGATGATCGACTGGCTGGGTTGTTGGATTTGGCGAAAGGTCCCAGCTCGGTGGGATGAACATTGAGGACCAACAATGGAAATGCCGTGATTGGATGCCAATGAACTGTTACTATTTGACGATTTTATCAGCCTTGCAAGTGCATGGCGCGTGCATGCATCTCGTCCTAGCCTCACATCACATGTCATGCACAACAAGCATGAGGGCCAAAACATGCAGCAGAGACAAATTTGGTTATGTAGGTCTTTTTTCCTGCAGGCGACTAAAACTTTCAAAATCTGCTATTATCAAACAGCTAAGAAAAGTACGCCCGATGTGAGAAGACCGTCCAGTCAAGACGATACATGCTTTCGCTAAGGAGCTTGAGGGCGCTTAGCCGAAGCTTACCAATTGCTGACTTCAACACCTCACGCTACCCCAAACCCAAACCTTTCCACGCACAGCTCGAAACTCTCCTTGCAGGTGGCGCCATAGCTCCGAGCTCGTTCTGGAATGCGGTGGGTATATGCAAGCGCATAGTAAGCAGGTAGGTCAGACGTGCTCTCTTGCCATTGTCTTGTGCTTTGCTCTTCCCAATTCTCCTCTTATACTCGAAAAGCAATTCTCGACCAACATGAGTACACCCAGTCGTGATCTTGAGAAGAACGGCGACCTCTCTGTTTCAGAGCCGACCGAGGAATCCAACCATCATCGCCACCATCACTTGCACGCCCGCGAACGCCTTCGCCACTTCCTCCATCCCAATGGCACCCGAATTCACGTCGCCGACTCTCCAATTGAAGCAGAGCACCTTCGACGTCGCTTACCCAGCACTGCGTCCCAAGAAGAGCCATTCACAGTCTGCATCTCTGGCTCACCAGAACACATCTCGGCGGTGCAAGAGTCGCAAACCCACCATGAAGCTCGGCGCGCAGAACTCCAAAATCAACACGGAGAAGTATGGGATCAATTCGCCAATGTTACGGGTGAGCTCGAGGCTCTAAATCATGAGCTCGGTCGTGTGACAGAAAAAGGTGTGAGTCTAGAGGGCCATTTTGGGAAATTCGGTTATTCGGCAAAGATCCAGAGCTATGATAGCAGTGATCATAGTCCGAGTCGCTCTGGTGCAAGCTCGCCTAGAGAAGGCGTGACTGATGAAGCGCCGCCGTTGTTGTTGTTCAAGGTACCTGTGGTAAGGCAGTACTTCCACAAAGGGATTTTGTGGCGGGCGAGCACCAGTGAGGAAGTCCGGAGTTTTGAGCTGTTTGTTGATCTACTCTATGTGGGTATCATTGCCATCAACGGAGATGCAGCGGCGGAGGAACCCACAGGGTATTCATTGTTGAAGTTCATCAGTCAGTCATTTCTTGCAAACATCCTAACATCTGCTAATCAGAGAACAGTCACATTCACTCTTTCATGGAAGATCTGGAACGACATGGCCATCATAATTGCGTGGTTCGAGACCGACGATATCTTCCAACGAATCTCAATATTATTCCTCCTTGCCTGCCTATTCGGCTATACCACCAACATCGTCGAGGCTTTCGAAACCACCTACGCAACGCTAATTGGATTCTACCTCGCCGCTCGCCTATACATGACAACCTACCTTGCCCTCGTCGCCTGGCTAGTCCCAATGATTCGCCCCGTGATGATTTACTACGTCATCTTCGCTCTCATCAACGCAGCCTTATGGATAGGATCCATCCACGTCTCCTACCCAAACCAACTAGCCCTAATATTTATCGCCCTTTTCCTCGAAATCGCCGGCCAAACCTCCTACATCGTCCTCCTAAACTTCGCCCACCGCCACCTCCCACCGCTCAGATCCTGGGCCTCGCGAGCTCAAGACTTCCATCCAGCGCTGAATATCGAGCACCGCGTCGAGCGAACCAACGCCTTCGTCTCCCTCGTCTTCGGCTACACAGTAGTAGCCATCCTCTACCAATCCATCACACCGGGAATCGACGCGATCTTCGGCAAAGCAATCCTAGCCCTCATGCAGCCCTTCGCATACAACTGGCTTTACTTCGAATTAGACGGCGCCTTTCTCAGCTCACACGCCATACGACGAGCGAAATTCTCCGCCATGACGTGGAGCGTCGCCCATCTCCCCTTCATCATGTCCTTCGTCCTGGGAGGCGGCGCCATGGCCCGACTAGTGCTAACGACAGACACGGCCAACGCTCACGAGGACATGCTGACGGAGACGTACCAAGCGCGCTCCGAGCACGAAGTCACGCAGGGGATCAGGTGGTTCTACTGCGTGGGATTTGGGCTGGCGCTGTTGTTCATGTGCATGATCTCCGTCTCTCACACCCACAAGGATCTGAGCGGTATGCGTTTGGGGAAGAGATGGAGGCTTTGTGTTCGTGCAGCAGTGGCTATTGTGATGATCTGCCTGCCATTGGCGGGGGAGCATCTCAATTCGCTTGACTTGATTGGGACAATGACCGCTTTGATCGTTTTCACGACGGCAGTGGAAGTTTGGGGAGTGAGTAGGAAGGGTAGCGGGGTTGTTGCCAAGGGGGATCGATGCGGTTATGTAGGGAGCTGTGGGAAGAAGGATTTGCAGGCCGCGTTGGGGAAGGGTGGAGAGGTTGATGTAGATGCTATTGGCGAGAAGAGTAGGTATAAGGGGAGTGGGGTTACTAATGTGCCTATGTGATCATGTTCGGTAGAAAGAGATCTTTTCGCAGCTTCTGCACTGCTTCTGCATCCTTCATGGAGAGTTCACTCCCATCTCTCAGGCTCCGGCCTCTCATCAAATGCCTCTTCCTCCTCATAAACTACTTCCCCTCCTACATACTCATCAAACGGACCACTCGCGAGCAAAAGCAAAGGATCCGGCAACTCGTCCAAATTCTGCTCATAAGCACCCACAACCTGCCCAAGATTCTCTCGCCACTGCCACAAAAGTCTATACCCTTCGACAAGATCCTCATACTCCACGCCGAACGTCTGCACACTCGCGGCCATGTCTTCGACCAAATTCTGCCGCCGCGTGAGTATGCTGGCGACGAGGAAGCATGCTGCTGGCTGGATCATGCCGGAGAGGCCTGGGTGCCAGTTCGCCTCGGTTAGTGTGAGGTCGATTAGGTTGAGGGTTATTATCTCGGCGTCGGTGCTGGTGTCTAGGTTGTACAATTGGGCGAATGAGAGGAGAGCAGGGCTTGGGGTGTATGAGGAAGAGAGAGGGGTGATGCGAGTGACAAGTGGTTGGTATCGGCTGCTGTCCTCGTAGCCTTGGGTTTCCTGTGTGTCTACTGGTTCTGTAACCTCATGAGAAAGCTTTGTTCTTTTCGCAGCTTGAGATCTGGTCTCGCGTCCTGTGATGGGCACGGTCATACCACTGCCGTCTGCACCACCCGACGTCTCTTCGAAAAATTGCTTCTTGCTTCGCTGTTGAGCTGCCACCGCGATTGCAGCACTCGACTCGTGTGGTTGGGATTCGGATTCTTCCGTAATGTCGCTGAGGACTCGTGCGTGGTCCTTGACCCCTCGAGCGCAACCGCCGCCGCGGCCACGCTTCGCTCCTATGGTCGGACGGGATGTGCCTCGCTTGGGTGGCATGTTGAGTTGGAGATACGATCTTGCAAACGCCAGTCTGCTGGGATAGCCGGATTCGCAGATGGAGAAGTTTCTATCGATTTTCTGCGGATGGAGCATGGTATGCCCCTTTGATCCAAAGAGCTTCTTTGTTCTTCATATTGAACATTGCCATTTCCGGCTGGCGGTGAGAGCATCAGAGATTACTGTATAGCCTTGCCATCCCAAAATATCGATCCAGATGCGATAAAAGAGAGTACCCTCTGAATACCCTGCCAGGTGGTTTGAAGGCTTGCTTGTTTAACACATGTCTCCTGTTTCGCGTTCGTGGAAGCCCTCAAAGCTCCTCTCAAAACAGCACAGGTGAGGTTCTTGGCATCCATGATTGTTTGGTGAAGGGACTTGCTGTAAAGCAAATGACCTCAAAGCGCCTTTCCGCTCCTGTATGTTTGACCTGGAGAAATGGACGGTTGGAGGGTTGGTTGATAAGACCAAACTAAAGATAGAAAACGCGGCAGCTAGGGCCGCGCCGACGGCTTTTCCCGTGTGTGCACGGACTTCAATCGAAACGTCTCTTGGAGGGGGTGAAGGGCTAGGGATGTCTCGATTGAAGGCCGTGCGCAACTCGACATCAATCACCACTGGTAAAGATGAAGCCCATTTTCACCACCAAGCACCCAGGGAGTACTTTCTTTTGACGACCCGGTTTGGTTCCAAAGCAGCAGACTGTTGACACAATCATTCTGCTCTGCGCGCTACACGCTCCAAGGGATTGCCTGATCATCACCTCATACATCACTACATGCCAGCGAGGCAAAGATGCATGTACATGTGCCTGACGGTACATCCCCTCTGCGGCTATGCTTCAGCCGCCAGAAAACGTGCTCACGCAGCAAGTCTGCATGAAAGAGGCTTCCATCGTGGCGTGACCTTTGGCCATACGTCCACACAGATCAGCTCGTGTGCACACAGCCTGATATTCTTTCACTGATATCTGCCTTTGCCCGCGATGCCTATCTGCAGCTTGATTGAGACCAGGCAGCTTTGCAGTGCTGCAGCCATCATGCTAGTTATATAAAAGACTTCGATTTGCTCGATCCCTGATCATGTGGCCCCTTGGATGCATACCCAGCCATGAAGGTATAATCAAATACTCATGTTCATTGATTGACCGCAAGCACTCGCATGTATCGTCAGGTCGCACCAAAATACAAGGCTGTGCTCCTTTCCTGGAACAGCTCCCTACTTCTAGTGCGCGGACTCCGTCTTCTGCGCGATAGAGTAAGGTGTGTTCCATCCCGTCCTTGCTCAATTCACAGAGCTGCGATCCCGCCACCGAGTTGAAATATCTCACAGGAAAGAAAATGCAATTCCACCCAAACACTAAGGCCTCACTGTCGCCTGACGAGCGGTCCGCGACTTTGGAGCATTGCCCCACTCACAAGACAACCTTTGATCACTCTGAAGAGGAGCCAACGCACATTGAATCATTCCATGCACGAGATAACCCAGCCGTTGCGCCCCTTGAATCTCAGAGAGAGGCGACGCCGAGACTCAGCGAGACGTACTCTACAGAATCTTTCCAATCGGTGGCGAACCCACTGCCTACCAGCCGCGACCGACTTTCTGCGCACTCGGTTTCGGTAGACCCTGGCGACGAACAACTGCCTTATTCTGGAGAAGCGCACCATGATGGAGACCCCGAAAGTCCAATGGGCCGGAGCGAGACGAGACTTTGGAGGCCCTTGACGCTGCGTATGCCTCTCCAGATCTTGACTCTCTCCCTAACCTTGAGCTTCGCAGTGATCGTAGGCTGGATCCTACGCAAAAGCGAAGCGAATCACGGTTTGATATTCGCCTCGGACATCAATGATCTGGCATGGTGGCAATCTTTCAGTTACCTCTACTTATCGACATTGTTAGCTATCCTTTATGGCTTTCTCTGGTCATGGATTGACCTCGACATCAGACGTTTGGAGCCGTTCTTTCAACTCTCAAAGGAAGCAGGCGCTACTGCCAACAGCTCTATCCTTCTGGACTATCCTTTCCATTTCGTTGCCGCCGTTCCCATCAAGGCTGCTCGGCGAGGTCATTGGTCTGTCTTTGCGGGAGCAACGTCGTTCATACTGGTCTCATTTATCCTTACACCACTGCAAGCTGGCTTGTTGGCAACAAAGACTGTTATCTTGGAAGAAACTGTTCCTTCGTCGTACTCCACAGTTTATACTCCTATCGATCAGCAGGAGGATCTCAATGCACTTTCTGCGCAATACGCCTACAATGTCGCGTGGTTGAACGAGCCTCTCAAACCCTTCATGACGCGTGACTATATTCTAGCCGCTTTTGGTCCCGCTGATAGCACCCCTCCGATGGAAGACGGCGTATTCAACTTTTCTGGTTCGACGGTCATGTATGGTGTGGATGTTCACTGTGAGCTCCCACAAGACTGTCCCCACGAGGAAGACACGACTTCCTGTAACACCAAGTCAAGTCTTTGCTCGGTTGCCGACCAAGGCCATGAACAAGGTCGCAGTAACGACACTTCAAAGATCTTCCGCACCATGTACGTCGCGCACAATGAGGCCTCCTGGTCGCAGGCTGATTACTATCTCGTAAAAGCTTGTCAGTACACATTCGGGGTCAGATGGAGCAAAGGCTCACCAGAAGCCATCGCTGCGGGTGAAGACGGGGCCAGCTCGACTGTTCTCTTATGTGACCCGTTTTACTTCCAGCAGACGGTCGAAGCAACTGTGTCAATGCCTCAAAAAAACGTCCTTGATATCAAATCTACAGGGGAAAAACGGGCATTGCCTGTCGACATGTTCAATAGCACTCTGTTCGAATGGGCTACAGCTTCGGGAACTACAGGGAATGAGGTGAAGCCAAACTATCCATCAACATCATTCCCAGAACAGGCCAATAAGTTGCGAAACTTACCGATTGACCTTGGGTATCTCCCAGAGATGGCCCCATTCGCAATCGCGGCATACTCAATGCCGATGGATGCGTATCTGGACACCGAAGTTCTACGCCTGTCGTACGAAGCAGCATATCGACTTTTAGTCACGCAGCAACTTGCTCAGATCCTCGACTCGCAACAAGACCCCAGCACTGAGCACCTCGGTCAACTGAGATACCGAATGGAAGCTGTTTATGTCGTTCCTACGCTTGCTTACATCGTCATAGCTGTCCTGAGTTTGGTCGCAGGCTTGTGTTGCTGGCTGGTCATTCTTACGCTGCGTCGCCATGCATGGCTGTCTTCTGACCCAGGCAGCATCGGAGCTCTTATGCAGCTTGTCAGACAAGACCGTGATTTGACAGCCTTATTTACCCTGCTCTGTCAGTCAAATGTTGCGGTGCTGAAAACTCGGCTGCGCGGTGTAAGGCTTGGGATACGAAACACATCATCTCTTCAAACCCCACAGCTTAGACTTCTACTTCATCATGAAGTTTACCCTGGCAGTCAGCAGATGGCACTTACCCAAGCTAGCATTTCTGGGAACCCCTTGTCAGACCAGAGGTCCGGGCCGTTCGAGTTGCGACTCATCTCAGGGATGACATTCTTGATCCTGCAGATTTTGGCCCTGGGAGCCCTCGTGGGCCTCTATATCTCTGCGCGCCTTCACAACGGTGTAGCACTCCCAGACGAATCTAGAATGGCTCGGCAATTGGTTGAGAACTACGTTCCTATCGTCACAGCAACTCTAATTGAAGCCGTTCGGATGGTATTGAACCGCCTAGTCTGCCTCCTTCAGCCGTGGGAAGAGCTCCGCCGCGGCAATGGAAAGCCTTCGCGATCAATCGATCTCAATTACCAATCCTTGCCGCCTCAGCTAGGATTTGCCAAAGCGTTCAAGGCGCGACACATCAAGCTTGCAACGGTCTGTTTGATGACGCTTCTGGCCAACATCCTTGCCGTCGCTCTGAGCGGTGTGATGTTCGAAGAAACTACAATTGTCGGACAAATGAGCTCCTTCCTGCCGCTGCATGCACCCTTGATGAAGAATATTACTCGTATAGACATACCATTCAATGCTGACAACGTCGGAACCTCGCAAGGCGGGTCCACAGCAGACCCATTCTACCAAATAATGTCCAACCTTACAGCGGCCACTCAACTACCCCCGTGGGTCGACGACGATTGGGCCTATCTACCAATCAATCTTCCAGAAGATGGAAAATCTGAATACTATCGAGTCGAGACACATGGTTTTGGCGCTCGTCTCGATTGCTCACTCCTTGAACATGCTAAGCTAGACTACAACGTGAGTGCTGGGTTTCTCAACCTCACAATACCACTTCATCTGGCGGATGGATCAACAATCAATTGCGAAGAGACCCGTCAACCACGTTTCTGGGCAGCTACAAGAGGCTTTATGGTGACGGGCCCTCCTCCAGCTCCTGGTAGGAACTCTATTGCCTTTGGTACAGTTTTGTCCACAGAAGAAACCTCCGAGCTTATTACTTGTCAACAGCACTTCGCTCTAGTCTGGGCGCGTGCAGAGGTTCAATCGGCTTCGTCCAGTCCAAGATTGTCCAATCAGACTCCAGTGATTGACTCTATCAATCACACAATCGTAGTCTGTAAGCCAAAACTCCTCGAGACGTCAGCAACGGTGTCTGTTGCTCCCGATGGCCGAGTTATGCGCTTAGAAGAAACTTCGGATACCAAAGAGCAAGCTCCGTTGGATGAGAATTTCATAAGCCAAGCGAACAACTTCCTCATTGACGGGATTCCAACATGGCGCAATGAAAGCTTGCCATCGAGCTTCGACGAGTTCTTGATGACAAAAATGAACGCATCCACAGCGACATTCCAGGACGTAGAAGAGCCTCTTCCCTCGTTTGACGATATTGCAATGAACTTCAAGCTCTTGTACCGCAGGCTCTACGCTGTCCTTCTCGCGCAGACCTTCGATCTGCTCTTCGAACCCGCCAGCGATCAGATCGATATCTTTGCATCTATGGGTACAGTGTATTCCTCCGAGACCCGAATCTTCGTCTCATTGTCAGCTTTTGTCGTCTCGGTTGTAATTCTGTCTCTGTATATCTTGGTCACCATTTGGCTTTATATCCAGAGACCATGGAACAATCTCCCACGCTTACCGACCACTATCGCCTCAATCATCGCGTACTTCGCATCGAGCAACGCTTTGAAGCAGATGGCGCTGCTTGGAGATTCGGAGGCGGAACAAGAGGAGATGAAGACTTGGAGATGGGGTTATGGTAGTTTCATTGGACCGGATGGAAATCTCCACGTCGGTGTTGAGTGTGAAAAGTGGTTGTTGAGAGGGGAAGATACGGAGATGACTGCTTTCGCTGGTGCGGGTCAGAATGGTCTTGAGTCGGATTTGCGTTGACTTTGTTGCAAGCCACTGTCATTACTTCAGTTTTTCTACAAGTTTCGGATTCTGGGAATTGCTAGATGGTAATCAAGTTAGAGAACGATGCTTTATGACCTCCAGCGCTGGTGAAGAGTTGAGATAATAGAGCAAATTGCCGATTCGTTGGTCGCGAGCGAATGAGTCGAGCAAGAGAGAGAGGAAAGAGAGGAAAGAAGCGCTTTAAAGCCAGGAATCGCCGGGCAGGAGTGCCCAAACACTGCCTTCCGCTCATTACTTGACCAAATTTCAACACCAGAGAACCTACCTAGGTACTAACGTGTTGGAAATGCATGTGACCTTTGACGTAAGGCTATGAAATTTGATGCAAACCATTTCCTCACAATCTCAAGGAGTCGAATTCTAATCATGAATCCAGCTTCCTTCACACCACTACCATCACCATGAAGCACATCAAACTCCATACCATAATGACTCGCCATGCACCAAGCCAAAACTGTACGCATTTCAACGAACAACCCCATAAACCACCCCCAACAAATCAACCTCCTCCCCCGCCCTTCCCACAAACCCAACAACCCCCCACCCCTCCTCCGCCTCGAACCTCACACACTCTTCCGTCCTCGTACCCGCCTGCAGACTCCTTCCCCGACTCGTCGTGGCCTGGATATAAAAGTTCCTCGTGCGACCGTCCCTCTGACCGGTGCAAAGTTCCGTCTCAACCCAAACCTCACCCTCTTCTAGAGAAAGCTCGACTTCCGACCCACCTTCACCGCCGTGAGAGAGCAACGTGCCGTCTGTGAGTTGTACTCCTACGGAGTCAAGACGATTTGCGCCACGGAAAATAATCTTGGAAGTTTTCGGGTTCGGTGGTAGGGAAGGGAGGTCATTGAACCATGCCCCGTGGGGTCCGCCTGAAAACGCACTCTGCCGGAGGGAAGGGGAGAGGGACCAGCTGAAATTTGTGAGGATTGGGTTGTGGTCTGAGAGAACTGCGCCGACATTGGGGGACTTAGTATTCAGGAAGTTCTCCCCGTCGTATCTGAAGCCGGACGCTTGGAGGTTGACGATCTTGCTGCCGCGATAGAAGAATTTGTCGACGATTTCGCAGGTCGTGGTGGTGGATGGGTTTTCGCACAGCAAGGCTTCGGAGCCGGGGGAAGGGGGTTGGTTGTTCTTGTGCAGTTGGAGCCAGGGGTCGGAGAGGCCGTTTTGTGTGAGGAAACCAGTGCGAATGGCCGTGTCTTCGGAGCGCGTGTAGCGGCTATTCGTGTCGCCTAGGACTATGACGGCGTTTCCGGCGGACCAGGTGGAGATGTAGTCGGCGAGTTGTTGGATGTTGGACTGGCGCGCTTGGAGGTCTTCTTGTTCGCCGCTGAAAGGATAGGTGTTAGCCCAGTCGATCATGGAGTCTGTACTACTTCAAGACTACGCACCCAGCATCCGCGTGAAGGTTATAGACGTCGATGTATACGCCCTCCGACGGATTCCAGCGCATGAAAGTAAAGCCTTTCGGCGTCAAACAATCCGCGCCCGAAGCATTCGAGCAAACATCCCACTTGACACGGACGAAATCGATCCAGTCCTTAGTAGAAATAGTATTCATACCGCTTCCGAAAGGCACTCCGCCGGAAGTAGCAGTGCGGAAGGGATGATCGTCGGTCTCGTAGATAGCGGCGTGGTAGTTAAAGTCTTCCTGCATGTTGATGATGTCGTAGCCATACTGCGCGAAGTACCGGCCTATCTGTCTGGAGTTGTCGGTTTTGTCGCCTGGCACCTCGTTTCCTTGAAGGATCTGAGGGAGACCGGCGACGTTGTAGGAGAGTGCTGTGAATTCACCGTTGGTTGGTGCGGTGTAGGCTAATTCTACCGCGAAGGTAAATGTGAGAAGGGAGGGCTTCCACATTGCTGTGGCTCCTGTGGGGATCTGTGGGGTGCATCTTGGGAATGCGAGGTCGACAGATCGCCTTTTTATCTTCGACCTTGACTACGCTTGTGCTCTATGAAGAGCTCAATCAAGAATGTTTATATTGGATGTATGCAACTTGCTTTAGCGTCAGGTCCAAGCGCTGGGGCATGACGATCAAGGATCCAATGGCAGAAGTCTTGACCTGCAACGTGATCAGTTCCTCGGTTAGAGATCATGATGCGACTGCAGTATAGATTGTGAAGTGACAAGAGTGTCGAATCCGGTAGGTCAGAGCACCCATGTGGGTAGTATTAGGTTCCGATATCTTAGTATAAGAGATTAGCCAAGTGTTTAGTTATTGGTCAATAATTAGTAGGATCACACATCAATTAACCTGCTAGATCGAGAAAAACCTGCTATGACAGAAAGCACGAAATACCATTAATGGATCTTCTCCCCAGGTAGCCACGCCCCAATAGCAACAAAGCGAATTCTGGCGCCTTGTTTCGCCGAAGGATTCAACCAAAACAGCCCCGGCCCAGCGCCAAACTTTGAACGATATGTCAAGGGCGTGTTTGGTTGTGCACTTTGAGCTTGGTTTGCTTTCGGTTCTATTTTTGTTTGGTCATTGATATTCACATATTAGGCTGCAGTTTAGGCGTATCTGGTTTTGTTTGGATCTGTTTGATAGACGATATTCTTGACTTTCTACTTTCATCTGTTCTGTTATTACGCGCCATTGAACATTGGGATTCACCTACCTCCTTTACAACACCTCCACCACCACTCAACAGCAACCCACTCCAACACCAGCTCCCAGTCCCATCGTTCCCTCTCGCCCATAATGGACACCCCCAAAGACAAACAAGACCACCAACTCCGCCTCATCACCCTGGGCACCTTCCTCCCCGCTCTCGGACTCAACATCGCCGCCGGCGCCGTTACCTGCCGCCCTTTGCCGGCTTTGGGCATGATTCCCATGGGTTTGTCGGCGGGGCTGGGGCTTTTGGTTTTGTATCGGGGGAAGAGGCCGGATGGACCGCATGCGGATTTGCTGGTGGGGTTGCTTTTGTTGACGTTTTTGGTTATTTCGTAGGTGATGGTTTTCTTTTTCTTATCAATTTTTGGGTTTTGGTTGTTCGGGCGGAAAGGGGATCGCTTCTTGAGTGGCTTTTCAGTGGTTACCTGATGGATTGGAATCAGCGTCCATTGATGCCCACTGGATCCTTACGCCTCGAGGAAAGAGGAAGGATGAAGAAATGTGCATCCAATGCTAACGCCTCTCAAAAACCAGCTGGGTCTCCCTCGCCACAGAATCCTACATGGACAAGAATGAAGGCATGCTCTGCGCCTACGCCACAATGCCCTTGATTGTGAACTTGTACGTTACGCCTTTTGATTTTTCCCTCTCTTCTCCTCTGTCACCCAATCCCAACTCTCAACCGCCATATCAAACCAGCATCACAAACACAGGACCTAACCGAATAACCCACCAGTCTAATCCACATAACCCTCACCCTCCTCTCCGGCCCCCAATCCTGCCCCAACTGCGCACACATCCTCCCCTCCATCCTCCCCACCTGGCAGCGTCGCGTAGCCTTGCCGGCCAACGACCCTCACGCCACCCACGCAGCCTACGACTCACAAGCCGAGCAAGGTCGTGTGCCAACGGGTAAGGAGATTCGACAAAGTTTGATGCGCGGTTTCGACGAGGATGCGAGGGAGTCGAGTGAGTTTCAGACGAGTGGGTTTAATACTCCTAGGCAGAGTGCGGAGACGTTGAGGAGTTCGGTTAGGAGTAGTGGGGAGGGACTTGCTAGGCCTAGTGGGGAAGGGAGAGAGAGTTTGGTTTGATGGAAGATTGAGGGGGTGGGTGGGAAGAGGGATTGAAGGGATGGTGGTGGTGGATTTTGGGTTGGCGGCGTGTCGATGGATAGTTGGTGGCGAGGTTAGATTGATGTTTAGCATGGCCAAGAATGGGAAGGGGATGATGAATGAATAGCTTATTATTTTCTTTTTGTCTTGGAAGCCTGCCGTCCTGTTCTGCTTGCACAGTTCCTCCGTATCGAATAAACATCTACCTGCTTCGATCACTCTCACGACTAGACTCCCCGCTCTCTTGTCTCCTCCACCTGCTCTGTCTGCGTCTAGTCACGCTACTTGGCCTTTCGGGAGAAGAGGCGACAGCCTCCTCACTTCCAGCCATGGGATGCAAATACAATACTGGACGACGATGCTCGTCGCGTCTTCTTTCGCGCACCGCAGTTCTTGGAGGTGCAGGGTCCTGTCTTGGATTGAGAAGACCTCGGATCAGGATTGGAAGAGGTTCGAATGGTTCCGGGTAAGGTTGATCTTCTGGTGCTGGCTGGTTGACTACTGGCAATGGTGAGGATGGATCGCTCCTGGGGAGTGGTATTCTTTGTGGCAGCGTTTGGTCGCGCTGAACCGGGTCGCTCGTGAGCCACCAAAAGTCATGAGGCTGCCAGAACCTACGCTCAATAGGCATCCAACTCGGCGAAAGCAGTAAATCGCGCTCTTGCTGCGAAGGCGGACCTGCAGTCTGCGCAGTCGCTCCGGAAGGGTCACCACCAGGAGCAGGAGTCCATTCCAGATCGGGTAGAGGATTGTCGTATTGCTGATCTGGTGTTCTGCCATCGATAATGACAGGGGTAGGGGTCCTTCCGGGATCATCATCCTCGAACGCAACCTCAGGTGGTTCTGGACTTGGATCAGCAGTGGAGACATCAATCAATCCCATCTGCAGGCCAATCAATCGCTCGTCTTCTCGCCTACGCTCAGCTTCGACATGGATTTGTGAAAGCTGCCATTCAAGCGTATGCCGTTCGGAATCTGCCGTGGTAGATGTTGATTCACTTGGCCCGATGATGAAGCGCGCTGGTCTTGGAGGGCGAACAAGTGCTGGAGCAGGCAAAGGACTAAGGGCAGCATCTCTCCACGGGCTATCGTATGCGTACGGGGCTATGACAGGCTCCGCAGGCGGTTGGTAGGGCGGGAAGAGCTGGGGACCTTGTACATATTGTTCGTCTGTCTGAGCGAATGGAACGAGATAGGGCGTGGGCAATGTAAGAAGTTGTTGCTGAACGCCTTGCACCAGCTGATCGCTCGACATGGGAGGCACAGGGTAGCTCTCGTCGAAGCCAAATTCCGGCTCAATGTACGGAGTTGCGGGCGGTTGGAACGATATTTCCTGGTCGATGTCTTGAACCGGCTGCTCGTTCGCCACTAGTAGCACGGGATAGCTCTCGTCGGTGCGAATTTCTATTGTAAAGTCTGGAGTTGCAGGCGGTGGAAGCGAAGCTGTTCTTTGACTGCCATGTGCTCGCTGATTGTAATTTGACATAGGCGAGACTTGATGGTTCTCCACGCCCACCATAATTGCAGGCGCACTTGGTGGACGCGGCATGGGAATCCATTGTGACACGGTGCCACTTGTTGTGAAATCCACCTCAGACAATTGATCAGGTGGTGTTGGAGCTTGACGACTTTGTCGACGCTGGATGCGCCCAGCCTCGAAATTGGTCGTAGGTGAAATCGGCGTCTCGTCGATGCTTTGGAGACGAGGGGCCATCTGAACATTGGGGCGCGCGGACATGAATTCGGATACATTCAAGAATGCGCTGGGTGAGAAGTCCACAGCGACTGGGTTAAGCAGTGATTCCCTGCGAATCTTTACTTGTTCGGTTTCGCCAGTTTCGTTGGTCTGCAATGTGGAATCCATCCTTGCGTCCCTGCCTCCACCACCAGCATCACCACCAGTATCGGCCATCATTACAATTACAGTTTTCTGGGAGTGTGTGACTGCCCAATCTACGGGTCTGAGAAGTTTCTGGATGGCGCGGGGCATTCGTAACATATTTGTAGCATTTGAAAACGGCTTCGTATCTGAAGCCGTTGAGTAGTCTAGGAGGCTTTTCTAGCGCCTCTGTCCAGGCATGCCCTCGAAAGGCGGAGATCGCATGCCCATCAGTCCGGGCGGCATACCAGGCGGTGGCCCACCGAATCCAGGAGGCGGCGCAGGAGGTGACATGGGATTTTGCATCATGCCACCGAAACCTGGTGGCTCTCGCTGCTGCTGAGCTTGGAAGATGTTAGGACCGTTGGCAAAGCCTTGGGGATGACGCATGTTAGGAGCGAAGCCTGGCGGTCCTTGAGGCGGTCCCTGGGGATGTCCCTGAGGAGGTCCTGGAGGAGGTCCCTGGTGCGGGCCTTGAGGCGGTCCTGGGGGTGCCTGCATGAAAGGGAAGTCTGGGGGAAATTGAGGCTGCTGCTGGGGAGGCATGCCGGACATGCTGGGGTGACCACCCATGCGACGGTTTGGAGGTGGCTGTTGAGGTTGCGGAGGCTGCGGAGGGCCTTCACCAAAGTTGCGACGCTGCTGCATTTGTTGCTGCATGAACATGTGCTCATCGAATCCAGGAGGCGCACCGGTGGGCACACGCTGTGACGAACGACGAGCAGCATCAGGTCCTCCCATTGGAGGCTGTTCGTGCCTTGACATCTCTGGCGGTGCATTACGAAGCAATTGATCGTCAATCAGACCAGGTGGAGGAGGGACTCGCGGCTTGGGTGCATGAGGTTCGGGAGGCTGACCGACCCAGAGGTTGAAGTCCTGGTTCGGGCGAGTTTGCTGCGAAGCTGGCCTAGGACCTTGACCCTGGAGGAGACCGAGCAGGAACTCGC
The DNA here is from genome assembly GCA_030772445.1 of Cladosporium sp. MBC 237. Classification (NCBI taxonomy): domain Eukaryota; kingdom Fungi; phylum Ascomycota; class Dothideomycetes; order Cladosporiales; family Cladosporiaceae; genus Cladosporium; species Cladosporium sp. MBC 237. Next base: position 239,301 of record JAPHCH010000074.1, read on the forward strand.
TGTCCTTGTTGGAAGCCTGGGGACGCTGAGCTCTTTGAGCTGCAAGAAGGTTTTGGATACCGACATCGGGGGTGGCAGATCCACGGGAAGGCGGGCCACTGCCTGTCGGCTCGTTGGTGCGATTCTGTTGCGGGTATGAGGCTTGGTTGCCATTTGGCGGCTGAGAGGGTTCGGGAGAGACAACGTTGCTTGGTGGGAAAGGAAGTGCGGGCGATTCTTGCGGCGGTTTGGACATGGGGAGGCCAAAGAAGCCGCTTGGGTCGTCAACCATGTTGCGACCGACTGGCGGGACAGTGTTGCCGGCTGGCACACGCGGCGATTGGAAGCGCGACTGCGGCGAGTGCACTTCTCCTGGACTCTTGGGTGCCGAATCAAAGAAGCGGCTCTTTTGCTTGGGACCGGCAGCTGGTCCACGAATCTGCGGCGAAGCGGGTTCACTCGGACCACCAGATCCTGGAGTAGCCTGCGGTGGGCCACCAATGTTCGCACCGCCTAGCATTTGTAAGATGCGTTGGAAGCCGGCCTTGTCCTCATTAAGGCCTTGGCCTGGCTCCAGCGTGGGCAGCTGCTGTTGCGCGGGAGGTTCTTGCAAAGGAGGTTGCGGAGCTTCTTCCTTCTTGAACACAGAAGCGAAACGGCTGGATTTGCCTTTGGCCTGAGGGGTTTTGGCAACGCTGGCAGCTCCTTCAGACGGAGAATCCGCAGCCTTGACACCAAAGCCACCAAACATTGGCTCAGAGAAGCCATCGAGCTTGATTGGAGCGCTTTGTTTCGCAGGAGTCGTCTGCGCAGGCGGCGGCTGCGCCTGAGGAGCCTCCTCAGCCGGAGCTTTGTTGCCCTTCATCATTTCCTTCCACTTTTGGAAATCGGCCTGAGTGTGCGCAGTGCCAACTCCAAGGTCTTCCTCCTGTTTCTTCATCGGCTCATCGAACCATTCGGGTTCCTTCTCGGGTTGCTCGTTGCGGTCCCAGCCTCGGTTCTGGCGGTTGTTCTCGCGATCGCGCCAGCCACCTTGACGCTCGCCATTCTGGCGCCTCTCGTCCCTCTGACCCCAGCGACTGTCTTGCTTGTCACCATTGCGGCGTTCGCCTTCGTTGTCGCGCTCGCGGTCGCGCCTCCCAAACTTGGCACCATCCTTCTGGTCCTCGAAATCTGCGGGATTCTTGGGCTGGCGCAAGGCTGTCCAGTCGCGGCCACCGTCCTTCTCTCCAATGCTCTTCGTGTTGCGGTTCTGTTGGCGCTCTCCAAAAGTACGAGTACGCGTTCCTTCAGCGCCGTCACCGCCAGACGGTGCATCTTCAGTCGTATTGGTGCGGGCGAATCTGCTGCTAGACGAAAATGCTGTCTTCGGAGGACCCAGCACAACGTCGTCTGTGAAATGTGTAAGTTAAGCCAGATTTTCTGCTGCCGTACAAATAGAACTCACCACCAGCTTTCGAGGCATGGCTCCTCGTCTGCATCAAGCTAGGCCTCTGGCCAGTGCTGAAGTTACCCATGGGCGAGGCGTCGCCATTGTTGCTCGGTCGGGTGACACGAGACCTCGCGTCCTTGGTGTTGCCGTCCTTCTGTGACTGCGGCTGCGTTGGCTGTGCCTGCTGCTGGGCGGCCGACTCACTGTGAGGGATCCTTAGCTTCTCCCTTGAGTCTTTGTCGAGGTAGAGATACTCTATCCATTGCTCAATGGCAGGAAGATCCTCCGGCTTCTTCACCAAGGGCGACTCTCGCAGCTTGAGCAACTGCTCTATGGTGTAGTGGCGAACTGACATGGTTGGACGTCTCCTCAGAGATGCCGACCAGTCGAGTAAGGGTTGGTGGTGGAGACAAGCGAACGGGGTTCGTGCGTGTGATGTGATGAGTTCAGGAGTGAGTGAGTGGGCGGGTTTTGGGACAGATGTCGGCGCGCGAATTGAAGGATGTCTTCTTGCCGATATGCGAATGCCAAAAGGGACAAGAAGCGGAGGGTGTCAGAGCTAAGCGACGGAGGGGTATGCTGAGTGCGGATGGATAATGAAATTCTGCGGACGAATGATGATGCTGTGATGCTTTTGGTGGATGAGTGTTGATGGAGCGTGTGTGTGTTGTGAACAGAGGTGATGTGAAGTGAGGTTGGTATGCGACGAGGTGGGAAGTGCGGTCAGGGAGTTGGGAAAGCAGGTTTGTCGAGTTGTTGTTGTTGCTGTGCTGGTTGCGAGTTCAGCAGTTAGGGAAGTCGCTGCTGCTGTCCTCAGAAGCCAGCCAGTCCGTCGTAGCTTCTGTTTCGGGGCACACCTCACTCAGCCCGCGGGAAACACCCGAACGTCATTGGTGCCTCCTCGCTCCCTTCAAGCTCGGTAGCACGAGGGCATTTGCCTGCATGACATGCACGTGATAAAAAGGTTGGAACCATTGAAGACAAAAAGTATAAAATCACTTCCCATCCGTGATCACAATCAACACCTTCCTCCTGTAAACTTTGTTCCTCTGCGGTAATGGCAAAGACTGGATGAGACCGAACATCAAAAACTCCCTCCCATCTATGGCCATCTCGAAAAGTATCTCTACAAATACATTAACACCATTGTACCCTGGAGTACAGCAACGAAAGCAAAAAATGATCCACCTATTCCGGCTCCCAACTCCCAGTCATTTGTGACAGCAGCCACACCGCACCCCAATGCGAATCCCAGCAAAGCCACCACAAGAATGAAAACTGAAAGTCGGCTCTTATCAAGCTCCAAAGCCACCACCAAGGCATGGCGCTCAGAAGACCCCGATGTTCCCACGACCGGCTTGACTTGAAATGACGGCAGCGCTCGAGAGAACATGTCCGCCGAATGTGCAAGCGAGCCGGGTCTCGCGAAACCTCTGGTGAGCGTCTCATTCCTCACCAGGCTTTCGAATTGCACTTCGTGCAGAGCTTGTGCTTCCAGGTCTCTTGCTGGCTTTTCTTCAATCTCAGCGTTATCCTGGAAGAAAGGTATGTTCGAGCACGATCCAAACTCACCGGAGGTCCAAGAGTACCGATTGCAATGCATGGCTTCTTGCACAGCAAGAAAGATGACACAGACTGCCATCTCCTCATGTGGCTGACGCGCCAGCTCTTCAACCTTTCCATCTTCCGTTCCGCACTTCCCGGTAGATTGCAAGTGCTCAAATGGTAGGTATTGTCCGTTGTCTCGATTGCTACCAGCAGCTTGTCGACTTCCTGTGTGACGATTTGGGGTGGTGTGCTCGTGGCCTGGCACACAACATCATGTCCGCTCTGCTCTTTCGCCATCTCGAGCGTGTGAGCCGAATTTGCTTTGTACATTTTGTTGACGCCATGGCTTGCTCAAACCCATGCTCTTCCTTATAGAAGCCATCTGCTTGCTGCCAGGTTTCGGTAACTCAGACCGTCCTTGTCTGTCATTGTTCTGCGGGCGACTATTTTTTTGCGAAACGCTTTCGGTATTGTTGCGATCGCTTGGCCATTGTCACTACACCTTGCTGAACGCTGAACATCTTGTCCATCAGGCTAGCAAGGCTCAGCACACGGCATCTTGCAGCGGGTGGCGCTGACGCGCAGCTTGGAGTCTTCCTCGGCAGCTTCGACATTTTGTCGAAGCTGCACAAGCTAACAGCAGTACCCAGACATACGCTGCGCTGTTCATACATCCTCGTTTTGTTTCTTCAATACTTACAGGTTTTAGGTACAACATCGCCTGAAACTCCACGACCCACAACGAAGGGCCACAGCACGACACCATATTGCCTTACAGCGAGACATATGAAGGCTATCCTGGGTTTATCGTGCATTGGAAAGGCATCAAGCTTTTTACACTCATTTTCGATTATCGCAAATTCCACGGCCATATCCTCCTTGGGTTGATAGCTCCCCTTGAAGGAGCGCGGATAAACCCAAGCGAGAGCAGCAGGGTCGAGAGTCCCACTCCTTGTCACGTTGCGCAAACGGCGACTCGAACTCACACTGCCAGAATGGCTTCTCTTCGATTCCCTGGGCTCGCGGTAGGCGACATGCCAGGCGATGACTGCTCTGAGATCGGAGACCCTGAGAAAACAACGCTTGATGAGCTAGAGAATCAGTTTCAATTCTATGGGAAAAATTCACCGTCCTCGACTGCTTGGGAAGAGATGCATGCTTCGAGCGCGCCTAATCATATTCCATACGTGAACGGTGTATTCTGGAACAAGGAAATCAATCCTAGTGCCCCAATTTCACGCATGGATTGCACGGCTCCCGAACAGGCGACAGGACCGCAAGTCGCTGATGCTTCCTCGTTCATCGTCGGTTTAGATACAGCACCTCGGCCCTATTGCAATAACGAAGGCTCCACAGAATCATCGTGTGATTCTGGGTACGGCAGCAGCGACGTCAGCATCAACGATCGTCTTCGCATCAATCTTGAATGGGACGCTTTCGGCAACGGCGATTACATTGATCCAGAGTTTTTGAATGCCAGCGTCGGCAAGATGGGACCGGTCGACGTTAGTGGTTCCGAGAAACAAGATACTGAGGAAAAACAAACACACGAACACAATCTGGCCCAGTTACTTCAACAGGGTAGCATTCCAGATGAATTGAACAATCTATCACCCGGTGATCCCGTGGCTTGCTCGAGGTTTTCTGTTCAGCAGAGCCTTGAAACTCTCAGCAACAGGCCTGTGTCGGCGGCACAGCTTCATGCTCCTCGCAATCACTTCCAATTTCGACTGCAGCAATTGCGTGCAGAGCTTCAAGTCTGCCAGGACTTCTACGACTCTGCCGAAGACGGCGATGATTCTACGAGCAGTGAATCAAGCCAACACAGCTGCTCCGAGGATGATGGTGATACACCACTCACTGATCGTCCCGAATCATCAAACACTGAGCGACACTACGAGCCAAACACATCTCATACCACTTCAAAAAGCATATCTTGGCCATCGAGATCAAGCTCCCAGGCCGCAGGCGCTGGCTGCAAGTCCACAGCCCCTTTTGACAGTCACCCGAAGTTGGCTACAGGCCAAGGGGACGGCCCACATAGGCGATCCAAAATCGTTCCTTGTCCAGTGCTCAATTGCTCTGGTAAGGATCTGGACATCTCCAATCTGCTGTTAGTATCAGGCCTACCATGTACTTGTGAAACGTACACATGACACTAATCGCTCACTTGCAGGCGCAAGCTTCAGAACTGCCACGATATATTCATTTGCCAAGAGTCTTGGGTCAAGTTCAACGACCGAGACGAGTTTAAGAACAGGCGCGGAGTCGTCAAGCACTGCGTAATCGATACTTGTCCCAACCGCCATTCATCCGATGTTCGACATCGATACGAGAAATCCTGCGGGAACGGTCGAAATGTACGCAAGCAAGCCGAGCTCAACTACTTGTGTGCCCTGCTAGATGTTCCACCACACCGTATGTCTCATTTCAATTGCCACCCCACTCATTTACTAATTGCACATAGTCATCGAAGAAGGAGTCAAAACTGCGCATGAGGGGCAGCGCAGATCTCCGAACATGAGAAGAACGGCACAAGATGCGATAGGGCTTGCCGGCCAGGCTGCCCAACGTATCCAAGAGCTGGAGGAAGAGCTTCGAGCCCACCGTCAGTGCGCGGAGGATGTCAAAAGAGATGCACAGCAATGCAATAATCTCAACGAAGAGCTTTTGAGCATTCTCAGACATGCAATCGACGACATGAGACGAGCCAATATCCCACTCGGCAGACCTCTGCGCGACCGCCTATCACGACATGCGCCCAGTGCTCTCGAAGATCACGCCCAAGCCTTGGACCAAGATCTTTCTACGGATAATGGGGCCAATGCGAGTCTACCTACTCCAAACTCTGTGCGGAAAGCGTCGATGTGCACGGACCCTGGAGACACGGATTCTAGCAATGCTAGCACTTCCCCGCCCTCCGATTGCCTTCACAAGAGAGCCGTCGATGACGAATCAGATTCGATGGTTGCATCTACCAAGCGTAGACGGACAGGTGTAGCGCCGATGCAATCGTTCGAGACACAAGCAACTGAATATGCCTCCAATCTGCGTCTTGCAACGACGGCAAGTGTCCATTCAAAGAAACATGGATTGGATCTTCAGCCTGAATGGCCAAACAATGAGCAGCAAATGGAGAACATCAGGCTCACGGTTTCTCACGGCCAACCCTTGCCTCCGTCTACGTACGTGCCTCCGTTTACGCCGCAGAAGCATCAGCAAATGGACGTGGTGGTGAACAGCAGTTCGCCGCTTCAAACCCAACCAACTCAGCCGACTACGACTTTACCCTGTACCGACTTGGATGTTCACCACCACCTCGGACTCGATGGCAACACGCAAAGCACTTCACAAGATGACCCCGATGCTATAGGCGTCATGGGTCTAGAGTATAGTGGATTCGCCTGGCCGATGGACAAGCTTGAACTTCCCGACGATTGGACTTTCAACAGTGGGCTCTTCCATTGACCCGGGTTTCGGCGTAAAATCTCTGGATAGCTACCGGAGGTCAGTGTTCGCATATTTCCGATTCTCTATATCATATACACGAACTCTTTCGTCTGCGCATCCCCTCCCACAAGACCTTCGCCCTCAGCCTCTTTCCATTTGCCAACCCTCCGTGCATTCTCTCTGACAAGCACAATTCTCAGCGCAAACGCAAGTACTGCTACCATGCCCATAGACGCTGCGCAAACCGACATGCCCTTGACGAAATAAGGCCCTTCAGCATCTGGATAGAGTCTGGTCCCAACCAAAGGTCCCATTTGCCCGACAATGTTCATCACCGCAATACCGGTACTTTTCCCTTCGTCAGAAGCCTGATTGTTCAATGTCCAGGTGATGATGATTGTGACGGCGGAAAAGAATCCAGAGCATATAGGATAGACCGCCAGATACCGGATTACGTGGCTTTGCACCTTCATAGTCCCGGCAACGGATAAGAACAGGTACCCGCCAAATGCCATCAGTGCGTGGAAGATCATGGGGATGCTGCGGCTTTGCATGCGGTCGGATAGATATGCAGTGAGCAGGACTACGAAGAATGCGAAGAGGAATGGTGGCGCGCTGAGTCCTTGCGAGGAAAGGGGGTCAAAACCCATGGAATTGACGATCGTGGGGAGAAACACAGGCATGCTGCTGAAGGCTACGTTGCAGCAGAAGAACATGAGCGCAGCGAGCCAGGACTTCGGGTCGCGCATTGTTTTGAGCACCTCCCGCCATTGGAATTTCTTCTTGTGACGTGGGACTGAGGAATTCTTGCTAGTGGCACTTCCATCGTCGGTCTCTTTGCGAAGCCGTAATGTTGCGATCTTGCGTTGGCGGCTGGTCAGCCATCGTGCAACTGAAGGCGAGTCGGGGAGCCAGTAGTAGCACATCACTGCTACCAGAACAGCGGGGAATCCTTCTATCAGGAAGAGCAGCCTCCAGCTTGCGATACCCGTCTTGTTGCCCAGTTTGATAATCGCCCAAGCCAAGCTACTCGCAAAGCTCGTCGCCAAGGGAGCTGCAGAGATGAACAGACCAGTCCTGAAAGCCAATTCTTCTCTTCGGTAGAAGAAAGACAAGTAAATCGGAATACCGACAAAAGCAGCTTCACCGATCCCCAGCAGCGCTCGGAGAACGAGTAAGTATCCCCAGCTAGTCGCCAAAGCCTGCAAAGAAGCCAGCACACCCCATGCACAGACACAGATAGCGATGTATATGTGCGGTGGTACTAGCTGATACATGATCGTCATCCATTCGAATAAGATGTACATGATGTAGAACGCGGTCAACAGCCATTCATACTGGCTGTCGGAGAGGCTTAGGTCGTTCTTGAGGCCGGCGAGCTTCGCGTTGCCGATGTTGCTGCGATCGAGGAATGAAAGCATGTAGAGCAGCGAGACGAAAAGTGTAAGGTGTGTATCCAGCTTCCGTTGCACACCCCTCTCCTCGTCGGGCGTGTAGAGCTCGAAGGATTGGACGCTTGTTCGGCGGGAGTGTGTTCTGTCCACCCACACACCATCTTCGTCTTCTGAATCCGATTCTACTTCCTCGCTGCCAGTCCTTTGTGATCTGTTTGCTTTCGTGCGAGTGCCCAACTCTTTCATCTCGTAGCCTTCCGCTTCCCCTGGCGTCGCGAGCACGTACGACCCTTCGTCATCTTCAGAGTCCAGCTCTGGCGTATATCTCCCATGCGGGCTTGATGAGGATCCAGGACTTGAGCCATTGGATTGTATTCTGGACGGATCCGCGGCGTCTGGATCGCCGGTGCGTGCGGGTGTCGTCGAGGAAGCCATTTGTTGCGATGTCGACGAGGCTGCAGCCTCCGCTGTATTCGCCTAGCTCATAGCGGGATGGCGAATTGTATCTTTAAGTGATAATGGAAAGAACCCTCTCAATTTTGGGTATTGTAATTGTAGGGTAGTTAGTATATAGTACGCGAACACCAAGTCCAGGTGCCGTTGGCAGCTGTGGTGACTTGGACGTTTGTGGAACCGAACATGTGGGGGTAGCTTGGAGGCTCAAGAGCCTTCGGAGATGTGGCACGCATGCAATCTGTGTCTTCACCAACATTCTTTTCCATCTACCATAATTACATTTTGCGAGAGGTGGGGATGTTGTTAAGTAAGCCCGTATAGCCTGAACGGCATCATCTAAAACGCAAAAGCAACTATGCGCATGTTACCAAGATCTCAGCACAGTAGTTGAAGAGTCCACAGAGTGCCATCATCACGGCAACGAAACTCGCGCAATGGCAGGACTTCACTTTACGTGCTGCGCGCCTGTCGCAATGGACATCACCGGGTGTTCCTCTCTCCGTCTTCGGATCCTTGGGAGTCAGTTGTCAAGGAATGATCGCCCACCGGTGAGAATCCTTCAGACAGTCAGTCGTATCTGCCGCGCGGCCTCGTGTGGAAACAACAGCGCGATAATCCACGTCGACTCATGGCATGCATGATTCACCGGTTCGTGTACATTGAGGTATATTCACCTAAGAATACATCCTCCCCCAAGGCTATGAATACAGTACAGAAACCCTTTCGTATCAGTCATTCCTGGTCCGACTTTGTACGAATTTAAGGCAGAGAAGCATCGACTCCTCCACCTCCGACGTCTTCTTCATCACCGATCTTTCGTCGGTGTATTAGAGCAAGTGGAAGTACTTCGGAGACGAATGCGATCGGCGTCCAAACGTTGAAGTCGTCTATCGTCTCGGAAAAACCGGCATGCGATGTTCCATTGTTCTTCTTCTTTGAGAAGGGTGTTGCCGGCTGTCCAGGTGGTTCCGCCTTGTGGGGCGTTCGTTATCGCCTTGTGAGCTTGGTGAGCTTGTTTTCGCAAGACTGGATATCATCGTATTCACCAGAACAGACACAGGCGTCACAATATAATTTCCTTTGAGGTAGCGTTCAGCGAAAGAGGTGCAACATCAGCTGAATAAATTACGTAGCGCTGGCCACAATGCCACACACCACGCGCGTCTGAAATCTTTTTACCTAGGAACAAGGGTGTTTCTCTTTCACGAGTTGTCAGCACAGGCGTGAACGTCCAGGCAGCACTTTGCGCGAGCTAATGAGATTGATCAGATTGTTCACATGAAAAGGCCGTTTCACACGAGTGCCAACTGCGCGGCAAAACCTTTGATGACCCCAGTTGCTAAATTAGAATGCAAGTATGGTGGATCCACTACAATGAGGCTCATGGATCATAGCATGACGGAGAACACATCCTTCACATCGTTGCTGACGTGTGGCCGCTCTGCCCTCAAGCGACTACCAACAATTGGCACTTCCAACAAAGACTCTGCCTGCAGAGACAACAGCCCTGCCAGATTCCCGTTCATTCTTTCCTCTCGCCAGCAGCACGCCGTTCTATTTCCATGAAGGTGCTCAAGATTTTGGTGAGGCCCAATTCATTCTCGCCGCAAACCAAAGCTTTCCTCGTCTTTGCGATCGTATATTGCATTGCTGTGCAATACTTCCGCATCGTCTCCTCTTCGGATCCCTCTTCTCTGTTTGTAGACATCAACCGCGCTTACCAACGACGCTACTCCACAACAAGGATCGAAGAGGCCGCCGACTTTATCGCAAATGCATGGAACACCGAAGGCGCAACTAAAGCCGCACCAGATCCGACCTTTTGCGTAGGCATTGCAACCGTACAGAGGAATGATGCCAGGTACTTCAAACTTCTAGTCGGATCTTTGCTTGATGGTCTCGCCGACTCGGAACGAAGAGACATCTTGATCCTACCCTTCATCGCCAATATCGATCCAGAAACACATCTGGCTTACAACGAACCTTGGCTTCCCGGTCTCGCAGACGAGGTTCTCTCATATAACAATGTCTCCGCCTCGAATGCAGCCCGCATGCGGACGCAAGAGTCTGCAAAGGGCCACAAAAAGAAGGCACTCTTCGACTACTCGTATACCATGCAGAGCTGTCTAGACTCCGGTGCGCCGTACATTCTCATGCTTGAAGACGACGTTATCGCTGCAAGGGGATGGTATCCCCGTATCAAAGCCAGCTTGGAGGAGTTGGAAGGCCAACCTGAGTACAACAAAAGTTTGTACTTGCGGCTTTTCTACAACACCAGATTGCAAGGCTGGAACAAACAGTTTTGGCCGACTTACCTTCTCTGGTCCCTGGTCTTCGAAATACTAATCGCTGGCATACTCTGGACCATCCAACGCAACAGCGCCTCAGCGTCGCGGTTCCTCACGTTCCGTGCAATCTCTACAATTCTCTTCGTCTGCAACCCGGCTTGCATCGGACTGTACTTCGCCGCCGGCCGCCTCACGGTCCAGCCGAACCCCACGGGCATACATCAGATGAACCGATTCGGCTGCTGCTCTCAGGCAATGGTGTTCCCGCGGGAGCAAGTCCCACCCCTGCTCAAGTACTTCAAGAAAAAGAAGACTGGACTTCGCGATGAGCTCATTGAGAAGTACGCTGATGATCATGGTTTGGCGCGATGGGCTTTGACTCCGAGCGTCTTTCAGCACATTGGGTCGAGAAGTACGAAATGGAAAGGGAAAGGATCAGATGTTATCGATAAGAATGGTTTGATCTCGACTGAGCGCATATGGAACTATCACTTTGAGTCTTGGGATGATGTTCAGTTGCAGATTATCAGAGAATGAAAGACCTAATTTGTTTGTCATGCAATGCCTTCCAACTGTACCTTACTTTCGCAAGCTTTCCCATCCTCTTTGCACACATACGACAATAGCTGCAACAAAACAAAGCTAGCCCAATACGCGTAAAGTCGCATATACCTCTACTTTTACTATGGGACAATGGATCAGTGTTTCCAGACCAAAAAGCAAAAGGGATGGTCAATACGAGGGTCGAACTCGCGACCTTGGCGTTATTAGCACCACGCTCTAAACCAACTGAGCTAATCGACCAGGATTATCAAGTGAATCGATGATAGATATATTGATCAATTTTTGTATATTACTAAAAATGGGCTTCGCTTCAAAATTACTGGTGTGATCCTAATGTGTCAAGGTTGCTCAAAGGAAATTCTTCCAAGCATTAACAATCGCCTCTTGATATTTGTTCTTCCACTTTCGCAATGTGGCAAAGTTTTCCACCCAGTAAGTATGCTACGCCAATGTTTTGAGCTGTCGCCAATAGCATAAGGGCGTCAATTCGTTCGCTGGGAGCCTATCTCTTGCAAGAGATTTTACGAGAAGCGGTTTGCGGCTCGGCCTGTGACTTTTTATTGTCATGCTAGGCAAACGACGAAATGACTGGCCATACGTGCGCTTCGGCCAATATTCCAACAGGCTCTGAGACTCAGTTGCATATGCAAGATGCCAGCTAAGAAGATGAGAATAGCAATGTTCTCTGCAGCAAGCCTCAGCGCCAAAGGACTATTGCCCATCACAGCGATTCTTACCCACCAAACCAATCGCGGACATCTATCAAAAGAAAACTGGTGTCCAAAATTGCGATATATATAGACGCAGCAAAGACAAGCCTCTGCGCATTGTGTGAAACGTCTCAGACATACAGCAAGTCGACAGCCGAGATTTAGCGAGACCATCATTCGTTCTCGAAGAACGTTCTTAACATCACAAGTACAGCTGCAGACGTACGGCGCAAGCCATATTTAGCTGTCGTCGATGCACCAAAAACTCCCAAAGCGTTCTTATATCTCAGTGGATGTCCCAGATTCTAGCCTGGCACTTTGTCTTCCAAATCTGCTCTGCAAATAACACCGAAGCTACGTTAGCTAACACCCATATAAATTTGCACTACACAACATCTTCACAGCTAGCATGGCTGGTGCTGAAAGACTCTTGCAGTTGAACGCTCTGGCTGCAGAATACGACGTCCGACAGAAACCTCAAACAGATGACTGGCCACTGGTACACCAAGACATCTTTCATGATATACAACGTCTCAGCCGTACCACATTTCGCGAATATGAAGGTGACACTCCCAGAAGCTTCGTCAACGAGCCATGGAAAAGACAAAATTTATTCCTTGCTGAATGGCTTGCAAGCAAAGCTACATGCCTGAACGCTACAGCATCTGACGAGAATGCGTGGCGTTCGGCTGTTGAAGATGTGATCTTGCAAAGGTTCTTTGAGACTGCTTGGTACGTAGTGATTGCAACGTGTCGATGCTGTCGGTAATTGACAATTCTTCAGCTTGAGGTGCAAAGATCAGATTTCGCGATCAGATGTCGAGTTGATACAACCTCACTCCCGCACATCTTCGACCAAGAAAAGAAAGCGAGGACATGGCCATAATTCATGCGAGTGCCCACTGGATGAACGCATTCGAGATTTGTACGATTTCCCTTACATCCCTTGCGCAGAAAGAGATAATAGAAGGCTCATTTGAATGTCAGGGACATGCTGTTTCATCAGATGGAGATCAGCGACGAGGAAGGAGCCAACAATCTGTTCGACCATGGAGCCGAAGACACTATACTCCACGAGGGCTCTGAAAAACAATGCCTACTACAACAGCGGCCAAACCGTATAATTGGTTTCCGGGAGAAAAACGACATTTTCGCATTTCTCAACAAGTCTCCAGGCTGGTCAGCAAGGCAATGCTTCACTAGACTTTGCAGCGATCTCAGACTCATACCTTCCGAGCAGCATGCGAGCCCTCTATTGCCCTTTCTGATCGTTGGAGCCAGATCTCATACAGCGCATGAGACCTTCTCCAACATGCAAACCGAGGCATCATTGCTTATCCAGAGTTTGCTGAAACTTCAGAAAGACTTCTGGAAGCGTGGGACATGTGCCAGCATGAAACCGGAGCCTCTTGTCTGGTTTCTTGGTTACGTAGGGAGCGATTGGAGACTCTGTGCGTGCTACATCAGCCAGTGTGGGGATTCTAAGACGACTTGCGTGAGTTATGCAGACATATTCTTCATCTACAGGAGGCAGCAACTAACAAGAGAGTTAGGAAATTCACCAACTCGAGAGTGGCGACTTTCAAACACTTGATGGTGCCTTGCAGCTGTTTCTCCTAATCGACTATATCGTGGACTGGGCAAGGGAAGTTTTCCGTCCGTCGGTTCTTCTACAACTCCGTTCTTTGGCCATAGGTACAAGGCTGGATGAGGTGACTTTTAAGCTGCATGGCGATGTCGAATCCAAGCGCCGATGCGTTGACGACTCGCGTACTTGTAACAGCGCCACTTTGCAAGACAATGGAGCGAACTACTCCGCGAGCCGTCCCCAGCCTACAGGGGATCAAGTCGAAGGTTTCATGGCTCGGCTTCCCAAGAGTCAATTGGGTACAGTCCAGCCCGTGACTACGATGGTCTTTCAATGCACCGGACTTCGCATCACAGCAGGGAACGTAGCTTGCTTTTTGCCGCGGAATAGGGAGATGAAGAGCAACGGAGTGCACTATAACTCCCTCGGTAGAAGGCTTCTGTATGAGCTGATAAGCTGGGACGAAACTCTCATCCTCAGAGGCGGCGATCTCGAAAATCTCGAGTACGTATGGACCAACAAGCCTTCTGACCAGGATCCCTTGGACGAAGGACCCGATGCCGAATACTACGTGGTCATCCAGTATCGATGTTTTCTGAACCTGGAATGGAAGATCATCCGAGAGCTCAGTTACTTCGCAGTCTCGAAGGCGGCCTTCTCAACGTTGGAAGTACACTCTGCGATCGAGAAAGAGATGACACGAGAGCGAGTCGAAGCATTTCCCGAGAATGCACGCCCATGTTCTGATGTCGCGTTGCTGAACGCGATGGAGTGTCTCCGCTCTGGCTCGGCCTGGCAGGTTTTGTGCTCCGCGCTAAGCAGTACTCTGTTCTGCTTATATCCAAACCCAGAGAAGAATCATTGTCTGCTTGGTCTCCGTGTCGAGACTTTGGCGTTTGGATACACTCGTTCAAATCACATGAAGGCTCTGGGAGCGATAGTGGACATCGCCCGTCTTACTCTCCGACCACAGTATGTACCTGAACCTGGTTGTTATGGGATGTCATTGCCTTCATCATCATCGTACGGTTCCGGGAAGACGGTCATCGTCTCGAAATTTCTGAAGACGTCCGAGAAGACGGCACAAATCCCGGATCAACCGCACGACGCGGACAACTGCAGCAGATGTTTGAGTTGTCGTCAAGATCTATTCACGATGGAATCGTGGGATCAGAGTCACCATCCATCCCGATCGGCACATAACGCACTCCTCGTTGCTTCTTTGGAAGAAGAACCAATCAAGCAGATTCGCCGTCAGGTTCGTCACGGCTTGTGTCTCTTCGTCTTCACAGATTGTCAAGGCTTGCCCGAAGACATTTCGATTCAGACGATCATCGAGGATCTAGGACAGAGAAAACAGATCTACCACACCATTCGCCATGATTCTTCGGTTTATGGTGGGGAGTCGGGAGGCCTGCTCTGGAATCTGCCATGGCCATACCGGAGAAGCACGAGTCGGCAGCGTTTCGACATTGCTCGCTGGGTCAAAGAGCTCAATGGTCGTGCTTTCTACCCAACAGAACAAGTCCCTGTCAGGCAGATGCACCTATGGGAGTACGAGCAGATGTTATTGCACTTTCTGCGCAACGGTCTATCGTACAATTACGCACTGGCGGCTGTGAAGGCTTTCCAAGAAGATGCTTGGGACAGCTATCGCGCAACTTGTGCCAAAGACGATGACGATGAGAGCCTCTCCTTGCATTATGTGCAGATCGGTGCTTTCTGGAATCTTTTCTGTGGCGCACCGAGAGCCACCGCACTACCGGAGATGAAGCAACTTCATGGGGACGTTTGATGCGGAGGAGCAAGTATCAGGCGCTACTTGTTTTCGTTTTCATTTGTCTCGTCTCAGTGTTAGAGGTCTACTGTACATTGCATAAACTCTCGTCTTTGCCGTGAAGCATCATATCCACTTCGGGCATGCAGTCAGGCTGGTACGCATCCAGGGCGGCCTGGCGAGCTTGTAAATATGCGTGCCTTGCATTCTCCGCCAAATACAGCCAATTCGCGCTCGGAAAGTCGGACCCATATTCTAAAAGGAGCCCATGCAATGCTTGTTGTCTTTCCGCATCCGCCACCGCCATGTAAGCGCCAATGAGACACAGCGGGACGTGGCTTGCTCCCAAGGGTCTGTAACACGAAACCTCATGAGCGAGCGCAATGGCGTCGTCGCAGAAGCGAGCGCAGTCCGTGATTAGAGAGAAGTCTGAGGGATCGAGGGCGGCAAGGATTGCATTGCAGACAATGGCGATTGACAGCAACATGCTGCGAGCGACTTGGCAGAGAAGGATCAATTTTCCTGCTTGGTCAACAGATTTAGGGGTTGATGAGCCTTGTTTCCCGGCCGAAACCATCTCTGTGAGCACGAGTTGACGCTTCACGACCTCTTCGGTGTCGAGGCAAGCACGTAGATAGAGTGCTTGGATTTCGAGAAAGTTCGTTCGTGGCGCGTGAATGAGCTCTGGGATTCTCGCCATGGACTCGATGGTAATGCTGTTCTGCGCCAGACCATCGGGAGGCGGTCTTTCGCAAGTCGCAATTCCCTGGGATTCGGTTTCCTCGACTTTTCGCGGTTTCCCAAATCCGTGGTGGGCAGTGAGATTCTCGCGATACCAGTGATGCAATTTCACGGTAGGGTCGAAGACCGCTTCGATGATCTGTCCGCCAGCTATTAGAGATCTCGCCTTCGCAACCACATGATAGGCCGATACTCACCACCACCGTACACATCGAAGCTACGACCTGATGTTCGAATCCATCGCCGAGTTTTTCGATTGGAAATTTCCCAGCCGCGGAGTTTAAGACGTGTGCTACAGCCTTGCCGTGGCTCAAGGTCTGGTCGCCAGGCCTCCATATCCAGGTCTAGTCTTGAAGTCAGCGAGATGAGAAACTCATGAGCACGGTACACATACCTGGCAGATCAACAAGAAGTATATAGCGCAAAGTATCTCGACGACCTTATTTGGATCTGGCGAGTCCAAAGCCACTCTGAGAGCCTTCATGGCCAGACCATACTTTTCGAGAGCCTCATAAGACGGCTCACGGCGATAGACCGTCGGATACGCGCAAATCAGAGCTGAAGCAGAAGCATCTAGTGCTGGATGTACCCCAAGACGCTTTGGGATCTCGGGCAGAAAAACGCCGTAACACGATAGACTGAATCTGGGATCCTTGACGCTCAAGCCGGAGACGAAAGAGCTGACCAGCCACGATGCTTCGTTTGTGGGAGGCAAGGGCGGTCTGCTCAATTGAGCGACTTCTGGATTTTCGGGCGATTTCGATTTCCTGGAGGCGGCCTGGTCTTGTATTTGGATGAATTTAAATCGTCGCTGTCCACTCCCCAGACACTTCAGGCCCAGTCGTAGGCATCGCGAGCAGGCGGGTTGTTGTCCATCACACTGTGATGTTGATTAGTGCCACAGTCTCGGAAATGGTCTCTATGGGATCTCCCAACCTTTTTCTTCTGCTTGCGACAAGCATCGCAACCACGCCCAGAGGGTACACCGGGCATCGTAGTGCGCTACGTCTTGCCTAGACAGGAAAGAACAGTTGCGGGTGGGATCAGCCATAAGGGTAGCTTGCACGTCAGTGTTAAGATCGAGGACGCCAGATCACCAAGCCGTGCGGCTGAGGTTGAAGCCTGGCATAGGCTCCACTCGACAGCAGCGCAATAACCTTATCGAGCTGCATTTCTGGATCATCTCTTGGCGCATTATGGCAAGACAGATTAAGAGATGCGTCAGTAATCGTGTGGTGTGGCTGCTTTTATGTTTCCCTCACGCATGATTGCGGATGGCAAGATGCTGTTGAAATTGCGACTCCATGTGTAGTAGCAGTGATGACGGTTTGAAGTGAACTTCATCTGAATATTTGGTATCGTACATCTAAATGTTCGGAGAGACATTTCTATCCTTTTCCTTTTTTCCATGTACACCCGCCCATGCCCTTGCCGAAAGAATCAACACCGCCGCTATGCTCGTACAGAAAACCTCCCAAATCGCCTGATCAAATAACGCCGTGCCGCTGTATCGCTCCAAAACAAAATCTCTATAATTTATGGAAACCCATCCCTGACCTCGCACCGTCGCTGCCGATATTACACAATATACAAGATTCTCGTCGGTTCGGCGGCTTTAGTGGAAGAAGTACTTGCTCTGCCTCAGCCTCTTGACGTCGAAGTCACCCTTGGCAGGAACCTCGGGGAAGGCCATCGGCAGCCAGACGTGCAGTCTGCGGCTTTCTCCAGCCTTGTTGCTGCTCTTGGTGCGCTTACTCTGGGCCGCGCCCACGACAGTGTCAGCAGAATCAGGGTCCGCAGCGAAGAGCTCGTCCTCTGCAAGCGAAACGTCCTCAGAGGTTGGATGATTGTCTTGCAAGGCGTTGGCACTGTTGGGAATGTCGCCGAGAGTTTGACCATCCATGTCTCCGCAGCCGTCGAAAGAGGACTCGTCAGTTTCGGAAAGCAGGACGCTAGCAGGCGTAACCATAGCCTCGCCCTTGGCACGCTCTGCGGCATCTTCGCTGGCAAGGAGGCGCAGACGCTCGCGCTCGAGAGCGAGCTCGGAGGCTTGTCCAGACTTGCTGTTCATTGACTTGCGCAGAGCAGTGACTTCCGCGACAACTTTGCTGTTAGACGTGACGGAGGCGAGGTACATGTGATCTTTGTACCGAGCAACGAACTCCTCACGCAGGCGGCCGATTATGTCCTCACTGTGCATGGCGACAAACGCATCGCGAAGAACAACACTCATCTTCTCGATGTCGCAGGCGTGGGTCCAGAAAGAATCGTGAATACTCGCGAAGGTGAGTCCGATCTCATTGCACTTGAGTGCACTGAGCATCATGTGGGTTGCGTCCAAGGAATGGATGAAGTTGGGCGGAAACGCTTGCAGCTGCTTACGCTTGCTCACGGGGTCCCAAACCTGAGGCTCCTGTAAGGTGATCTTCTGCAAATTTGTAGTAATGCTTCGAGATGAGGTAGAGCGGTAAGGCTGCACCACAGGAATGCGAAGAGGCGTTGTCCACGTCACGCTAGACTTGAATAGAGGCTTCGCGGCGTGGAGCTGCTTTTTGTCGTCCTCGGCGGCATCGCTGGCTTTGTCCGTCTTTTTCTGGGTATCTTTCTTGCTTCTCCCCTTGGGCTTGGGCTTGGCTTCCGGCTCTTGTCTCACATCCGAGGTGATCTGCTCAATCTGCTCAGGACTCAGGCAGGTCGACACGCGATCTGCACAGGCGCCGAGCCAGACTTGAATCGATTGCGCACCCTGAAACATTGAGCCGAGCGACTTGAAAATCTTGGTGGCGATGTAATGAGACAAGTTGCCGTGGTTGACCTCGTCGAACATTTTGATATCAGGGAAAACGTCAACAAGCTGCCTCTTAACTTGGGCTTTGGCGCCGAAGAATGTGACTCCGTAGACGTTGGTCATGACAGGCTGCTTGACCACCTTACGCGTGATGTTTCCTTGCAACTTTTGTGCGATAGGATTGCCGGCTGCTGCATCGCGATCAACCTCTTCGTTAACAGCATTCGCGACAGCAGTGTAGATATCCGCCGGGCGGTCACCAGGCTCCAAATTGACTTGAGCGGCACCGGCCTTGTCACCACCAAGAGCAGCATAATGTTGCAGACCGTTACAGGTACCGTCCTGATGAGTGGGCAGATGCGAGACATACTTTGTTGGGTCTGGAGAGTCCAGAGCGCTGGTCAGCTCGAAGCAAGCGGCGAGTGTCTGCCACGCATCTTCAGACTTGAGCCACCATCGACGGCCGTCCAGAGGGTTTCGAACGGAGTCGTAGATATCATCCAGATGCTCCATCGTGTAGTTTTCGCGCTCCTGAAGGCTTGCCTTGTCGTATCCAGCAACGTTGGCAAGGTGAATTTTGAGCCACCTCAGGCCAGCCTCTCCAAGTTCTTTTCCGTCACCAAACACCAATAGGCCTCTTGCGTTGTCAGCTCCCATATGGTTGAGGTAAGGCGGAATGGGATAAGCTCGGCCTCGGAAATCAAGGTTGTGCGGGAAGTACAGAGTTTCGTTGGCCACAGCCCTTGCGATCTCGAGTTGAAAGTTTTGGAAGCATCGTTGTGAATGCAATCCAGTCTTCTTGTTTTCCAAATCGCGAACTTCAGCTAGCCATTTTCTCCTGGGGCGCGGATCAGTCGAAGGTTCCGGCTCTTCTGGCAAGTCGAACGTCGGATTAAGTGGTGCAAAGTTGGCAATTGCCTCACCAGAGTTCCACGCGTGCAGCTGGACCTTCAAAATGTTGTGGTTGATTTTCCAGGGAACCTTTCCAAGGGCAGTAAGGCCAGCATACACTTGCTTAGTGTCACCCTTTGC
The DNA here is from genome assembly GCA_030772445.1 of Cladosporium sp. MBC 237. Classification (NCBI taxonomy): domain Eukaryota; kingdom Fungi; phylum Ascomycota; class Dothideomycetes; order Cladosporiales; family Cladosporiaceae; genus Cladosporium; species Cladosporium sp. MBC 237. The sequence goes on from JAPHCH010000074.1 coordinate 259,048, forward strand.
GTCGGCCGCCATGAAATAGTCCTTGCCAGACTTGTCGCCAAGTGGCAGCCTCACGATTGGTGTGGGATATTGCAAGTAGCCGCCCTCGTTCCAGCTGGTCCATGGTCTGGGTTCGACGATCATGGGCATTCGTTTTGCTATCAGTGATCCAAGCGGCTCACTTTCCACCTTCTTGATAAGGGCGTGGTTTGGCGCGACAAGCCCGATTCGCTTGCCGCTGGAGTACTTCATCCGATGGATGAAGGCGGGTTGCATCTGGGTCATCTTCTCTCCAGTCCTAGGGTGTTCCTTCGTAACTGAGAATTGTGCGGTCTCGATTAGCTTGGACACAAGCATCGCACCTAGCCTTGCCTTTGTTTCAACAGGCCAGTTCAAATACTTTTTGATGTTCTCCTTGTCCCGGTTCCGTGCTTCTTTCGATTCCTGTGGCTGGTTTCCATCTTGGTGTGGTTGGGCGAGAGATTTGCGGCGGTTGTTCAGATTTTGACGGCGCCTGTCGGATTTTAACCGTTTTGCTGTATCGATAGCGCACTCTTGTTCGATTGTCTTTCCGAGGCCGGTGACGAGCTGGCCAAGCTTGACCTCGTTCTCGTATTGATTCGTGCTGTTCTCTTTACCTTTGGTGATGCGACTCATGGTGTACAGGATGGTGTTGGCGGCGACTTTGCGCAATGGGATAAGTTCCAGGTATGGCGCATAAGTCAAGCGGTCCGAGTTGGCTTCCTTGGCCTTATCGTTGGCCAAGGCTTTCTTGCATGCATCGAGCTCAGTCTCAAGAACTGGCAACAACGCAGAGTACCACTGCCACATGAGTGCACCTAATGGCTTGGTCTGCATTGCGGTGGAGATGCCGATCTTCCTAAGCTCGCCGTCCTCTTTCCGCCATCTGTCGACGGCGACATCTACCGAGGTCTCCTCCATGATGAGCTGCCTCTCATGTGCACGCTGGCGCTGCGCTTCGATGGGTGCGTCGGATGGCAGAGCCGGAAGCCGGGTGAAGGCTTCCAACGACTTCTTTATGGCATCCAGACCCTCGCCCTTTTGATCTGTCGATTGAACAGCTGGAAGCTCTTCCATGGCGATTCTGTCTAATCTCTGAAACTGTGTCATGTCCAGCTCTGGAATTGGCGCCCGGGTTGTGATCGGCTCCTCAGGGTATGGGTCCTCGTAGAACTCCGAAGTTGCCGCTCCAAGAATGGTGAACTCGTTGTCGTCATAGTCTTCCGATGATAGTACCTCATCGTGTGCAAGGGGCCCGAGCGGCTTGGCCATTTCAACGTATCTGCGAATGGCCCGGTCTCGTTGCGAGCCTTGCAAGCCACGAATGGCAGCCCTGACCATGACAACCAGCAGCTTCTCGTCCGGCTGCACGCTTTTCGAATGAACCTCGACTTCGAACCATTTCTGCATCTTGTTGTGATATGCGGGACGTTCTGGCGAGCTTGCCGCTGCCAGGTGGCGCAATAGCTCTGCCAGATAGGCAGTGTGGGCATGCAACAGTTCCGGCGAGTGTGGCAAGCTCTGGTCGGCAAGCCTCTGAATGATATTTTCCGCCCTGGACATGCGACCAACACGCAATGTGGTGTATAGATGTTGCAGCAGATCCATCGTTGTTCCTACGACACCGTTTTGCACCTTAATCATGGGGTCTGGCGTTTGAGTTGTTTTGTTGATGACAATAGGATCCGACCAAGGCCGCAGCTTGGAGAAGCCTTGATCGGTCATCTTGGAAAAGTCCCATGGTATGTTCGCATCTTGGGCTGTGTTGCGAAATGCACCAGTTCTGGCGCTCTCCACTGGATATTCATGCTCTTGACGGGTCGGGAGCTGCTCCGCCGCGGTGGCCAACTGCCGTATCTGCGCTCTCGCTTGCTGGGATGCTTTCGAGTCGCTTCGTCTGCGTGGTCGGGGTGTAGGCTGTGATGATGCTACTGCGGTGTGTGATGCGCTCCATCTTAACTGCGCCGGGGCGAGCCAGGGCAGGTTGAGCTGTGCAAAGGAGGAGGCGAGGACTCTTGATGCATGCCGCTGCTGTCTCCGTCCAGCAGAGCGAACGAGCATGATGCGCGATCCAGGATATTAGTGTAGTAGTACAAGTGGCGGAGAAATGAGCCTCATCGACCAGAGTCGAGGCAGGGCGCGGAACAGCAATGAAAAAGAATGGCGAAGGTGTATTTGGGGGATGGTATTAGGAAAAATAGACTCGAGTAGCAAGGCAAAGAAGTGCACACGACCCTCGCGCGAAAGTTCGGCTTCAAGGGGAGAGCAGAGAGATTGGAGATGGAAGTTCTTGGCGGACCTTCTAGCTTTGCTTTGCCGCTTCAGTAGTTGACTTAGTCAGTCCCTTTCTTTTGCCATTTGCCACCATTGGGCATAGACCACATTATTATTATTATTCTACATTCTTCCAATGGGCGTTAACTTCACATTCGAAAAAGCAATATAACGATTTCGTAGAATCTCACGTTACACAAAACCCTTTCTCTGGGACGAGCAGGGATGCTTCGAGCAAAGATCTCGAAGACTCGATCTTCCGAACAGATGAAATCAAAGGGAGCGATACACATCTGTTCTATAGCATGTCCTCAATCTTCTCAAATAAACCGTCTCGCCCGTCGTCTTGCTTGTAAGCAAGCTGCGCTAGACTTGAAGACATATACAAATTTCTTGGATGCATCAACTGCCCATTCGTCAAGCGGACCATGGGACTCGGTCGATACCCAGCAGGGAATATTGCCTGATTCCTTTGCTAGTTGGAATGAGCGGATCAAGTTGTGACAGTGATGGGATACTCGTTGGCTTTTCCATGCGTCACTACGAGTTGACCAGCGTCTGAGATCCTCTATACTATACCAATCTGCAACAAAACATGTTCCACAAGACCAAAGTTTTATAGTACTGTTACTCCACATAAGTATGCATCCGGGTCCATCTGATTGTTCTCCGGCTTCCGGGTTTTGCAAGCCAGCTGTCGGCGCCCGCTACCAAAATGCACCGATCATAGAATTTCACTTCCGTCGGACTTCGCCTGGACAAAATAGGCAACTACGCAACCTTTTGACATTGTAGCTAATTCGAATAGTCTCAAGGCACTCTCATATGCGTGAACCAAGGCCGTGAAATATTGTGTTAATTTTCCTACCGCCAACATGATTTTACCTTAATTGGAAGTCGAAGAATCAAGACCAGACCCCAGCAAAAAAACAAAAAGGATAGCTGAGAATGGTTTCGATCCATTGCCCTCCGGGTTATGAGCCCGGCCTGGAATCGGCGTTAGTGAAACTGTTCGTGAAGAATAGAGTAATCATTGTTAACTTACGCGCTTCCGCTGCGCCACTCAGCTGGTGCAAGTTAAGTGAGAACTTGATGACGATGTGGCAAACAAACTGTATATAATCATGTGCAATTTTCGCGAGTCTATGTTTGACCTACATCCTTTATTCACATCACTCAAGCCTCGCTTCGTCTGTGGTATGCTACTGGGATGACAGGGGAATGAGAATTTTGGTTATATACCTTTTTTGAAGAATTCTTGGCCCATATGTACCCCGAGCGCTCTCTTACGATCTGTATGCTTTTCTCTAGAATATATGATCATTTTGATCGATATATATGTATATACAAGCATTGATTTGATCCTGTTGAGCTGGCGGGGGTTCTATGATGGTTGATGACGAGGATCTTCTTGTTAGCAGTGACCCTGAAAACAAACACACATGACAGTAGTGTTTGGACCAGAACCAATGGGGTCAATCAGATTAGATGAGCAAGCAAGGTTCTGGAGCATCTCCTGACGGCTAGGATGTTCGTCCAGACGACCGCTCTGCCACTTAAATTTCACCAAGAAACCAGAGATGCTCGATGGTTCTTTGATGATTCCTGAGCTCGCCAGAGTCATGGATTGGCACTCAGTCCAAATGACATTATATTAGACTCAATGATCTCGAAATACTGTAGCAATGAGGTAGGTTAATCATGGTGGGTGGCCAGCTTCCAGTCCCGCTGACGTCTAGAAAGCCCGTCACAGCGCGATCATTCGTTAGACTACTGTAGTCGGACTTCAGGCCTCGAAACGCGCAATTTCCGTTCACTGTCAAATCTCTGACCTTGCAGCCTGATATCATATTCGTCTGAAGAATTCTCCGCGGTGCACTGCGCTCATACCCTCACCTTTCGTCGCTCTAGGTTAGCAAAGCACCACAGAGAGCGCTGGTGCGGCAGATTTCGTATCTCTAGGTCTAAGTGAAAATGACATGCAAGTATCATCAACACAGTAATCAATAGCAAGCTGACTTATCAGGGACTTCTTGAGATGCTGGGATAATTCCAGGCCTCGTTGCGAGATACTGCATCTCCAGGAGCAATAGCGCTTCTCTCCATCAAAATTAACAAGTCATCAAGACATCAAGACAGCTTTCCCGGCACAAAAGGATGCCCAGCACTAAGTCCACCATCGACCGCCCACGCCTGACCATTGACGTAGCTTGCACTATCACTCCCAAGGAAAGCAACAACCCTCGCAATCTCATCAGCAATACCACCCCTAGCCAACGGATTCAGCTGGCCCAGCTTCCTCTCAGTACCCCTCTTCCGCGCCGCATCGTAGACTTGACTCGTCATGCCCGTCTCGATCAGACCAGGACACACCGCATTACAGCGAATACCATTCCCTGTGAGCTGGAACGCGGCGGTCTGCATGATGCTGATGACAGCGGCTTTGGATGCGGAATAGTCGGTCGGGCCGGCATTGGACCGTAGGCCGGCAACAGAAGCGGTGGCGACGATGCTGCCCGAAGGATATGGTTTGGAGTCGGAAGTTTGCAACATGCCTCTTGCGGCATGCTTGGTTGCCAGGAAAACACTCCGGATGTTGTCAGTACGATACAAAATTGGATTGTCAGTCACAAATCTCACCCTAACGCATTGGTCCGCATGACCTTCATGAAATCGTCTGCAGTCGCATCCAAGATCTTCACCGCACCGGCAGTGATGCCCGCATTGGCGAAGAAGATGTCAAGTCGGCCATACTTCTCCAACACCTCGTTGACGAGCTTCTCAACATCCGCTTCCTCACCCGCGTCGACTTTACGAGCGTGCACTTCAACACCTGGGTACAAGCTGTTAATCTCACGGACGTGGATATCCAGAAAGTCGGTCTTGTAGTCGCAAATGAAGAGTGCTTTCGCTCCGTTGCGAGCAAACTGATGCGAGGTTGCCCGGCCGATGCCGTTAGGCGAGTTGGCGCCTGTGACTACTACGACTTTGTCTTTGACGCTTCTGGGCGGACGTCAGCTTCAGTATCATCACAGATTGTCCTTCACCGACACACTCACGGGCCTACAGTGTCTTTTGCGATGGTCGGAATATTCGGCACGCCTTCAAAGGTTCCGAGGTCGGCAGGGTTCAATGGCTTTACGAGCTGCTCGCTCAGAGCGGTCATACGGGCTTTTGGTTTTGAAGACATGGCTGGATGATGATATAGGGAAGTGGAAGAGATTGTGTTCTCACAGATGGGAGGCGTTCTGCTATCCCACGAAATACTGTCTCCCGAGGATGTTTGTTCAGCTCCTGGTATCGCAGCATCTCCATCTTCAGCTGAGCCGAGGCATCAAGTATGAGACAACTCCTCTCGGGTATCAATACTTGAAGGAACGCAGTGCGTGACTTGAACTACCATCGCAAGTTGTCAACAAGTCAGAAATAATGCTACAGCCACAGCGAAAGATTCAAACTAGAGCTGCCTCCGTATGTTGTGGCTCACCAAAACACCATCGTGCGATGCTGTTTGAGGCGTTTTGATCTAGAGCAGACTGGTGCGAACGGTGGTTGGGGTTTATATTGTAGCGGTGACGAAATCGGCATTGCTATCCGTTGTACCAAGCAAAATTCGGGTAAGCAAACATTGACTTGGGATGACTGGGCCTGATATGGCCGTGGAGGTGTCAGTACTCAAGAGTTCCTCCACGATGTCAGAGCGCGCTCCATCACCACGCGATCGGAACCTTTCGCATCACTAAGCGAAGACATGGGCCCCGGAGAGCGTCATCGTCGCTGTAACACGAAATCAACCGGCATGATGCCTAAAAACTGACATGTCAGTCCTACACCTTCCGATACCCTACTCTGCAACAGGGGACTCAAGTGTGGTCGAGATGTTTAACTTCTGGTGTTGTCCTCGCTACCCATGAGTTGGTCTCGATGGCGAGGTGCGCGTGACGTGACTCGTCCACTTTGGAGGTCACAAGCGCTGTCAGGAAAACTCCTCCACCACAAAGTATAACGAGAAAGTGTTCGTAGATCGACCTTCACTTGGAGAAGCTTTCTCCAGTGCCGAATAAATGCCTGCGGATCATCAGGCATTACCAGATATTTTTTCTGTAAGCCAGCGTGACCGCTATATCAATTTCCGAATACCAGTTGCAATTTCCGCCCGGCGCAAAGCAACGCTCGCTGGCTCGCCTCCACTTGCTAGAGCAAAGCGGCGAGCTGCATGGGAAATTGATGGATTATTACCACCAACCCACAAAGAGTGTGTGTGCCTGCAGCCAAGTGCAGCGCCACCATCCCAATACGAAGTCTCTCTTGCTCAAGGCCCGTTTGTTTGGTTGGCGGGGGCTATGCACACGCGTATGCTGTGCTGTGCCTGAATACATATCTGGGTCTTCACGCCCACGCCTACGACATCCAACAGTAGGATTATCCGTTGGTACTGCATGCGCTGGCCGGATCTGCCTTTCCACCCAGTACCGTAGTTCATGCGCACCGCATGTTCCAGTCCCACAAACGCTCAAAGGGATCCGGAGCTCGCGGCGCACCCCGAACCAGGTCCGACCTGCAAGGGCGGCACAGGCCGGCACATGGCTACTGCGACCGATCTACACTAGACTATCCAGAAAAATTCCATTCGCACAGTCTTATGCAGGTCTGGAACACTGCTTCCGTACATCCTTTCCGCGGCGCTCGTTGCGACGGCTGCCAAACACATCGTCACCGTCCAGACCCAACTGAGCCAACCACGTGTGTAGCACAGCCTCCCGCAATCCTGCCGCCTGTTGCGGTCTCGGGCACTCTGGCCTGACAGAACTGGCGAATCTGGGGGGTATTGTATAGTGCTTGCTGCGTCTCGATTGACCATACAAATTGACGATCCTTGGTTCAGAAAGCGAGGCCGCAGAGTGACCAGGGAGAGTTCGCAAGTCGAGCCGAATAGTGCGGGTACGGGTCTCGTTCAGGTAGGGCGAAGGATAGTCTCCGCGCGGCGCCAGACCCTGTGGGTTTTTACTCTGACGTGGTCGTGCGTGGTGCGCTCGGTGTGGAGGCTTTAGGCTTTGCGGTCTGTTTGTATGAGCCTTTCGGCGCCCACCTACTTGCGTGTTGTGCGACGATCAATCATATCTCTACCCTTTCTGTCCCGCCCCCTCGTTGGAAAGTGTTTCATCCTCCCTGTACAACACATATTCTGATATACTTGCCCTCTGCCGTCTACTACAAGTGCTCTGTTGCTTCGCTCGATCGATCGATTGCTTCAACTCTGTCCGACAACACCATACCGCATTTGCGAAAAAAAGCAACCAAGGGCTTTCGCAACACAAAACTTCGACAATGTCGTCCTCAAAATTCGTCGAGATCCTCGACAACGATGCGACTCCCTACTCTCACGCCAACGTGAGCCTTGAGGCAACACTCGACGAGACCCGCAGACGTTCGGCTTCCAGCATTTCCAGCGGCAACGAGAGCGACAAATCGTCGCAAAGGCCTACATCGCCGCCTTCGCCTACAACATCGATAACGCCGGTGAAGACTCGTCTCCGTGCCTTCTCTCTGCGCAAGAAGGCGTGAGCGAGCGACGTTCGTCACGTTTTCGAGACGCGATGGTGATAATTCGGCCGCATCTACCGGTGAACGCACCGCATTCACGATCACGAAGATTTACGACTACTACGATCTATTTGAACAATCCCGTCCCCATGTCGCATCAACTCGACGAGGGATCACTTCCGCAAGTCCATTCGGTCCAACAGAACGTGGACTGTCTAGCCGGCAAAGCATAATTGCAACAGCCGAGCATTTGAAGATGGCGGGCCCTCAACATCGCACTATCACCAGACCAGCGACCTTGCGCATGATAGCTCCTGTTGCTTGGCTGGTAGATTACCCCCGTCGGAGCACCGCCATGAAGCCACATGGCAGGTATAATGACAGAAGAAGGGCTTCATCAACTTGACCAGGAGGGGAGTTGGGATAAAGTGTAATACTAGCAGAGGGGAAGAAGTCCTTAGGACACAGATAGCAGGATTCATGATCAGCTCGTCAGCGAGCTATACCATTTACATCTTCGTGGCGTGCGACCTCGTGCTTTCCTGCATTGACAGACTGTTCCATTGTGGCTGTAAACAGACACCAATAGTCTTTCTTGCAGCAATAGCCACAAGCCCATATCTTACCAATCGATAATATTGACCAACGAAGTGGTGTCGTGCGACAGGTTCTTAGCCCTGCGAACCCTGTGCCCATCTATATGACACCCTGTTAATCAAACAGGTACGTATCTGAGACCTCGGGTGATCCCCACGCCCCGGTCAGCCAATACATCTGGATGCGCCCGTTTTGAGGCACATATATGCGACGATGGGGAAGCTGTAGGGTCGTCACACCAGTGAGAGACCTGTTCAATCGGCATGCTCGCTTCTGTAAGCGAGGGTTGGTATTTTCTCTTGCCCCAGATGTTGAAACAATTATTGTGACGTATCGGTTTTATAGTTGACTCGGCTATGAGAGGATCTGGTGTGTGACTTGTTGTGTCTGCGGGGAAAAGTACGCACTACATTCGACGCGGGCAGCACAGAAACGATACTACTGTGCTATATCATAAGTTCAAACTATGCATGATGTCGATAGCAAGAAAATCAACGAGCATAGCTGGGAATCATCCGAGCAAGGATTGTTACAGGATCGCAGGCTAGGAGGCAATAAGTTAAGCATAACCTGCGATCAACAATGCCTTCGGGTTAGGGTTGGGGTTGGCGTATCCAGAACCCAGCAGTGTTCCTAATCCCTGCCTGAAGGCATATAGCAAAACAATCGATCTGGTTCATATCTAGTAGTACTTTCGATTCTTTGAATTGTCCAGTGTGATCTAAAAAGTAATGTTGGCGTGAGTGGCTCTACACAACAATAATAGCTCCCTATCGATACAGTTCGATCAATATGTACCAGAACGACCTGTTCGTCGCACCCGGGAGGTCCTAGAAGCATAACAAACACATTCCAAATCCATCCCCCACCTTTCAAGCCGACCAAGAAAATTTCACTTCACCCTTGCCGCTCCTTCCTCATTTGATGCAACTCGCACAAAACAGCACCGTTTTCGATGCGGAAAACGCATGGCCCTATCGCTCCTGCCTTACAATCAGCATTTAGAATCAGAAACACCTCCCCGACCCTCATCAACCAATATCCCTTGCCGGGGTAGCTCAATCGGTAGAGCGTGTGGCTCTTAGATATCATATCGAGAGACAACCTCAAGGTCGTGGGTTCGAGCCCCACCTTCGGCTATTCCTATATAAAGCTCCAAGAGACCTTCCTTTTTGCTTTTGTTTCGTAGTTCTGACGTGGAATGAGGGAATGAGCTTCCAACATGACTACATGTAGTCTTCAGCAGCCTGAACGACTTTATGGCTGCACTCCTTTTTGACAGGAACGCATCTCAGCGGGCTTACGTACACCTGACGTTCAAAGCCTCCTTGGATCGCTGAATACCAATGACTGCGATACTCCAGCAGTCGGATTGAACCATGACAAACCGTTCTTCAACCGCAGAAGAACATTTTGGATACGATGGTCCAACAGCACACAGTAAGTATATTTGTCATCTCATATCTTGCCTGCCGTAACCAACAAAGATGACTGCTATTACCGACAACTCGGGATGATCGCCCATCCACCTCTTCGGTCCAGGAATGCAATATCATCCCGTCCCACGCACGCCGCCCCCAGCAACAACACATCTTCAGAATCCCCTTCCTCGTCTATCATGTCCTCCTCTATTCCTCCTGATATCAATATCGTTCGTCCCATCAAGCACACACAATGGTTCGCGCGTGGCATTTCCGGGCATTGCTCACCTTCACAGTCCTCTTCGTACTCCGAGTTCAGGCAGGATGGGAGATGCTATCCCCAGAATATGTACCAGCAGTGCGACAGCATGACTACGACAGAAGACAAGCACCGCCGTCAAACACAGGACCACGAACAGTCATTGATGCTGGCTACGGTATGATCTCCGGTCGATTCATTATTCCCTCGTATGATGCGAGGTGGGCTGACGCTTGGCTCTTCTATTGCAGGGTTCTCATGGATCGGATGCTACCGAGAAACAATAGGGTCAGGTGTGCGAGCATTGTCTGACGATAAGCTGCCGGACAGCGTCAATGTCACTGTGGAAGTGTGCGCTCAATACGGTGTGTCTTGGTAATTCAATGCGAACATGAGGAATATGCTGACCTTATTGTAGTATGTGACTTACCCCTTCATTCCGACTGAGGCGACTTCGCAATCTGCGCGATCGCTCGCAGCTGCGATCTGGAATCCATTGGCAACCTATCAAGCCTCATCTGCGTCTTCCAAGTTTAACGTACTAGTCTACTGACTTCGAAAAGTGCCAGGGATACAACTTTTTTGGTGTCGAGTTTGGATCTGAATGTCAGGACACTACACCGCGTCAACTCCTTCGTCCGTACGAAAAGTTAACACTTACCTAGGCTACTGCGGCAATGCGTTGAATGGCAACTCTCGTCAAGTAAACACGGAATCTGCATTGTCATGCTTCGACCCTATCTACGCCTGCAAAGGCGATAATACTGAGCTTTGCGGCGGTTTCGGAACCTTTGGTTTCGTACGGACATCCTTGCTTATTAGCCTGTCAAGCTGTGCTGACTTCATCCATACAGTACGCTAAAGCCGGTCAGACCACGACCGCCTACGATCCATATGCAACGGGTTTCCAGTACATCATCGACTCTTTCATCGCGCCGAAGTATGGCGACTACATCTACATCGGATGCTACGGCGATAAGGTGGAGGACAGGACGCTCAAGGGAAATTACTCAAACTTCGGCTCTGGGTCGATCGAGCGTTGCGGTACATTCTGTCAGGGATTCACCTACTTTGGACTCGAGAACGGCAACGAATGTGGGTGGTGAGACGAGATGTCCTCTTTGCATAAGCTGACCTTCTACAGGCTACTGCGGAAATCAAATTGAGGGTGGCTCGGAGCAGGTAGACTGCCAGAACGGGTAAGCTTACAGGCAAAGTGTGCGTGCTTTATTCTCACTGACAGTGCGGCAGTATGTTACTCGACGGTTCCGCTTTGCTTCAGATCAGATACAGGAGGGATCTCTCTGAAAATTTCTTTTGGATCTCCGCGCTGCTTCAACAGCGATCCGAGCATTCATGGCTTCTTTTTCCAGTAGCCAAAGCGCTGACCATTCTATTCCCTAGACTGCTTTGTTTGTTGCGCCGACGATATCACACAGCGATGTGGAGGCTACTTTCGTTTGAGCATGTATCAACTGGACGGAGCTAGATTCAGCCCCAAACCACAACAGTCTGCCTGCACCTATAACGGTGTCGCCCGTGAGCCACTGACCAGAATCTCCACCACCGATGCTACTGGTGGTCCGATCGAATACACCAGCACTGGCCCTACGTACTACGGCCCCATAACGACGGGCACCACCATATATCCAGTCGTAACCACAGACTCTGCAGGCGTAACCACGTCTTACGAGACTACCCAGCCACTCTGCGAAGGTGGCAACTGCGAAGCCAACCAGCACACGCCCGGCGGTTCAATAACGACGACCCACATGCCCACTTATGCTTCACCTTTGGCCACCCCGCCGGTTGTTAGTGATTGCACATACCAAGGCTGCTTTGACGACGTCGGAAATCGAGCTTTGGAAGCACCCAATTACGAACTGGACCGCGATGACATGACCATTGAGCTTTGCGTTGGAATCTGCCTTGGTAAAGGCTTTGCATATGCTGGTGTCGAGTACGGCTCGGAATGCTACTGCGACAGTCAGATTCGACCTCCTCACATGCAGGTGTATGGAAATACTTCGACCGAGAACATCCTTCTCACCTGCGCAAACCCCGAATTTGCTTGCAGGGGAGACAAGACTCAGATGTGCGGTGGCTTTGCTGCCATTGGCATATATTATTGTCCTGCTAAAGCGGCGACGACTACCTTCACGACGTAAGCTATCCGATGGCTCCAAATGCGATATATTCGAGAAACATTTGGGCACCGCTAACATGCCTCAGCACTACGACGAGTACCAGCAGTAGCGATACCCTCGTGTCAACTGCTTCCCCTTCAGCGTCAGCCTGCGCCGATTTGCTGAACACAGGCTATACCGATGGATCAATTTACAATGCTGGCGAATCTTACACGCTCTACTGCGATATAATTCCCGAGCGTCCGGCATATGCGGCTGATCCCAGTCCATCGTTTGCTGACTGTATCCCGGCTTGCAATACCAACCCGCAATGCGCAGCCGTGTACTTCGTGGACAGCTTTTGTTATTTTTATTATGCGCCTCTCACTTACACACCTTCGGACGGGGGGTTCATTGCCGTTCGTAACAATGCGCCGCCTCCATATTATCCTGACGCCACTACTACGACTACTACGTAAGTCAGTTGATCATGAGAGGAGTTGATATGCTGACTTGTGTTAAAGTACGACGACATCTTCATCAACCGAGGTTTCTAGCAGTTCTAGCGTACCGGATACTACCACTACGACGACCACGTAAGTCGATGAATCTAGGGAAGTGTGAATGTGCTGACTTTGTCGAAGCACCACGACATCTTCATCGACTGAAAGTTCCAGCAGTTTCAGCAGTTCCAGCGCGCCTGATACCACCACCACCACCACGTAAGTCCCCTCAGGACAAAAAATGGAAGCACACTGACTTTGCCAAAGAACAACAACAACAACGACGACGACCTCGAGTACGCCAAGCTCTACATCCAGTAGCGAGGTCCCGCCGCCGCCTACTACCACGACGACGACAACGACAACGTAGGTCCGATCACCTTCATGATATTTAGAGCTACTAATCTCAGTCCAGGACTACGACCTCATCCAGCACGGAAACATCTACCTCCAGCAGTGTGCCACCGCCACCGTCCACGACGTAAGAAAGCCATCTTGCCACGTATTCTAAGTATGAAACTGACCACCTTCTCATTAGAACTACGACAACAACGTGCGGCCTTCTATTAACTCCAACGTTTTCCAGCCATACTGACTCGTCCACAGCACGAGGACAACATCTACATCGTCATCTTCGTCGTCTTCCTCATCTTTCAGCTCGGAAACGCCTCCTCCCTACCCAGATGTGACGACAAGCAGCTCGACCTCATCGAGCTCATCTGAAAGCATGTCATCCCCGCCGAGCTCTTCATCCTCTTCGTCCTCCTCGGCCTTCAGCTCAACGGCGTCTTCGACTTTATCGAGCAGCAGCAGTAGCAGCACTTCGCCCAGCTCGACACCAAGTCCCTCGCCATCCACTTCAAGCACTTTTAGTTCCAGCTCGATCGTGAGCTCGTCATCTTCCAGCTCGTCGTCTTCTTCGCCAAGTAGCAGCAGCAGTATCCCGAGCAGTAGTTCGTCGTCCAGCTCGGCCATATCCTCTTCATCAAGCCCTTTCAGCACAACAATAACAAGCACAACCTCAACGTCAAGTCCGAGCTCTAGCCCAAGCTTATCTCCCTCTTCTTCGTCAATACCGCCCACAACGACAACCACCACCATGACATCAAGCTCTTCGTCTTCATCTTCGTCCCCAGTCAGCGCCGCTACATTCTCTACGACGTCCAGCTCCAGCACCTCCAGCAGCTCCAGCACCATTCCTTCCTCTACAAGCAGCTCCCAGTCGATGACTTCCTCCTCAACAACCTCATCCTCCCCACCTCCCTCAAGCTCACCTTCATCCAGCTCCTCTCCACCGCCTAGCAGTACCCTCTCAAGCACCAGCACACTCTCCTCAAGCATCTCCTCCCCACCACCACCACCACCTTCCTCGTCCCCATCCACAAGCAGTATCCCACCCCCACCACCGCCAACCTCAACCAGCATCCCCCCACCAATAACCCTCACAACAACCAAAAACCTCTGCTCTGACTCCACAAGCTGCCACCACAACCCGCCGCCGGTAACGACTACAAAGCGGGTCTGCAAGCATTCCACGGGCTGCCATCATGATGATCACGAGAAAGTTTCGACGCGCTATGGGAGTGTTTCGGGGAGTGTTTGTGTGAGGAGGACGATGGTTATTACGGCTCCGGCGAAAGCGTATTAGAGGGTTGGGGGTTTGGTGTTTCGCTTAGTTCGGAACGAATGTTTTGTGAGTTGGATATTTAATGGAGAGGGGATCTTGAGGGGCGTTGCTAGGCTTTTTCTATTATGCTGTTGTTGGTTTGTTTCTTCTGCTACTGCTGTTGATTTTAATCCACTGTCATTGTCGTCGCTGCTATGCAGATGACGCTATTTTACTACTTTTACTGGGCATGTTCGCATTTTCCTTCAGTTCGCTTCTCTAGAGGTAGATTGCAGACAAAATGGCATTGATCGGAGCTTCGAATTAGGAACGAAGGAGAAGGGGGAATTCACTTGCATTGCCTTAATGTGTGCTAACATCCTGCAAGCTGATTCTGAGCATTTACCGCCTTATTATTCTCCAATGCCTTGATGCCTCGGAAATATTTCTTGTTGAACGCCAAACCAAACCGACCTCATCTGGGCCACTTCCCTCTGCCCCCGGTGTTGTCGCGCATGGTCGTGAAACGAGAACATTTCTCAAATGGTCCCGAATCGAGGCCGTGCGCAAGGCTGACTTCAGTTGTTGTAGTTTTGGTGTATCTTCGTGTGCTCTGATGATACTGCTCTACAAGAAGTCCAGAGATGTCATCATAGGCAGATTACTTCTCTCAATGACATGGTGCTGATCTCAGTCACGATGCTTGACGGGACTACCTTGAAGAGAGCCGAGATGTTACAATGGGCAAACTACTTCTCTCAATAATCGCACAGCCATGGTTTCAGCAATACCATTCCTGAGAAAAGAAAGAACGCCTTATAGATAGGTAGGCAAGGCCATGCCTCTACCTTCCATCAGATACGGATAGACCGCGCTACCTGACCTACCTGAGTATTTGACTACCGAAGACGAAGACGACACCTCTCTCCACCGCTTCTCGCGCGCGGTTATGCAGGGGATTCTTCTCTTACAAACGTTGACATTCTTGTCTCGCCTGTACTGTCAAAGTACCATACAATTTTAAACTGCCCATAGCCATGGCCATAGCTGCGGGTGATGGAGATCGGCTACTGAAGGAAGCCATGGGAGCAGAAGGATGGGATGAAACGCGGCCGTTTGCTCGAAATAGCATGGTACCTAGGAGGTAGGAGGTAGCTCCTAGTAAGGAGCACGCACGGGTGGGGTGATGCAGGATGGGCTTCTTATTAATATATGATCGGTGGAATTGACGACGTTTGGAAGTTGGGATCTCTCCTGGACGTATCATTCTCGCTTTCTGAAGATTGTTGCATGTATTCCTTGATCCATCTTCGAGGATGCAGGCGCATTGAAGGAAGCGGCGCAGGAAGTGGACTGCAGATGTATGCGCTTCTATGCTGCTGCTACTGCTGCATCATTGAAGAAATGTTGTCATAGATACTAGAGATAGATAGACATGTGCATTGGTGGTTATTATTATTCGCTTGCCAACAGACCAGACACCAGGGTACATTCCCACATACATGCACACGCAGAAAGTTTGAGACTAAACAGTACAGGTATACAAGGCTGACGTGAGTCTGCTGGAAATGAGACAGATCGACATTCCCACACAAGTCCAAAGTCCCCTTGTATATCTCACCCCACCGCAACATGAACTCTCAAAGGGCGGAAGTATCGAGGATGATGAACGAAGGGCTAGGCGGGAGCGCCTGTCGAACGCCACTGGCAAAGTTTTCTCTACCGTGTGATGTGTACGGTAGTAAGAGTACTACTATAGTAGTATGTAAGGGAGGCGCGCGGAAGGCTTTCTTGCTTGCTTGCGGCTTGCTAGGGATGATCACGCGCAAGCCATGCAGTAGGCGGGTTTATGGGTGGACTGCGGCTAATAATACTACCACTAAGGAGCAAAGACGCAATAGTAATTTGACTCCTGACGAAAGGTAAAGGGCGGGATGATATGCAGGAGAAGGAGAGGATGGTGCTCAGTGCTGATGATGGCAGATGCTGCTGAGCGCTATCCGTACTGCGGCCGGTGTACAGACTCTGGAGAGGGAGAGGCGGGGTGGGGGGAATGGGCGGTGGCGGTTTGTTGATTGTTTGGGCGGAGCCTTGTATGCGGGCAGTCGTGAGACTATACGATACGCTAAAAGCGGGCTTCCCGCACGCTAAAAATCTAAGTGAATTCTTGAGATTATATACACTCTATGATGTTTTTGATACGCATTTTCTATCGCATTCTAAACACAAAAAAAGCAGGGTATATAAAGAGTCAAACCCTATCGCTAGGTGCCAACGATAGTGTTGTTTTGGTTCTAGCGCAGTTAGAACCTCCGCAGGCTCTGGATACCGCTCGGACCACCCTACGGGCATTCTGGGAGTCCTACGACTGCTCGCATACAAGGCTCCGTTTGAGCTCGCGCCGGAAGGAGCGGTGTAGGGCACGTGCTTCGGGCTGCACTGCGCCTCTCCCCCTGCTCTGACACCAAGCGGGAGTCTGAGAGTCAGGTAGTAGGAGGTAGTCAGGGCAAAGGCGGCAAGCTCCCGAGCCTTACAACACCCTGGCTCGCCTGGAGGAAGCAGATGGCGAGGGACAGGCGTGAGAGGGTTGGTGATGGCGGCAGGTTAGGCGCGCGGACTCGCCAGACTACTGTACGGTCCTGTCACTAGCTGTGTGGAAGGCAGGCAGAGGCAGGCAGGGAAGACGTCGCTCAGGCACCTGGAGGCGGGAGGGCGAGGGTCTTCACGCAGCCAAGCCGCGCCGGATGCAGGACGATGTGGTCTACTGGTGTTGACGGTGCCTTGCCACAGCGCTATGTTTGCTCGGTAGAGGTATGTTCATTCAATGGTACGTCGCAGCGTGGAGGGCAACGCTCTGTGGCAGTGTACAAGATGGTATGTATAGCTGACATCAAGGTCTCAGACTGGTCGACTTGCTCGACTTGCAAGACCTGAGAATAAACTCCCTTGGAAGCATCCTCCAAGTCGCTATCTTGGGCGGCAGAGTGCAGTTCTCGAATGGATCGGCAAGTGTCTTAACCGCTCTCGTTCAAGTGGAAGCGAAACCCTGGTACAGCTGGCTTGCACTAGACTGGCCGCAGACATGCACGTCTGATAGGCCCAGCAGAGCTGCTTCGCCATCTGCCGCATCTGCCGCCCACTCGCCCTCCCACGCTTGACGCTGCTGTGTCTCTCGTTCGCTGCTGCTGCTCGTCTGGCGAGGCTGCTTGTACTGCCTCCCTCCCACCCTCCCACCCACCAACTTCTTCCCTCCCTCTGTGCCACACACACTCTTGAACGCTTCCCATCCCATCTCATCGCATTACCAGCCCACGGCTCTTCTCTTCATCTCTATACATTGACATACGACAACAGTCTTGCGAGACATACAAAAACAAACAACAACACCCCCCGATCCGTCTAAAGTCGCCACCCAATCCTCGGAAATAGCCGCTAGCTAGCGCTTCTTTGTTTGGCTAATTTCCGGCTGTCTTCAGCTCCTCCCACACACGCACACACACACAGACCGCCCACACACATCGCACAATCGCACCTCCTCTATCAATCATCATCATCATCATTATCATCATCACACCTTTATTATTATCACCATCACCATCTCATCAACACCAACAAAGAAACAATCTCCGCCAAAATGTCTAACCAATACCACTACGGGGTCCCTCACTACCCTTCCATCCCATCTCATGCGCCGCACAACTCCCACGGCCACCACGGTCGCAGTCGCAGAGGTCCCAGAATCACTTCTCAGAATGCGCACAGGCAGTACAAGGCGCAGCGCAACGTTAAGGAGATTGTTCCTGAGCCTCCAGCATACTCCGAGTACCTGCAGCGCATGGAAGCGGCCAAGAGCTTCGAGTTTGACGACGACGAGCTCTTCTGCCCCTTCCACCTCTTGACTGAGGACGATGTATGTTCACACTTGTCTGTCACCCCTTAAGCTGTACACTGACTGACATCTTCCTTACAGCTGCAATCCATCCACTCTTCCTCCGCTTCCGACCGTGGCTCGCTCTCCTCCGGCTCCCCGGAGAGCTCTCCGCTCCAGCAGCAGGTTCAGCCTACTCCTTCATTCCTTCTCTCGACTGCCCCGACTACCTTCAACCCTGCGCCTGCCGGCTACCAGCACAGCATGAAGCTGCACCAGCCCATGGCCCAGCGCACCCGCAATGCGATCCCCATCGTCGACCCCTCGACCCGCTCCGCCGCGAGCCCGCCTCTTAGCATCTCTCCCGCCCGTCAGATGCAGCACCAGCACATGCAGCGCCGCTGGTAAATCTAGCGCGTGGTGCCTGTGATGCTCTGCTGATACGTCTTGACGCTTTGGCGAGGCTTTCTCACATCCGCTTGGTCTCGTCCTTTCCTTGGGGCCAAGCGGGTTCCTCTCCCTGAAAGAGCTCTTTTCTGCTTTGTACAACATCCCCATCATGAAAAAAACGACTCTTACCTTCTTGATACCCGGAAACTTCGGCTTCACAGTACCCTTTGGGACGACGGCGTTTAC
The DNA here is from genome assembly GCA_030772445.1 of Cladosporium sp. MBC 237. Classification (NCBI taxonomy): domain Eukaryota; kingdom Fungi; phylum Ascomycota; class Dothideomycetes; order Cladosporiales; family Cladosporiaceae; genus Cladosporium; species Cladosporium sp. MBC 237. The sequence continues at coordinate 277,882 of JAPHCH010000074.1, forward strand.
CTAGCATCAGCAGCAGCAGTAGCACGCATCACGACATCTGCTTTTCTTGCGAGCGAGCATTATTATGGCTAAAAATCATTTGGCGAAAGTATACACGATCTTGCTACAGCATATCTGGAACTTTCTTTATTTCTGCGCATCGCGCATGGAGTTTGGACTTCAAATCATTTTCACACACACACACGATCTTTCTTGGATCAACAACACGGCGGCGAACTCTTACGGCAACAACAAAAAAAAGGTCTCTTGTCTTTTTTTGGCGAACAAATCTACCCTAACGAAGCGCGACACGAATCTGGAGAAAGCCTTTAACGGTCTTTTTAGGTGTTTTTGTACTTGCGGTCGGGGGGTGCTTACAAATTTTCGATACAGCGAAAGAGGTGTTATATCCTTTTCCCACTTCTTCGCTGGGATGAGCGTACATGTTTTGGTTCTTTGTCTTTTGCTTTGAACTGTCCTTGACTAGGGAAACTGGTCAGCAGTGGTGTTCTTTCTTTTGCGCTATGGAACGGGGCCCGGAACGGATGAATATGGTCGATACCACATTTTCTACTTCTTCTTCTTCTTCTGCTTCTTTCTCTTCGCATTCTTACATCTCTTTCTCGGGGAGTTTTAAAGGCGAACATTTTGCTTGGTGAAGGATGGGTGGTTTGGCATGAAACATATGGATCGGATGGAGTGAGAAGAGAATCCTTGTCTTGCGCGGTTTTGTTTCTTCTTCTCTTGTCATCTGGGTCTGTATTCTTCGGGAAACAATTCTTGGGAAGGGTGTTTCGCCTTGAAAATATCCTCTCGTTTTTGCTCTCTAGAGTCTCGCGGCCTACGGTTTTGACCTCTGGGTTTGCTGGTGGTCTTCTTTATACGGATTATTCGGAATGGGAAGAAATCTATGTCCTTGTTATATCATCTATATCTCTGGTTTCTTGTACTGTTCTGTCCTGTTCTTCTGTCGTCCTGCCTCTTGTACTTAGAGCCAGGAAGGCATGTAGGAAGGCATGCTAAATGCATTTTCTGTGATTGAGGAGAGGGCATGTTTTCCGCTCTCTAGGAGGCAGGAGGCAATAATGGCTACTCGTCACTCCCTCCCTACCTTGCGCAGTAGAGATGTACACCTATGACCGGCCACCTAATACCTTTCTACCTATCGAGCTAGCTGCCCAGGCATGAAAGAGAAACATACCACCGCTGTATACCGAGATAACGTATGATGAGACATGCTTGGGAAAACCTCGTAGTTCTCTCTGACCTTTTCCAGAGCCTTGTTGTTATTACAAGAGACGTCATTCTACTCCTAACCTTCCTACCGAATTCTCTCTCTTTCTCTTTGAGCGATGACGATATCCCCGCGAACCTCGGCAACCCATCCCGCAAAAGCCCAAACCTCTCCCTACCTTACGTACCTCACGTAACCTTGTCCTTACCTCATAGCTTCGCACGCGTCAAGCTTTCTTTCTTCCTTTACCTTACCAACCAACCTATTCTTCTCATCCCATTTCTACCCGACATAACCATCGACCTCACGTCACATCACCCTCAACACCCGTCCTCCCGCCCTATATCTCCAGCAATCATGCCCTCCATCATCACCCGCCTCGCACCCGCTGCTCGCTCCGTCGGCGCTACCAGGACTTTCAGCGCTTGCGCGCGTGTTGCTGCCGGGAAGGAGAGTGCGTTGCGTAAGTTTGCCTTTCTTTGTCTGTTGCTTTAGCCTAGGAGGATTCTATATTTGCGCGTCCATGGGAGATGGGAGATGGTTCTGCGCAGAGCTGGCGGATGGACATTGAAGTCAGGCTTTCCATGCCTCGCTCCCGAGTCTGTCGCATGAGCATTCGCGGGCCTCATTCATCTCCTTCTGACCTCTGCTTGGGTTTTCATGGGAAGCTCTCTCCCTTTTCTTTTCACTTCGCTCGCTGACATATCTTCTTCTTCCACTCGCAGACCACGAAGCCCGCCCCGAAGAAGCAGAGAAACTCAAGCAGCAGCAGCTGAAAGAGCAGAAGGAAGGCAAGGGACAGTGGAAGGAGGGGCTTGCTAGTGACAGCGAGAGTGCGGTGAGTTTCTTTTACGTGGTTTTTCCCCGGAGATGGGGTTTTAGGAGGAAAGCGAGGGAGTGCTTGCGCGGATGGATGGGATTGCGGCACTCTTACGCTTCGTTTTGGGAGACAGTTCGCGGAGATGGGGTTTTGTTTTGTCTGGACCTTCCTTTGCTAACGAATCCGTCTGTGTGTCTAGATCAAAGCCGACCGTGGTGACCAGGCGGACTCGAAGAAGTCTATCAACGAGTTGCAGAAGGATACCGCTCAGCAGGCACAGAATGAGAAGAAGCCTTGAAGTTTTGGAGGGGAAAGATCTATACATTGGGAGGAGTGGGACATGATGGAAAAGATTGGGAGATGAGAGGGGAATTGTGTGCCTGAGAAGGCACGGCTGTGCTGGAGGTGGGCTTGGATATGATTGATATACGCTACCTTTTTGTATGATTGGTATTTTTCTGTTTGTGTTTTTGGCTGGTTAATGCCTCTTCTTTGGCTTTCTTCCATGTGGAGCTTGTGGTGCTTTTTCCTGGGTTTCGGCGGGATTTTAAGAGTTTAGTGCTCTCATCAATGTCAGAATGGAGATTATCAATCCCAACCTGTAGCATAATCACACTCCGTAATGAAACCTGGAGGATGCCAACCATGTGTATCTGTATCGCAATAATGTTGCTACACAAGAGAAATCTCGGAGTGTTCTCGGCGTTTGCCGCCCTGTCAGTCCAAACATCCAACTTCAATCCATCTACACTACTCACATAGCACCAACCAACACAACACACTCATTCCCACGTCCTCTCTCAAACAACTCCCGAGAAAATTACAATAACCCGTCGCCCATAATGTCTGCCGAAAGCGACTACGTAACGCTAATCTCTTCCGACGGCTACTCTTTCGTCGTCCAGCGCTCGTCCGCTTGCATCAGTGGCGCTATCAAGCGAATGCTCGATCCTTCTTGTATGTTCGACAATTTCTACGTTCCGGATGAGGAAGATGAAAAGGGAACACGAAGAAGAAAAAGACTAATGGTGTTCTGTGCAGACGGCTTCGCCGAATCCAAAACCAACACCTGCCGCTTTGAAAATATCAAGTAAGTCTTCTCGCAAGAGCAACCTCCCAGCCTGGCTGTTCTGTGGCGAAAGAAAAGAGGCCACCGCCATGAGCAGGATTCAAAGTACAACGCACTGACTCTTTCCCTCTTTGACAGCGGCCTCGTCCTCGAAAAAGTTTGCGAGTACTTCTACTACAACGAAAAGCACAAGAGCTCCAAAGACGTGCCTGATCTTGACGTGCCGGCCGAGTTGTGTTTGGAATTGCTCATGGCGGCGGATTACCTTAATGGTGTGTTTTGTCTTTTTACCTCCCGCTTTCTTCTTGTTGGGGGATATCTGTTTCTTGGGGATTTCCAATATTGCGGTGTTACTGACTTCTTTGACAGTCTGAGACGCTTATGGGCGTACAAGACGCGGGAGAGTGGGACTTTTGCATCTTTTTGAGCGAGGGCGTTTAAGGGCGTTTTGTTGTTCGCTTTCGGCTTGTTTGGGCGGTTTATTACTTGCCGTCCAAGGGACGCTTGTCATTTTCGTCTGCGCGATTTCATGGCGTGGGCCGTGAGGCTCTGCTGTGAGGGAGTGTAGGCTCTCCTCTTCAAGCGCATGCTTCCCTTTCTTAGAATGGGAGCTTTGAGAGACTGGGATAGATATCGTATGCCTCCTCCCTTTCATCTGAAAGAAAGGAATCTCTTCTTCTTCTTGAGCAACCTGCAGCAGCAGCAGCAGCAGCAGCAGCCCAATGTCGAACGCGGGAAATGCAGTCAACGCCAAACGCCATTGGACGCCGCCCTGGATTCTCTATCACCGCGAGACTCCTGTACAGATGTCAGGAAAGTAAGAAAGTAGATGAATTAGGGTAAGGTAGGTGGGTAAATAGAGCCCTCCTTGCAACCGTGCCCCTTCTTCCGCTCGACCATCGTAGTCTTTTTCCCTATTCCTCTCCCTCCTCCTCCTTCTCTTGGCCCAACATCAGGTATGTATATATACGCCCTCATCCCCTCCCCTGCAAGACACGAATACCTCCTTCCAAATTCCATGACATCCCAACAACATCCCCCACCGACAGAACACGCATACCGTTACATCCGTGCAGAGAATCTCCAAAGTATGTCGCCTACTCATGAGCAACAGTCATAATCTCCCATGCAAGCACGTAGGTATACGGTACAGGTATGCGCAGCATTTCCCCGCAAGAAAATCAACCTTGCCTGCTGACCGACCGTACCTTATTCATTCGCTTCGATGAGAAGGGGAGAGGAAATGGAGAAGCGGATCCGGTCTGGCGCGACCATTTCGTGAAGACTTATTACATTCACACGTACAGGCTAGTGGAGAAGGACTGGAGGTACACGGGGTCGACAGTTCGGTTTCTGTGAGCGGATCTTTCGGCGTGAGTCAAATATCACGTGGAATTTCAATTGCGATGCCAGTGTCAATCAGAAAACTGAAATGGAAAAACAGGTATCAATACAGCATCTGCCTTCACATTCCGGTCCGCCTCCCACCCTCCTTCGCAGCCATCGCGTTCCAGGAATAAGATTTTGTTTCCCCCCCTCCATCCCTTGATAGAACATAACATGAAATTCGCACTGTACAAAAATCGGCTCTCGACTGGGGGGCACGATTTCTTTCTTGTCCTGGCTTGGCTTGGGATTCTGGCGTCAACTCGAACGGAAGGGACGAGATCGGAGATGGGCGGGTGAGGGCCGAGGACAGAAGTTGAGGAAGCAAAAGAGAAGGAGAGAGAAAAGAAAAGAGGTTTTTGATATCTTCCGAACGTAAAAGAAATAGAAAAGTGAGGTTGCTTGCTCGGTTGGGTTGGGTGGTGTGGTCCGTTCGAGTTTCTTTCCCGCTCCCGTCCATGAATGGGCCGTCTGGATTTTTCTCGGCCTCGAGTTGGGTTATTGAACCTGTATTAGAAAAGAAAAGAAGAAAGAAAAAAGCAAGCACGCAAGCTTGCACCAAAAGCCTTGAAGGCTGCCGTCCTCCTGGGTGTGTCTTGTGCAGTATTAGATGCGCCACTGCTGCTTGCGATCTGCCATGCTGGAGTTGCAGTTTGGGGTGCCCGGGTATTGACTGCTACTGCTGCTGAAGATTGTTTCCCTTTGGTTTATCGTTTTTCGTCTGCGCCGCGACTGTCCTACATCACTGTGCAGCAGCCGCTTTGTTGCTGAGGCGCGTAGGGATCTTCACGCTTGTCGATCTGGTGGGAGGATGTATTAGTATGCGTGATCACGTGTCGCGTTTGTCAAATCCGGCTTACCGTTCCCCATCTGCTTGGGACCATGAAGTCTTTGGGTTCCTTGTCGGTGAATGCGATGAGACTGTGATTGTCGTTAGTATTTTGTGTGCTTTGCGGACCAGAACCATGAATCTGGGGTGAAACAGTAAGAATGACATACTCAAGTGCGGCCTCGGACACGGGTATCCTTCTGCGGTTGAGGTCCTCCTGCAGACGCTGGTTGAGTTCTGTAAGTCTTCTAAGCTTCAGCTCAGCCATTGACTGCTTCTTGCTCTTGCCATTGTCGTTGCTGCGGATTTCGTATGGGCTGGACATGTTGGCGGGAAATTGAGTATTTTAGCTGGGCAACGAGAGACTGGGCTGGCGCGGCGCTGGTGAGGTTGAAGAAGGGGTGAAGGGCGCGGCGGACAGCGGCGGTGAAGTCGCGGTGTGTCGGGTGACGAGGTGCTTTGCGCGATATGCGTCGCGACAATGCGAAGAGAATGTGAAGAGAGATCTGTTGGCGCGAGAGGCCGGTCAGCTCCTGCGGTGTCAAGGGTCGGACGTCATGTCAAGTCTGGTTCGTGCGACATACCACTTGGGAGCGGGCCGGTGAGAGGGTCGCGGGCGTGGGAGTCGAACTGTGTGTGCGATCTGTCGCGAGGCACACTCACACTGCGTTTGGGTCGGGAGGGGCGCGCGTGTGTGTGGAACAGGAAGAGAGCGAGGGAGAGAGACGGAGGGAGGGATTGGCTGGCCGGGGGAGGAGGCGAGGGCGACAGACACGCGGCAGTGGGTTGAGAGGCAGCGACGACAGCAGCAGCTCGTGCAGACTGATTGACAGTAGTATTGAGGAGTGCGTGTGTGTGTGTCTCAGGTTGGCCTAGCAGTCGGGTATCGAGTGTAATACAAGAGGATGGTCTGCTCTATTCCATTAGTATAGAGAGGTCAACCCACCCCCTGCCCGGCCCTTCACACTTACAGCGCGCGGGCCCCATTCGCGCGAAAGCGGGAAGCTCCCGCGTAGGCTAGTCTACTTGGAGCAAGCAGCAGTTCACTTTCACTCTCACAGCAGTTAGCACTAGGAAATGCTCACTCCCTGCTCTCTGCTCAGACTACTGCCGACATGCCGACATGCCTCAGTTCCCATTCCCTTCTCCCATCACTTTCCACACCGCTCGTCCACGAAGGAGGGACGGCATTCCAGATGTCTCGCAGGATCATGTTTTTATTGATGATAAGCGACACTTGCTGCAGAGTGACGACTATTTGTTTTGGCCCGCATTAATTTTGCTACTTACAATCTACTGTGACTCACGTGTTTTTCGTTGTTCCTGTCTTTGTCCACTTACAGTCTCTTCCCCTGTCTGGCGAGTCTGGCTATAAGTCGCAGCGTCTGCTATAGATTCACCCCCATGCACGTGACCCGGCTTTCCCTCAAGCGGCCCGTGCGCCCGTTCGAATTCGAGAGATGAAAGTTATGTGCGTCGCTCCGACGTCGTAGCACGCCCAGTCGACACCACCACCGCCCACGCACCACGCGACAACATCTGCCACGACCTGACCACGTCGTGAGCATCTCGAATCCATCCTCTCCACTCGTCAACGCACTAGAGGAGGTCACCCAACATGCCTCCGCCGCCGCACACCCGCCCGGAGAATGTTCTCAAGAGGGCTCAGGAGCTGATTGGCGTCGGTCAGCAGCAGGCCGCCCTGTCCATCCTCCACGAGCATGTCACCTCCAAGAGGACGCGCAACAGCACCATCGCCGCCCTTGAGCCGGTGATGCTCCTTTTCGTCGAGCTCTGCGTCGATCTCAAGAAGGGCAAGGCTGCCAAGGATGGTCTCTACAACTACAAGAACACCAGCCAGAACACCAACGTCGCCACCATCGAGCTGGTCTTCCGCAAGTTCATCGACCTCGCCGAGGGCAAGGTCAAGGAGGCCCAGGCCAAGGCTGATGAGGTCTCTGGTGTTCAGTCCACCGACACCCAGCTGGACAATGTCGGCGATCTCGAAGCCATCGAGACCCCCGAGTCTATCCTGCTCTCTACAGTCTCCGGTGAGCAGTCGCGCGACAGGACCGACCGCGCCATCGTCACTCCCTGGTTGAAGTTCCTGTGGGAGACCTACCGCACCGTTCTGGACATCTTCAAGAACAACGCCCGTCTCGAGGTCATGTACCAGACCACTGCCCACCAGGCCTTTGACTTCTGCAAGAAGTACACCCGCAAGACCGAGTTCAGGCGTCTCTGTGAGCTTCTGCGCAACCACTTGCAGAACGCTGCCAAGTACTCCCAGCAGGTCCACGCCATCAACCTCAGCGAGCCCGAGACTCTCCAGCGCCACCTCGACACTCGTTTTCTGCAGCTGAACGTTGCTGTCGAGCTCGAGCTCTGGCAGGAGGCTTTCAAGAGTGTCGAGGACATCCACACTCTTCTCAGCTTGTCCAAGCGCACCCCGAAGAACGTCATGATGGCCAACTACTTTGAGAAGCTTACCCGCATCTTTTTGGTCTCTGAGAACTACCTCTTCCACGCTGCTGCCTACAGCAGATACTACAACTTGCTGGCCGGCTCTTCTCGCGCCGTTGCTGGCGGTGCTCCCAAGAAGGACAACCCCACCAACATCTCCGATGCCGACCTTTCCAAGGCCGCTTCTTTTGTCCTTCTCTCTGCTCTTGCCATCCCGGTCATCAGCACCTCCCGCTCTCGCGGCGCTATGATGGACGTCGACACTGCCCGCAGCAACAAGAACGCCCGTCTGACCAACCTTCTGGCCATGAACTCTCCCCCCAGCCGTGCCATTCTGTTCAAGGATATGCTTAACAAGGACATCCTTCAGCGTGCCCGCCCGGAGATCCGCAACCTCTACAACATCCTCGAGACTGACTTCCACCCCAAGTCTATCTGCGCCAAGGTCTCCCCCATCCTTGCTCAGATTGGTGCCGACGAGGAGATGAGGAAGTACGTCCTGCCCCTTCAGCAGGTCATCCTCACCCGTCTCTTCCAGCAGCTGTCCCAGGTCTACACCGACGTCAAGCTGGAAGATGTCCTCGAGCTGGCCAAGTTCCCCGACCCCTTCCAGGTCAGCGCCGCCACCATTGAGAAGTTCATCATGAACGGTTGCAAGAAGGGTGACCTCTCCATCCGTGTCGACCACTCTACTGGTGTCCTCACCTTTGACTCGGATGTCTTCTCCTCTGCCAAGGCCATGCACCCCAGCTCTTCCGCTGGTTCCGCCGAGGCTCCTGACGGCACCGTCAAGCGTCTGCAAAGCACCCCCGCCGAGATTGTTCGCTCCCAGCTTTCTCGCCTGTCAAAGGCTCTCTACATCACCGCTCAGTATGTTGACCCCACTCTCAACGAGGACCGCCAGAAGGCCAAGCTCGCCGCCCTCAAGCGTGCCGAGGTTGGCTTCGAGAAGGAGCGTGAGGAGCTTCTTGGCCGCCGTGAGGCCATCCAGAAGAAGAAGGATGCCTTCGCCAACGCTCAAGCCGCCCGCCAACGCGAGGAGGACAACAAGCGTAAGGCCCGCCAGCAAGAGCTTCAGTCCCAGGAGACCCAGCGTCTCGCACAGGAGACCAAGGAGCGTGAGGAGCGCCGCATCCAGCAGGAGCGCAAGAAGGTGCAGCGTGAGGAGGCCGAGAAGCAGCTCAAGGAGCTCAAGCAGGGCGTCAAGAACGTCGACCTTACCGGTATCGACATTGACGACCTTGACACTGGCCGCATCCGTCTGCTCAAGCTCCAGGCTCTCGAGCGTGAGAAGAACGAGCTTGGCGACAAGGTCCGTACCACCGCCAAGCGTCTGGACCACCTTGAGCGTGCCTACCGCAAGGAGGAGATCAAGCACCTTGCCGGCGACTACGAGAAGCAGCGCACCGAGGACTACGCTGCCTGGGAGGCGGCCAAGAACGAGACCATCAAGACTGCACAGGAGAAGCACAAGGAGGATGTTGCGCTCAAGCACCGTCTCAGCAGACTTGTAGGCTCGTACGAGGGCTTCCGCAAGACCATCACCGAGCAGCGCGCCGCCGACTTCGAGAAGCGCCGCAAGGGTGCCGAGCGTGAGCTTCAGCAGAAGATGGAGCAGCGCAGGACTGAGGTCCGCCAGCAGCGTGAGGCTGAGAAGCGTCGCGCCGAGGAGGAGGCACGCTTCGCCGCCGAAGAGGCTGAGCGCCAGGCCCGTGAGGAGGAAGAGGCTGCTCGCGCCGCCGAGGAGAAGAAGATGAAGGACGCCGAGGCCAAGGCTGAGGCTGAGAAGAGGCGCGAGGAGCGCATGGAAGCCGCCAGGAAGCAGCGTGAGCGTGAAGAGGAGGCCGAGCGCAGGCGTCTCGAGCGCAAGCAAGGTGGTGCTGCCGCCTCGGCTCCCAGGACCTTCGAGCGCGCGCCCGAAAGGCCTGCCGAGCCCAGCGCCGGTGGTCCTCCCAGACTCAACCTCCAGAGCAAGACTGGCGAGAAGCCAACTTGGCGCGAGCGCGAGGCCATGCGTGCCGCCGGTCAGCTCTCCCAGGCTGCCGAGACCGCACCGCCTGCCGCCCCTCCGGCGGACGAGCGCGTCAAGACGGAGGAGGCAGCTCTCCCGAAGAAGAGCGGCTACGTTCCTCCCCACCTTCGCGGCAAGGCCGCCGGCGGTGAGTCCGCAGAGGCGCCCAAGCCCACCGACCGCTGGCAACCCAGACCCAGGCCGAGTGAGAGCGAGAAGCGCGAGAGCAGCTCAAGCCCTGCTCCCAGCACTGGTGGCTACAAGCCTCCGGGAGCCCGTGGTGAGGCCGGTGCCGGTGGTGCCTACAGGCCTCCCGGAAGGAGGTAAATTTAGCGCATTTTGAATTGGCTCATGTTGCAGTTTGTTTTTTCTCTCTACAAAAGCGGACGGGATGGGCATGGACGTTTATGAGGGAAGCATGAGGCTTTCCTTGTTGTTGCACGTATAATTGGCGTTTAGCAAAAAGGGGTACACGCAGCGCCATCTATTTTGCTTTTGCCAGCGCGCAACGCTTTCCGGTAGTGAATATGAAATGTTGTTATGGATTGTTAACATTTATTCGTTATGGGCTTTCAATTTTTGAGTCTCATCACACGTGATTTCAAGCAGATCGGTAGATTGATAGATCTTGGTACACATGTACCATCATCTCTCTCTCAGCCTGCCTCGATCCCGTGGGGTTTCATGACTCCTGAAGGCTATTTTACCTGCTCTCGAGCTAGGCTGATGACCCCTCCAGGCGGACGCTGGACGGACGTATGGTACACATGATGTCGCTCACGTGGCTCGCTTGACATGCGGGCACGATCCAAGGTCTTGCCGAGTATGGGGATAGTGGCGAGTGCGAGTACCTTCTTGAGGCGAGGTGTACGTCTGAATTGATATGTAGAGGTGGGATGGAGTAGCAGACCTGTACCACCTACTCGCATGTCGTCGATGGGATCTACTGGCACAGCCTTATTGTTCAACAAAGAAGGCGACGATTGCCACTGTTGGATAAAGACATGGACTTTCTCATTATTACTGAGACGATCGAGGCTGTTGTATGCAGGGTCGAAGCGTAGTCTCCGCTCGTCCTGGCCCTGAGTGAGGTGTATCATCATCCGCCGGCTAGCGGGCGCGGTGTGAGGCGTGGACCTTGATGTGATGAATGATGATGATTGCTATTATGTACCACATACTTATCTCGAGTCTTTCTCCTATCTTCTACTATTCTTGTTGATTGATGAATAACCATTAGCTGGTGCCTCCTGGGTATATATCAGTTATCGAGCATCAACAGTCAACACAACAAACTTGCCCCGCCCCATCGATAAGGAGACAGACCCCCACGTCCAGACTCTGGGGGAGAGAGAGAGTTGCTGCCCTGCTTCTCTACGCGCTGCACTACTCACCCATTCATCCACCATTCACTTACACTGCTACTCTCCAAACAACTATACACCAACCTAAGAGAATACTCCATTCCCTACAACAATCCTGACTATACTGTATTCTTCAAATAACTCTCCACTCGCTATATCCTCTCTCACACCTGCCCCGCCTGCCACAGTCAGCCGACGCTTTCATTCGGCTTTGTTAAGCTCGTCACGTCACCAAACCGCTCTCAGACACCGATACCACTGCTCTCCCACCTGCCCCTCAACATCCTCCCGCTTGACTCACCCGCCTGCCTAAACAACAACAACATCGTCAATCTCTCCTTCGGACATACCCAACACAATCCCTCTCTCTCTTCGCCCAGCCCAAACACAACATCCAACACACCCCCACCAGCCACCAAAACCCCAATAACCCGGCTGAATGCCCTCAGCCAACGACACCCTCATCCCCGACCTCGATTCAACACCCGGCACCACTCCTCCCACCACAAACCCAGGCCTCCACCCTTCCACCGCCACTTCCGGCAAGAAGAAAAAGAAGAACAAGAAGAATGGCAGCAAGCAGAAACCGTGGGACGATACCTCAGAAGACACCGCGTACCCCAAATCCGTCACTCCCAGTCCGCCGGTAGACCACTTCAGTGCTCTGCGCGTGAGCACGGAGCCTACACCGCCGAATTCGGAGCCGGAGCCTGAGCCTGCTATCGGGGTTAGGGACGAGGAGGAGCAGGCCGTGGCGGCCTGGGAGGAGTCTCCGCCACAGCCGCCTGTGGAGTTGGATTTGGAGCTTGAGCCGGAGGTGCAAAATACACAGCCGGAATTGCTTGTTGAGGATTACGGAGAGGTCGCCACTGTGCGAGATCAAGTCGAGCCGGAAGAGCGTCCTCCTTCGCCTAAACCGCCGCCTGCTCCTTCGCCGCCTGCTCGTAATGCAGTGCAGCAGCTTTCTGGTCAGCCAACAACATCCGCTCCAGCGCCCTCTGTCAAGAAACCAGCACGTTCGCGCGGTCTAGATCGTGACTACGAGAGCAGCCTTTCACGACCGACTTCCGTGGCTGAGAGACGTCGGGGTGACTCAAGTACCCAACCAACTTCTCCCATCCCGCGCAAGAGCTTCGTCGAACCGGCAAATCCACCTCACATGACGCAAAACCACTACTTCGCCGTTCCAGGTTTCGACTTTGGTCGCGGAGCTGCAAGACCGGAAAAGGGAGCGAAGCAAGCAGGCTCAGAGCACTACTGCTGCTGCTTCGACTCTTTCAGTAATGCCGGCGATGCGGCTTCAGCTACGAAGGCGAAAGATGCGCTCATCGTCGGTTGGGAGGGCGGGTTGGAAGTTTACCGCGTATTGAAAGATAAGATGGAGATTGTGGGCAGATTGGAGGGGTTGAGAGGAGGTGTGGTCGGCGCGAAGATCATACCGTGGAGCAATGCCAGCGATGATACTGTGACTCCGCGGCCTCTGGTGGCCCTCGTTGTACATGGTCCTATGACTGGCCCGCCTTGGGAGGGAGCCAGTAAGAGCGAACATCAATTGCTCGATGGAGATGACACTTCCAAGCACTACCAGACTACGGTTGAAGTGTTCTCTCTGCATGACCAGCAGCATCTTTCGACAATCTACAGAAGTCTACCCGTGGCCCTACCGGAAGCAAAGCTAGGCCAGTTCGCCACGGTTCCAGAACCCGTCGGAGATTTGCGTCTAGACGCAAAGGGCAAATACCTCACGCTATCGTCTGGTAAGAGCGGCGAGATATTCGTCTTTGCGCAGGGTCAACGCGAGAATGCCAATTCGGGGAATTTTCGATGCATTGGCAAGTACTGGACGAGCTTGCAGTCACGCTTCGACGTGCAGGCCAAAACCAATGGATCCGCCGAGAATCTCCCTGGCAGCGAAGCACCAGAGCCGCAGACGTCGCCTTTGCTGAGTTTGAGTGGGCGTTGGCTTGCCTTCGTTCCTCCAAGCTCGTCTTCGAAGATTTCCGTCCAAGGAACGCTGGCGCTTTCCGAGAGTAACCAGCAGCCTCCGGGTGTTGCGGCACACTTGGCTCCGCCGCAGCCTTCTGTCACTTGCGATATTGTGGGACTTAATGCTGAGGGTGTGCTTGCAAAGTTCTCCAGACAGGCTGCTCAAGAGATTCTGAAGGCATCACGCAGAGGAATTGAGATGGGTATGGCTGGGTGGAGAGAATTCACTCAGCCTTCGCCTCCTTCGCGTTCGGCACAGCGTACTGAGAATGGCGACGAGATGTTCCCTCCTACTAATGCTCCTGACGAGGGTGCGAAACGTGTGACGAAGGAGCCTGCCGTGGTTGCCATTGTGGATCTTGAGCGCTTGCTCGATGCCGAAGAGAACCATGCGAAACACCTGCCTCCTCCGCTGGCATCGTTTGCGCTTGAAGATGGCTGCAATTATTTGTCTCTGTCGGCGGATGGACTTCGACTGCTGACTACGAGTCGAAAGGGCGAGTCTTCGAATCTGTGGGACCTCCGTCATGCGGCTCATGGCTCGTACCACAAACGCGACGTCGACGAAGGCGAAGTTGTGGTGGGCCCACACGTCACCAGAATTCAGAGTATCGTGAGAAGCACTCAATCGGTCGTGCTCGATGCCGCCTGGGCGCGCGATGGTAACTTTGTCGCACTGCTGACGGCACATGGTACTGTACATTTGCACGAAGTCTCACCGCGTACCCAGCAGTCTCAGAAACGCCGCCGCAAGAGCACAATCACCGCTCCTCATGCAGAGAAAGCGGATGCCACTGTCAGTCTGTCAACAGGTCTTTCTCCGCCTAGCAGCAATGGCTTCTTGGGAGGCATCAGATCCGGATGGCAAACTGTGAGCACGCAGGTGAACGCCATGCGGTCGAACACGAACACTGAAAGTCGAGGCACCTTTGGCGTTATACCTACTACATTTGCGGGCTTTCGGGAAGCTACCAACGCTGGTGCTGCGATGGGCGGCAGAGCTATTGCCCGTGGGTTAAGCCAAGGGTATAGTGTTGCAAGAACTGGAGCTGCTGATGTCTGGCATGCCGACGACAACAAGATCAAGCACAAGGATCCTCTCAATAATGTTGCTGTGCGATCTGTACGCTGGCTTCGAAGCCGTAGCGGGATGTCCGTCGCCGTTGCTTGCGGCGGAAAAGTCCACCTATACCCTGTGCAGCGCGTGTCAAGACCCCGAGGCGAATCCACATTCTCTGGCTTGAAGGCCGAATGGAAGAGCCGTCGCGAATTTGGCCTACCGCCCATCGCCACAACCAACACCGCCTCCCAACCCACAAAATCAAATAGCTGCGCCCAACAAGGCCCACACGGGTTCTGGAGCCTCCGCACCCCGGCCACCTTCCAACAAACCAACAAATCCACCTCCGCAACCCTGCACGCCCAAAACTCCGAATCCGACAAAGCCCTCTACGAAACAAACCCCCCTTACTGCCCCCTCTACATCGACCGCCGCGTCTCCATGCTAGGCTACACCGAACCCTCCCATTCCTCCCCATCATACACCACGCACAGCATCCACGACCTGGACGACTTCCAAACCAAAGGCCACGGCCTAGACGACTCCGAACCCCCCTGGCTCTTCGGCGAACGCCTCCCTCCTGCCGTCAAACTCAACGATCGCTCGGCCGTTAGCGAGGCGAGTTTGTCCGACGACGAGGACGAGGAAGTGTATAGTCGGCATTTGACGGGTAGCCGCGGTGGCCAGCAGCAGAATGGCACTTTCGAAGCGGGCCTTGCTGCTGCGGATGGGGAGGGTGAGGGTGATTTCGGCGTGCAGAGTAGGATTATGATTAATCCGGTCAATCAGGAGATTAGGATTGGGTCGAGTCGGAGGAAGGGGGGTGGGAGGAAGGTTGGTGGGGGAGCTGCGAGAAGGATGGATCTTGAGGAGGAGGAGGGGGAGGAGGGGGTTTTTTAATCACTCTTTTGGGGGATTTTTTTTTTTTTGGGTCGGGCTTCTTGTGGGTTTGAAGGCGTTTATGGGGATGGGATGGGGATTTATAGAGCATGTTGGGCTTGCAAGGGTTTGGTGTGGGATGTTTTTTTTTTCTTTTGCTTCGAGGCGTTTCTTTGGCTTGAGAGGATATGCATGCATGCAATGCGTGTGCGGTGTTGTTTGTTACCCATTTCGAACCCCTCGTCGTCGTCGATTCATCATCGATCGATGCTCTATGCTTATGCTTTTTTTTTTGTGGTTTGATGGATTGTTGGACAGACAGACAGACAGATGGACAGATACCCTGATTTATACTCTTTTTTTTTCTTTTCCTTTTTTTGTTGTGGTTTTTGAAGTTTCTGCTTTAGTTCTTTTGAATTTTTTGGTTTGTTGGGTAGATTTTGATCTGTGAATTTTCGTTTCTTTTCACATTCATCTTCATTCTCTTTCGACTATGGTTATATGCCTAGCAAGTGAAATCTTCTTAGGTAGTATAGTGAAGGACTTTTATATTATTGGTTATACGGCTTATGGGAGTAGTAACAGCAAGAACAGCCATGACATGATTTCCGAATCGCAACTGTATATAACAAGTGAATTAACAGTATAGTGAACAACTCTTATATCATTGGTCACGCGAGCCTTATACAAGTAGTAACAGCTAGAACAAAGGGTTCCCGTCCACCCGTCCCGGCCCGGTTGGAAGTGAACTCGTTCTTGTGTGGGCGAGCTCGGACTTTTTCTCCAGCGCAAGCAGCCAGCAGCGAACGAACAGGTCCAAAGTCAAGCAACAGACAGACTCTCTCTCCTCACGTGTCTACTACTACTTCTCTCCCACACACTCTGCACATACCATCAACCACCAACAACAACACCTCCAATCTTCTCATCCATCGCCACACCCGCCTTTAATCTCCCTCTTCTGCATATCCCACCATCAAATCCTCTTTCTTCGCTAGAGATTCTCCCATCTCATCGCTGAACCAATCCCCCATCAACACACTCTTGGTATGTCACTTCACTTCACTTGATTCTTTCTTTCTTCATACAATCCATCATCGCATACTGACCCATCGCCAAGTCTTCACCTAGGATCTAGACACTCCATCACCTTCTTCAACCTCCATCGCCTTCCACCACTCCACAGCCTCTTCCTCTCATCCTCCTTCCAATCAACATGGCCGCCGAAGTCTCATCCATGCCCGTCAACGGCTCCTACGCGCCCCAGCAACACTTCGACCAGCAACAGTACGCCGCGCAAACCTACACCCAGGCAGCACCCGCATCTACCGCTCCCGCTCCTGCCGCCAACGCTCAGCCTGAGATCCCCAAGGACGAGGTGGGATGGTACTTTGTCGAGCAGTACTACACCACCCTTAGCCGCACACCCGAGAAGCTCTACGTGAGTTTGGCGCGATTCTCTTCAAGGAGTATGGACACATTGGCTGACTCGGTTCGCTTTTCTAGCTCTACTACAACAAGCGCTCCCAATTCGTGTCGGGAAATGAGACGGACAAGGTCCAGGTCTGCGTCGGCCAGAGGGTATGGATATTTGTTCAATTCACTCCATTTCGCGTGCGCTCCGTCTAACTCTTTCATGCTTAGGCAATCAACGACAGAATAAAGGAGCTCGATTTCCAGGACTGCAAGGTCCGCATCACCAACGTCGACTCCCAGGCCTCGGACGTCAACATCGTCATCCAGGTCATCGGCGAAATCTCCAACAGATCCCAGCCGCACCGCAAGTTCACTCAGACCTTCGTTCTCGCCCAGCAGACTAACGGCTACTTTGTCCTGAACGACATTTTCCGCTACATGATCGAAGAGGAGGAGGAGGTCGTTGCTGCTCCCGTCGAGTCTACCAAGACTGAGGAGGTCCAGCAGGAGCCTGCTGCCGAGAGTGGCTTCCAGGAGCCTCCGCCTACTGTCGAGGAGTCTGAGCCTAAGACTCTCACCAGCTCTGCGGACAAGGCTGCTGTTGAGCAGGATGCGAAGGCCGTGGACAAGGAGCTCGAGGAGAAGGTTCTCAAGGAGCAGCCCAAGGAGGAAGAGACCAAGCAGGAGGCCGCTCCTGCAGTCAACGGTACTGCGGAGAAGAAGGAGGAAGTTCCCGCTGAGAAGCCCTCTGCCCCCGAGCCCGCTCTCGAGCAGGAGAAGCCCCGCGACCCCGAGCCTACGCCTGTCTCTGAGCAGCCTCCCAAGGTGACCAAGCCTGCTGCTCCCGCGCCAGTCAAGCCTGCCGTTCCCAAGACTTGGGCCAGCCTCGCCGCGTCCGCCAACAAGGTCTCTATGCCCGCCATCCCCTCTGCCACCCCTGCCGCCGCTCCTGCTCAGTCCACCAAGCCCGCACCCGCCGCCAAGTCTGCTCCCACTGCCGCCGCTGCTCCCTCTTCCGCCACTCCTGCTCAGCGTGAGGCATCTCCCGCCGCCGCCGCTAACTCCGGCGACGAGTGGACCGCCGTCGGTGGCAGCCACAACAGGCAGCAATCTCGCCAGGTCAATGGCCAGCAAGAACCTACCCACCCCCGCGGCTACATCAAGAACGTCCAGGACAACATCAAGGGCCCTGAGCTGAGGGAGAAGCTCGCCCAGTTCGGTGAGATCCAGCACTTTGACATCTACCGCGCAAAGGTATGTTCAAATCTTGAAATCCAATCAAATAAAAACCCATGACACTAACTTTCACCCAAACAGAGCTGCGCATTCATTGACTTCAAGACCCCCGAAGGCTTCAAGGCCGCCATCGCCTCCAACCCTATCCAACTCGGCGACGAGAAATTCTTCATCGAAGAGCGTCGCGCCGTTCGCGGAAACAACAACAGTGGTAACAACAACAACAACCAGCAGCAACAACAGCAGTTCGGTCGCGGAAACTTCCAGCAGGGCGGTAACCGCGGTGGTCGCGGAAACTTCCGTGGCGGACGCGGTGGTGCTGGTGGCGCTAGGGGTGGGCGTGGACCTGCTGGTGGTGCTGGTGCTGGTGCGCAGGCTTCTTAGAGAAAGAAGAGAAAAAGCTTTGCCTGACTTTGGCTTCTGCTTCTATTCCGAAACACGCGTGTACGGGCTATGGGCCATGGGTTATGGAATGTGGGCTGCAAGGGGTTCTTTGCTGTAACGATGGACGGACGGATGGATGCTTGTTCTGTTTTTTTCTTGAGGAATCGCCCGATGCTCTCATTGCTTTTTCCTTTTCTTCCTTCTCCGGACCGGTTCAAAGCGGAACCCAGTTGTACTGTACTACTGATAGGGTTTTGAGCGACCTTTTTCTGCTTTCTTTGTTGTTGTTGGTTGTTTCCGTCGTTTGCTGGCTGGAGTGGGATGGGTCCAAGCGACGCGACGGAAGAAAGCAAAAAAGCAAATGTAAAACGGGCATGCTTACTGGGAAGGATTTTTTGTCCTTCGCGGCGAAAAGAAAATTGTATGATATGTGTGCTTTTTTTTCTCTTGAGCAGGAATGTTTTTTTGTTTTGTTTTTTTTGGCCTCTTTTTCTCTCGGGACTCTTACTTGCTTCCCTTTTGGTTTCTGTTTCTTGGTGATTTGATTCCTTTGTCTGTTCTGGCGTGCTGATTTTTTTTTTGTTTCCTTTGCTGATGATCCTTCGTCTGCTCTGGCTGATGGTTACTTCTTGCCTCTCGTTTTTCCCCCTGGTTCTCTTGCTTTTTGTGTCTGCTTGCTTGCGTTCCGTGGCAAGAGGGGAGAAAGTACTTTTGAGACTGGGGGGTTTCTTTTACTTCTCAGATTGGGGCATTCTTTTCTCGTGTGGACAATCACGTTGGTTCGCGAAAAGCATGGGAGCGTTTGTTTAAGGAAGTCAATGGGAAAAAAGAACGACGGAAACGATGTTTTTATGGGAAGTGTTCTTCGGGGTCTTTTGTGGTTTGTTTGCGAGGATGATTTGAGGGGGGTTAAGGAGAGAGAGAGAAAGATGGGATGTTAGATGGGACGGAAGATGAAGGTGGGAGGGGAGGAAGATGATATCAAGAAGACATCAATTCAGCAAGAAGTGAAAGAAGGGAGGGAGGGCTGGGATTGTTCTTCTTCCCTGCGGTGTGATTTTACGTTTGATGAGTTGATTTGGAAGACTGATGAGAGCCAGGCTGGCTTAGTCGAGTTGTATGAGGATATGATCGTGAAAATAGGGAAGGGAAGGAACATACGAGCCTGTGATTATATGCCTTACCTTCTCGTCTTTGTTACCTGACGAATTTACTAGAATGTAGGGATCGTGATGGGTGGATGGTATAAGATCAGTGTTATTATATTGCTCGTGTTACAATGAAACTACGCATTGAGAATTTCCTTTCATTTCTCTCTTTGATTTCTTTTTTGCTCGTATTTTACTTGGAGGGCTGCTCTATCGTTCAATTGCTTCCATTACGGAGGGTGTTGTCACCACATACAGAGGGTTGGTTGATTGATGTAGAAAAGCGGCGAAGGATAAAGCCTTCTTTTGGTGACTGCCAGGGTTCAATCCCCGATCGACCATCACATGCTCCCTAGCTAGTGATTTTGCTTTCTACGCTGCTAAATATTTTCTCCGTCTTGGACAGGAGTTGGGGGCTGTGACTTTTGCACTTTATCCGTGGGCGAGTCTCCTTCCCCTCCAAGTTCATCGGTCCTTTCTCCACTCTGCCCGCTCGCGATATCAATAGCCGACGGGACCTTAGACTCAATCACCGCGAAGAGGCAGCATGTCGTGCCTCTTCTCTATCTTGCCGGCACCTGAAGGTCGTCTGAGGTGCATGCGTGCATCATCTTTGCCGAAGAATGCTTCGTAGGTGTACTTGAAAGAACGAGCGTCGGCTCCATCTCTTCTGTTCTCTTTCGTCTTGCTTCATTTTACTGCACCACCCATTCCATCACCAGTTCCATACAGGCCGAATCATGTCTACAGGCAAGATCGCAGAGGCCAACCAGCCTTTTCCCTCACACGCTTTCTCTAAGAACCCTCTCAAGACGCGACAGGATGTTGTCGATGCATGCGCGTCTTTACTCGATCCTTTGGAAGCTGGCTTTTCGCCTGAGTGTGCCCTCGTGAGAGTCGGTGGCACAGGTACTAGATGTGAGTTGATTGCGGTATTTTCTTGAACATGTTTGTGCGGCCGGCGAAAACCATGGAGATTCTAACACGCCACACACAGTCGACGAGACGGCAGCTCAGATCGAAGGCTACGCTCGTCCGCTCTGGGGTCTCGCAGCGCTTCTCGCAGGCAACTCGAAGTATGACAAGACGCATTTGTTCGTCAAGGGTTTGGTCGCCGGCACGGATCCTGATGGTCCGGAGTTCTGGGGCAATATGGAGGATCTCGATCAGAGAATGGTCGAGTCTTGTCCTATCGGCTTCACACTTGCTGTTGCTGGAAAGGACTTCTGGGATCCGCTGGGCGAGAGGGAGAAGGCTAATGTTGCTGCTTGGATTGGTTCTATGAACGATAAGGAGATGGTGAGTGGGAGGCTTATTTACCTCGTGGTTCTTATGTCTTCATGAGATACCGATACTAACACTGCCACCAGCCAAACACCAATTGGCTCTGGTTCCGCGTCTTCGCAAATTTGGGATTGAAAGCAAATGGCGCAGCGTACTCGCAAGAACGCATCTTCGCTGACATGGACCACTTGGATACTTTCTATCGTGGCGATGGGTGGTCAAACGATGGCCCTGCAGGGTATACCCAGATGGATTACTACAGCGGCTCCTTCGCCATCCAATACCTCCAACTGCTCTACGCAAAACTCGCAAACGATACCGATCCCAAACGAGCAGAAGAGTACCGTCATCGCGCCAGAGTCTTTGCTCTCGACTTTGTCCACTACCAAGACCCGGACGGCCATTCCATCCCCTTCGGCCGCAGTATGACTTACCGCTTCGCCACCATAGGCTTTTGGAGTGCACTCGCCTTCGCCGACGTCGAACCACCTGCTCCCTTGACTTGGGGTGTAGCCAAGGGTCTTTTGCTTCGCAACCTCAGATGGTGGACCAAGCATCCTCACATGTTCCAGTCAAACGGTATGCTCAACATCGGCTACACCTACCCAAACTACTACCTGGCCGAACCTTACAATTCCCCCGGCTCGCCGTACTGGTGCATGTTGGCTTTTGCTGCACTCGCTCAGCCGGAGTCTCACCCATTCTGGAGCAGCAAGGAAGAACCTCATCCTTTCACTCAGGCTCAGAGCCCGTTGCCGTTGACCAAGGCTTTGAAGCATCCTTTGCACATCATGGTCCACAAGGGCGGCCACACTTTCTTGCTGTCTTCTGGCCAGAAATGCCATTACCCTCTGAAAGGTGAGTCTACGAATTGCATTCCCATGAATCCAACCCACTAACACACCCTCAAAGCCACCCAAGCCAAATACGGCCACTTCGCATACAGCAGCGCCTTCGGCTACTCCGTCCCCACAGGCGGCTACACACTCGAACAGTTCGCCCCCGAGAGCGCCCTGGCACTCAGCGACGACGGAGGCGAGATCTGGAAAATGCGCCGCGAGGTCGAGAACGCGCAGATCATCGAGAAGGACGGACAGCCCGTTCTCTACTCCACCATGCGCCCTTGGCCGGATGTCGAGGTTAAAACTTGGCTCTTGCCTCCTACGGACGACGCGCCTAATTGGCATCTCAGAGTTCACCGTATCGAGACTAAGAGGGATTTGTTGAGTGCTGAGGGCGGGTTTGCGATCCGTGGTACGAAGAGGAGGAATGGAAGGATGCTTACTGAGTGGAAGGAGAGCGAGCCGGAAGAGGGCACGAGGGCGCAGGGTGGCGAGGCATTTGTCGTTTCGAGCGCCGGTGTGGCAGGAGTTTCGGAGATCCTCGATGTGGAGGGTGCAGGTGCGAGGAAGGGCGGTATCTGTGCCGTCGATGCGAATAGCAATTTGATCGAAGCCCGCACTTTGCTACCGATGCTGTATAAGGATCTGAAGGCTGGGGAGACGACTTGGTTTGCTAGTGCGGTGTTTGCTATGCCTGCTGGTGCGGATGGATGGGAGGGTAGGTGGAGGGGTGAGTGGGGGAAGAAGGTTAAGGTGCCGAGTTGGGTGGAGGAGTTGGTTGGGGAGGAATGATAGATGTGGGAGAGTGTGCAAGCAATAGGGCTGACCAAGGTCAAGGATATCCTTTGAATGAGAGAAGGCGTCGGATACAGATACAGTAGCATCGGTTTTGCTCAAGTAGATGTCCCTCTTATCCCTTGATGCTCGTACCATCAAGCATAGTATACTGAAACAGACGGTCTCCTAGTGAGAGCGCTGCTTATACGGTTATGTCTCTCCTATGCCTTGATACTCGTATCATCAAGCATAGTACAATAAAATAGTATTATGCCACCGAGAGCGTTAATTAGGCGATGAGGTCTCCCCCGTCCCTCAATGCTCATATCATCAAGCATAGTATACTGAAATAGGCGCAACACCAATGAGAGGGTTGGACTTCCGAGTTTACGATCTACAACCTACACTACTGCTCCATAGGCTTCAAATTTCCAGAAACTTTGAACTTGGCTTCAGTCTTCGCCCTAATCTCTTCCACCGAAACACCAGGAGCATGCTCTATCAGCGTCAGACCATGAGTGAAATCCACCTCAAACACAGCCAAATCCGTAATAATCAGGCTGACGCAAGCCCTGCCTGTCAGAGGGAAATTGCATTGCTCCAGGATCTTCGGGTTCCCCTTCTTATCCGTATGTTCCATGGTCACGACTACCTTGGTAATCCCAGGGTTGCTGACAAGGTCCATGGCCCCGCCGAAGCCTTTGAAGCGGCCTGGCATGGCCCAGTTGGCTAGATTTCCTTTGCCGTCGACTTGCATTGCTCCGAGGATGGTCAGGTTGATACGGCCGCTTCGGATCATGCCAAAGGAATCCTCTGAGCCGAAAGTGGAAGACCCAGGCTTGAGTGTGACTGTCTCCTTGCCTGCGTTGATGATGTCGGCGTCTTCCTCGCCTTTGCGTGGGTAGTGCCCCAGTCCTAAGATTCCGTTCTCCGATTGCAGCGTCACGGACACGCTGGGGTCGACGAAAGAAGGCGCGAGCATGGGCATGCCGATTCCCAAGTTTGCGTACATGCCGTTCTTGAACTCTTTTGCAGCTCGACGCACTATACGCTCGCGTTTCGCAGAGGCGCCTCCGGATCCGAGCGTGGAAGCCTTCAGCTCTTCTTCGGTCTTGAAGTTTGTGATCTTCTCAATTCCCTTGGGTTCTTGCGCCTGGATCACAGACGTGACGTAGATCCCTGGAACATGAACCGCACCCGGATCAATGTCGCCAGGCTCCACAATATGCTCTGCCTCGACAATGGTATGCTTTGCGTTGCGCGCCATGACACCGTTGAAGTTGTTTGCCGTGTGTCGGAAGGAAACATTCCCAAGTCGATCTGCCTTCCACGCTTTAACGAAGGCTACATCACCACGAATCGCTTCTTCCATGACGTACATCTTGCCGGCGAACACTTTGACGTCTCGTGGCTTGGAGTATCGTTCCACGTCTCCGCCGCTCGTATGCCTTAGCGGCACCTCGCCCGTTTGCACCACAGTCCCAACACCAGCGGGCGTGTAGAAAGCCGGTATACCAGCTCCTCCAGCGCGACACCTCTCTGCCAGCGTACCTTGTGGAGTGAGCTCGACCTCAATCTCTCCAGTGGTGTACATCTTCTCGAAGACATGGTTCTCGCCGACGTAGGAAGCAATGATTTTGCCGATCTGCTTGCTATCTAGAAGTAGCCCGAGGCCGGATCCTGGAATGCCGGCATTGTTTGACACGGCTGTCAGTCCGGTGATGTGAGGCGTGCGATGCACCTGTTTGATGAGTGTGTCGGGAACGCCGCATAGGCCGAAGCCGCCGCAGAGAAGGGTGTCGTTGCTTTTCAGTGGTTTGATCGCTTCGGCGGCTGAGTTCAGGATTTTGTTGATTTCCCATAGACGGGTTGATGAGGCAAAGTGGCGGAAATTTGTTGTGTTGTGATCTTTGCCGAGGGCAACTCTCACAGATGGTCTCAGAGTGCGGGACAGCATGATGCCTTGGCGTTTTGATGCTTTGTTGTGATCGACGAGTGCTACCAGCGAGCAGCCTACTTATCGACTGTGACGTGCCTCGAAATCAAGGGACTTGAATGATTGACTGCCTTGTTCACTTCACAGCATCTGTGGCAGAGCACATGTAAAGTGGGAAGGAACGCTCCTCCCCCACATTTCCGAACGGCGGAAGTGACGGAATGGAATGGGGATGTACCCGAGCTAAAGACCTTGGTATAGCAAAGCATAACCTGAACCGAGCTGCGGGGGCGGGGAGATGATCAAACCTCCTTGTGAATTGTCTTGCGTCTAATCATCTACCTTGTTAGCCCACGATGAAGGTCTGAGGCAGATGGCAACACCTGAACGGACGTAAGCGGTTGAAGACATCTCCTGGAATGAGACGACTGCTTTGAGTAAATTATTTGCATCAATCACAACTCGTATTGACCGATCTATACCACGACCTTCTATGCTACAATTCTGCCAGCACACTTGCCAAAGCCTACAAAAGCACCCTCCTTTCCAGCTCTTCCAGTGATGGTAATCTCATCTCCATCGCACAGAAACTTGCGTGTCTCACCTCCATTCAGCTGAATGACTTTCTTTCCAGCTTGATTCTGTTCCAGCATACTCCCATGTGAACCTTCCTCGGCCCCGGAGATAGTGCCGGATCCAAACAAGTCTCCAGTGCGAAGGTTGCATCCCGCGATGGAATGGTGAGCTATCATCTGCGGCCATGACCACAGTAGGTACTTTGCATTGGACTTGCTGATTTTCGTGGTTGATCCGCTCGATGCTGCGCAGATTGTCAGTAAGGAAACGTTATGGCAGGTGGGCAGACGCTGAACCTACTGGTGAGGTCGACTTCCAAGTCAACATCGAAGACATTTTCTCGACGATCCTCGCGAAGGTATTGCTGCAACTCATTCGAGTTTTCCAAACCCTTCGTTCTGAACGGGTGTAAGGCATCGGCCAACACAACCCAAGGGCTGATGGTAGTCCCGAAGTTCTTCGCATTGAACGGTCCAAGAGGAACATACTCCCACACCTGCAGGTCTCTTGCACTCCAGTCATTCATCAACGCATAGCCGAAGATGTGGTCTTCAGCGCTATCGATCGGTATTGGTTTGCCAAGCTCGTTGGGTTTGCAAATGAACATTGCCATCTCAAGCTCGATATCCAGCCTCTGACATGGTTGGAAGGTCGGGATCTTGGGCTCAGCGGTAGGATTTGCTAGGACTTGTCCGTGTGGTCTCGTGATAGGTGTGCCGGAGACAACGACGCTGCTAGCTCGACCGTGGTACGCCACGGGTAAATGCTCATAGTTGGGATTGAGGGCGTTCTCGGGTCCTCTGAAGAGTGTTCCAACATTGAAAGCGTGGTTTCGGCCAGCGAAGAAATCCGTATAATCCCCGATCGTCAGTGGGAGGTGGTTTGTAACATCCTTCAGCGGAATCAAAACTTCCTTCTGTAGAGTGGCATTGTCCTTCAACAATCCGGGAAAGGGAGTGTCTTTACGGAACACGTCTTGTAAGTATTGACGTACGTCGCGATGTACTGGCCTGCCCAGGCTGGCGAAAGCGTTGAGATTGTCGCTCGTGTACACTGTGGGATCGTGCCCTACAGAGGAAAGACCGGAAAATCCGCCTGACTTCGTAAATGCGCGCAAGTCTAGAGCCCAGTCTCCCAGTGCCACAGCGGGTCTCTGTGATGTGTCCTTCTGCGTCGAGATGATGCCGAACGGGAGATTGGCAAGGGAGAAGTCACTTCGAGGAGAGACCTCGAGCCAGGATTTGAGCATGCTCATCTCTCCAGGTCGTTAAAGAGGTGCTAATGTGGTGATTCTAAGGCAAAGTATTTTGTAGCGGTGGTATTTGTCTCGATCTGGGAAGTTGTACGATCAATGGAGGGACCTGGAGAAATTGTGATGTCGTTTTGTTGAAAGCAAGATCGGTCTAGTACCGAGTGTCTTTCCGAGCCATCTAACGGAAGCAACACGGACTGAAAGAAGAATACCTGCCCACGTGACAAAATGGGTGGATCGTTTGCTAGTCGGTAGTGGCGCCTCGGAACCCTCGGTTCATTTCCGATTGAAGCCCAAAAACTTGTGGCAAACGCTTCCAGATTGAACATGATTGCGGGCGTACTTATATGTTGTCAGCTCCAAATCGTGAATTGACAGGTTGAATTTAGCGTGCAGGCTTCTCGTCACCATGTCTTCAATCAATCTCAAAGGGGCTCATGCGCTTGAGATCACCGGTATGTCGTTTTCACGATACGGTTACATTTGAGAGTCTGACCATTTCTACACTGAAAACGGGCAACGAATAAATGATCGTGAAGCTGATTTGATTGTCTTTAGTCCCGACCGGTCTATTCATTGACAATTCTTTCGTGCCTGCGGCGAATGACAGCAAACTCTCCATTGAGAACCCAGCTACTGCTCAGATTTTGGGAGATATCTCCGCAGCCCAGAAAGAAGACGTCGAAAAAGCAGTCAAGAGCTCAGAAGCCGCCTTCAAAGAGTCATGGCAGCACACCAGCCCGGAGAAGCGGCGTGGATTGCTGTACAAGCTGGGCGATTTGATCGAGCAAAACGCAGAAAAGCTGGCTAGCATTGAGGCAGTGGATGCTGGGATGCTCTATCGTGACAGCATGGGATTGAGTGTACCACAAGCTGCGGAGGCTTGTAGGTACTTCGCCGGCTGGGCTGATAAGATAGATGGCCGCAGTATGAAGATCCCCCAGGGAATGGCCTACACTCGCCGGGAGCCTATTGGCGTATGCGCGGCGATCGTGCCCTGGAACTGTCCACTGTATGTATGCAATCGGCTGACCACCTTCTGACACCAGGCTGACGGGCGCAGAATGATCACAGCTTGGAAAATGGCGCCCGCCATTGCGGCTGGTAACACGCTCATCATCAAGACTCCAGAGATCGCTCCTCTCTACGGCCAAAAGCTCGCTGAGTTGATCGTCGAAGCTGGATTTCCCCCTGGTGTCATCAACATTCTCTGCGGCACTGGCGCTATTGCTGGGCAAGCTTTGGTAGAACACGAGCGAGTCTGGAAGGTTTCATTTACTGGAAGCTCCGCAGTGGGCCGCAATATAATGGCGACCTCATCCCGCACCAACCTGAAGAAAGTCACACTAGAACTCGGGGGTAAAGGCCCTAGTATAGTGTTTGCCGATGCGGATTTCGAAAATGCTTTGAACTGGACAGTTGCAGGCATTACCATACATAATGGTCAGATCTGCGCCGCAGGAAGTAGGATTTACGTCCAGAAAGACATATACGATCGCTTTGCTGCGGAGTTCTCCAAACGCTCCCAGGAAGCTGTCGCTGGTGATCCTCTCCTCGCATCCACCACCAAAGGACCGCTGGTATCGAGAAGCCAGAGAGATCGTGTTCTCAGCTTCATAAGAATTGCAAAGGCAGATGGCAACACACTTTTACACGGAGGCGATGAGATCGCGTCCTCAGGCTACTTTCTGAACAATACTGCTTTCACGAAAGTGCCGGCGTCCTCAAAGATAATCCGGGAGGAAGTGTTTGGTCCCGTAGCAAGCATCGCCACCTTCGACAACGAAGCCGAGGCGATCTCTCTGGCGAATGACTCAGACTATGGTCTATCGGCTGCTGTGTTCACCAGCGATGCCGCCAAAGCCACGAGAGTGAGCGATGGCATCGAGTGTGGACAAGTCACCATCAATATGTGGGGCACCGTCAATGCAAACTTGCCATTTGGAGGATTCAAGCAGAGCGGGCTGGGTTCGGACCTTGGGAGTGAGGCGATCGATGAGTGGACGCAGGTGAAGGCTGTGAAGTGGAACACCAAGCTGTAAAGAGTCTGGGTCTCGTAGCTTGTGTCGATGTGCTACATACGCTGGGCATCGGGCAGCTTTGTACAGTGGTGCCATGGCTCATTGCGCAGTTCGCTCCAGCAATGGATGTATATCGCCGTTAAATCATAGTATTGCAAAATGTCCAGGCATTACACCGCCCTGAAAGGGTCTTGGAAAAGCCGATTCGTATCAGCATCGTCCAGGAAATTATCCGCCATCCCCTGATTAAAGTTTGCCAGGTAGCTCTCAAAGTTGGATGTTTCTAGAGAGTTATAGAAATCCGTGAGGCTATCAGTCATCTCGTTGATATCGTGAATGGGGGGAACACTTGGCGACCAAGGCAGGCTGGCGCCAACCCCTTCGTATGGATGCCCTGCTCCTTGGGGCACATTCATGCTTGAGCTATTCTGAAAATTACCGACGGGTTGGATAGGGTAAGACTGAAATTCCGTGGCCAGGCGGCTCGAGGGCTGGAGTCCGTTCGAGGGTTGAGATGGCCCAATCGCCATGAAATTGGGAGCGCCCCGGACGACTTCGGTCTGTGGACGTGGTTCGGCATTTGCAGGAGGCAAATCTGCATATATTGCTTGAGCATGGGGCAACAGACTCTGGATTGTCTTCCACAGACGGCGACTGTTGGAGCCTTTGAGAGCAGACGTTCGGACCAGCTTGATGGCGTTGTCGAATGCTGGCCTGCAGGGAACACCGAAATCGTTTGGTGCATGGCAGACTGCCAGAAAAATTATGGTCAAAGCGGTCATCAGGAAATGGTTGTATACCGCTTGCTGACGTGCGTACATTCCGCCAATGTCTTCCAGGCGAACCAGCACAGCAATGGTGTCTTCCGCAGTCGCGACCAGAGACTGAGCGGCCTCCAGGTTGTCTTGCACACACGCGTGGCTCAACACAAAATGGCGATTTATGAGCATACGCAGGTGATTCTTCCGTAGATGCAACAAGACACGTAGTCTTTGGATCGTCTTGTCCGTAGATGATGCGTTCGAAATGGATTGTACACTCTCTAGACGCAGGTTCTTGGGTATTGACTTTCCCCACCCCTCGATGAGGAATTCGAGATATGATATCGTTTCCCTCGACAGGGCTTTTGCTGAGGATCCCAAGCTTGGGTAAGATTGCCAGAGGTTGGAGCAGATCCTGCCGTAATCGATCATGCATTTGAGGTACTCCGCATCCTTATCCTAATTTCTGTCAGCACCAAACACTCTAGTCGGCCGCAACTCTCCGGTGAATGTATCAAGACAAGCCATGTGAGCAAGATCTATTCATTTACACTTGTCATCCCCACTGGAGTGTCAGACCGGCCTATAGCTGCAGAGAGATGTTCCAGTATAACTGAGCATCCCAAGCGAAGGGATTATCACTCGTGCTCGTACCATCACCTTTGCACTATATTGCTTTGAATTCACCACGAGGAGCGGTGAAGAATGTGATGACTTACTGGCTGAATAAGTTCACTGTCGATGTCTGCATCCTGAAGGGTGAACGGTAAACTGAGGCCGATGCTCCAGCGCCGGTCCAAGATATAGATGCACCAGAATAGTCGTACTGCCCACATGCGCTCTCCGTCATCAGGTAGGTTTTTCAACATGCTGTTCTTTCTATGCAGACCGAGCTCGAGCACAGCGCGAGCGGCGGTGCCTATTCTTCTCCAAGCCAGAAGTTCTTGGTCTGCGTGGAAATAGTATATACTCTGTCATTACATTAGCCTTTGAGCGCTGACCATAGAAGCCTTTGTGAAGGAGCGCCACTTACCAGCGTCGTGAAAATGACAGCTTCGCGACAGGACATTGCTGAAGCTGTGTAAGTTTGTGCGGCTTCTATCTCAACGAGCGAGATAAGCTGCCGACTGAAGCTGTTCTCATCCGAGCAGTCGATCAAATTGCCTATGGCCACGCCGATCCGAACAAGGGAAATATCGAGCACACCCGTGTTGGTTTCAGTATCCGCTGAAATCAACCAAGCGTCGAAGTTCAGCTGCGTCTGGGAGATAAGGGCGTCGATGTCAAAAATGGGGTAGACTGGGTTTATCTCTTCTGCATATATAGTAAGCAGCCTCAAGACTTCCCTCTTAGGTAATACACGGAGAGGATCAGTGCTGGGATGTGTCGACCTCGGGACAGGTTCGCGCGTTGATGAGGTAGGCGACGGTGGAGAGCTAAAGGCTGGGTCATCCACGGCTGTTGAGTGACCTTGCAATGAGGCTCTGGCGATATTGAAGGCATACGCCGGTCTTGTTGGACCAAGGAATTGAGGTTGATGGTGCCGTGAGGTCGGCCGCTCTGCTTCCATCATCCCTTGTGACGTGGTTGGGACACTGGAAGGTGTGCCAGTTTGCATGTGGGCATTTGCAAGATGCTGACTGAATTCAGCATGTAATGCATGGAACCGACCTTCTAGCAGGGCTAGCCGGCTCTCGACATTCTCGATTCCGACCGAATCGGTGGTGGTGGCAGCTGTGCGAGACGGGATTGAGGAGGAACTGTCGGAAGCGGAGAAGATGCATTCGGCGTCTTGCTCTAGGCATTTGCGACAACTGTTTGCATCAGGGTCGACTTGGCATTTGATCTTGCGCTTCTTACAGATATCGCTACAAGGCAATGTCAGCTTCTGGTGCTGGAAGCGAGCGGAAAGGGAAGCGGATTAACCCACCATGCGACCGCGGCATATTTGGTTCTCTTCGTCCTAGGCGCGGGGGGTGCAGGATCTTCGTTGGCGCGCACATTACTCTCGGTCGAAGGCATGATCTCGTCGCAAAGTCTTCGTCCAGGTCAGTTCGATATCATCAATTGTTGGGGTCGTCGTTGTCCATACAGCACGCGAGGTCATCATGAACGGAAAGATCGAAGCGCTCTTCCGTCGGCACTCCCGAGAGTTCCGCGTCCCCAGCTTTGCCTAAATAGGCTCATTGGAGCACGTGACGCGGAGACCTGATCAGAAGTCGAGACATTCTCCTCCGCCCCTAAAGGAGTCTCCATCGACAAGAAGCGTCACCTTGCTCTCGACGGTACAGTACCCATCGGGGTCTACGAAGACCCATCATACTGGCATTATGATCAACAAGGTTCCATGAAAGTGATGGCCAGAAGACGCTGACATCGCCGCGCGCACCCGACTTGAATGAACGGTTCATGACACAATGCAAGCTAAACAATGAACAACGACTACACATATCACGCCACTTTCAGCCTCCTGTCAACCACCTCAACACCTGCTGGCAGCTCAAAATGCGGCTGCAGTCCTGCCCAGCTATGCTCGTTGTACTTCTCCTGTACCCGCTGGCAGGTACGCAGGCCCCATTCCGTCACACCAAGCATCAGCGAACTCTCGAACATAAACGCCATGCTTCCTTCTCCTACTTTCTGTGGCTTCAACTCGGCTTCGCTCGCGCGTTCAAATGTCTCCGCATCAGGTCCATGAGCCGTCATCACGTTGTGCAGACTCGCCCCGGCGGGTTGGAATCCTCCGCCTGCTTTGGCATCATAGTTGCCCGAGATCAACCCCATGAATTCTGACATGGTATTGCGATGATACCAAGGTGGTCGGAACGTATCTTCCTGCACAAGCCAGCGTGGCGGGAAAATGACAAAGTCCGCTACCGCCGTCCCCGGCTGATCCGAAGGCGCCGTGAGAACAGTGTAGATGCTCGGATCCGGATGGTCGAATGATGTACTTCCAATTACTGAGAACCGCCCGAGGTCGTATTTATAAGGATAGTATTGCCCGTGCCACGCCACGACATCGAATGGCGTGTGGTTTTGCGCTGCCGCGAACAGCTTGTTGTCGAATTTGTTGATAATAGACCAGCTGCTTGCGGTATCTTGGTCGAAACGGGCATGGGGTATCTGGAAGTCTCGCGCGTTTGCAAGGCAGTTGCTACCAATTGGGCCCAACTCAGGCAGCTTGAAGTGCCCATGGTAAATCTCCAGTACGTATCCGCGCGCGGATTGCTCGGGCAGGTTGACTCTGTACTTGATACCTCGTGGGATAACGACTATCTCATTTGGCCGGACAAGCAAGTCTCCAAATTCTGTCTGGATGTCCAGGGTGCCGTGTTGAGGTACGATCAGAAAGTCACCATCCGAAGAATAGAAGGCTGTGTTCTCGTCCATGTCACGCCCAGCTGTGTAGACATAGATGCCAATGCCGTGTTTAGAGGTTGGAGCTCCTGCGCCTCCCAGTCTCCGCAGACCAGCAATCCAATCCACTTCACGATCGAGCTCAAAGGGATCCCAGCGAAGTTGGTTCGGGATTTGATGCATTGCGGATGCTTCAGAATCTAGACTTTGAGTCGACGCCTGATATGGCGCAAAGTCAAGGTGTGATGCAGATGGGAGAATACGGTAAAGCCAACTTTGCAGATTCTCATGTCGAGGCGCGGTGAAGGCTGTCCCGGACAGTTTCTCTGCGTAGGTTCCGTACGGGCATTTTTGCGGCGAGTTGGCGCCTATTGGTAGAGCGCCTGCAACAGATTCCGACCTGTTCTTTCCAGTCAGAAGTGAATGTTACGAAGGGTCTCAAGGGACTTACTGGTGTTCAGAACCAAAGCCATTAAGGTAGGTGTATTTCTCTGGGAAGGCAAATTGAGTGACGGGCATGATTGCAACTCTGCAGACTATGCAGTTCGGCTATCATTCGTGTTACTGATGTTCGGCGATCTAAGTATCTCGGCCAAGGAAGTAAATCCGACGTTCCGAGAATCTTTGAAGTCCAGTAAAGTTGTGCAGCCTGTCGGTGGCTTGATGGCCATTCCGAGTTTCCGAGATCGAGAACAGGTGAGTTGGATCGTTTGCTGATTATAACTTCATCGCGCATCTAACACAAGAAGATATCAATTTGTTCCCACAATCGACAAATTATAACTCCTGCTCAACCTCCAAAGCTGCCGCCATGGCTTTGAACAGCATGATCTCGTCCTTTGTCGACTGGATGATCACACATCCAGTGCAAGCGACCGTCGCCTCGATCTTTGGCGTGCCTATCTTGTATATTCTTGCAAACGAGGTCATCCGTTACAATGCACGCATCAAAGACTTCAGCGGCCCTGCCGGTCTTCCACTCATCGGAGTGATCTACGACATATCCAGCAACGCAGCCGAGCAGTACAGGATGTGGGCAAAGAAGTATGGCGGGGTGTATCAAGTACAACTGGGTAATATTCCAGTTATCGTTGTGAATGATGCAGCCTCAGCCAAGACGATCTTTGGTTCCAACTCGCAGGCACTGGCTTCAAGGCCAGAAACCTACACGTTTCACAAGGTACGTACTCATGGAAGATCGAGTTCATGCTTCGTACTAATCTAATGATAGGTCTTGTCTAATACGGCCGGCACCACCATTGGTACATCACCATACAGCGAGTCGTTGAAGAAGCGCCGCAAGGGCGCAGCTTCGGCTCTGAACAGGCCTTCAATCGCGACTTACACCGGACACCTTGATACTGAGACCAGAGACTTTGTCGCCGAGTTTTTCAACTACGGCAAAGCTGGCACGAAAGCTGTCGATCCAACTCCAATGATCCAGCGCTTGTCGCTCTCTCTGGCCTTGACATTGAACTGGGGAGTCCGAGTGGCATCTCAAGAGCATGACCTCTTCCATGAGATCACGCACGTGGAAGAAGAGATCTCGCGCTTCCGATCGACGACCGGCAATCTCCAGGACTGGATCCCTATTCTCCGGCTCAATCCTTTCAGTGTCGGTTCCAAAGTCGCTGGGGAGATGCGTGACCGCAGAGATAGATATCTCAACAAGCTAAACAGTGAACTCGACGAGCGCATTGCCAGCAAGACCAGCAAGCCTTGCATCCAGGCGAATGTCATTCTTGACCCGGAGGCCAAATTGAACAAGGAAGAGTTGACCTCGATCAGTCTCACCATGCTCTCTGGCGGGCTTGATACAATCACGACACTCCTCCAGTGGAGCATTGCCTTGCTAGCTGCGCGGTCAGACATTCAAGACGAGGCTTTGAAGGCTATCCGGAAGTCATTTGCTGAAGACCGCCCGCTTTGTGACTCGGAAGATGACCAGAGCTGTCAATATGTGGTCGCTCTCGTACGAGAATGCTTGCGCTACTTCACAGTGCTCCGACTGGCACTACCAAGAAGTACTATCAAGGATATCGTGTTTGAAGGGAAAGTTATTCCGAAGGGAACGATGATCTTCCTCAACGCCTGGGCATGTAACATGGGTAAGATTGCCACAGTAAGACGATGTGCATTACTAGATTCACTGACATTGAGAAGATTCCAACGTCTGGAGTGACCCCGAAGAATTCCGCCCGACACGGTGGCTCGAACAGCCTGACGCGCCAATGTTCACTTACGGCATGGGCTATCGCATGTGTGCTGGCTCCCTTCTGGCGAACAGAGAGCTCTACCTTATCTTCATGAGGTTACTGGGCTCGTTCAAGATCGAGAAGGTCGAGAACATTGACTATCACCCAATCTCTGGAAACTCCGACCCTACCAGTCTCGTGGCTATTCCAAAGCCGTACAAAGCGAAATTCGTTCCGCACTCCATCAAGGCTTTGGAGCAGGCGCTGGCAAATTGATCTCATATAACTTCACCGCGCCGGTAGCGAAGATGAGTTCTAGAGCTGCAGGCGACGGAGATTTTGGGTGTGGCCGAGTAGATTAACAAGAAGTTTACTCGCATTCAACATTGTGTCGCAAATGATGGGTTTTCTGTAAAGATGGGCATAGAACATCAACCAAAATGATCACCGAAGATTTGCAAGTTGGCTTACAACACATGATACCCCAGTCTATCCACTAAAGACAATGGGAACAATATTGTGTACTTAGAGTGAGGAGGTGTTTGACGACCAGAACTCTCTCCGTGGACTACCGACGGTCTCGATTTCCGAGGGTTGATGGTATGTGCACACCCAGTCAGGAGATTGCCGACATTCTCAATTGCTGTGCCTTTTGACATCAATGAAAAGATGCCCCAGATGTGATAGACAATGCTATAGTGAACTTAATATGAATTCGGCAGTGTTCATGTTCATGTTAAGTCGAGGAATTGAACGAAGTACAATATTGCTGATAGCGGAGGTGAGCGGAGGGCTTCCGCTTTGGGAAAGTTCGGATTACCCGTCTCGCTATCCGACATAGAAAAGTGGGTCTATACCAGTCACGTGATCTTGACCCAACAGAAGTATCAATCCAGCTAATTCAGTCAATCCATTAGCAACGCCATATTGAATTGATTCAGAGCGATCCATCACTTGATTCGATTGCCAAACTGGGCCCCTGAATCTAATCAAATCTATTGTGCCCGTCTCCGCCACAAATACGTCTTCCTTGAGAGAATGCTAGTACTGCATTCATGGCTGAAGGTTACTCTTTGCAAATGTGAATTGATGTTATATACAACTATACGAATGTCTGCCAGGCTCTCAAGACAATTTGGGCTTGTTACAGCAGTCAACCTCTCGATACACCTCTCTGCTCTGATTGTCTTTGTTTGAAGGCACGTCGAGAGAAGGATTTGCTTCGAAGAAGTCTGCAGGCTTCAAATTTACTTGGTGAATTTCCACGGGCATGACAGGATAATCTTCAGTCCTTGGATTGTGCGTCAGACCGAAGACGGACCATACGACCACGTCGTCGTCCTGGACGTTGTCGCCTCGCGCCACCATGTCTGCGACGCCACCACGTTCAACCCGGCTTTGCAGTGTGAAGCGACCTCCGGCGTACAGTTCGCCTTCCTTGAACTTTGTGACCCAGGTGTGATGCTGCGCAAAGGCGGCGCGCTTGGCTTGGACAGAGTCCGGATCCGCAAGAAGGAGCTGCGTCGCGGGTGAAATGACTTTGTAGCCCACAGGTTTGCCACTGATTCTGTTCTTCTTATTCTCATTGACGATCTTGATGACTCGATTGTGTTGAGGTGCGGCGTCGATCCAGGTTGACTTAGTGACAGGGTTGGTCTTGACTTCGTAGAAGTTGCCTCTAGGGTTCGTTTGCGGGTTCATGCGGACCGGGTGTGACTCCTCCTGCATGACCGTGTTGTTTTGTCCATCAATTGCTGGGTCGATTCGGACGGCAAAGATGTGCTGGTGATTTTGTGCCAGCACACCGGGGTTGACGACATTGCCGTAATCGCTTGTCTTGCCTTTGTCGATGTTCACACAGCTAACGATTCCCGTGGCTCTCGTCTCGATGTCGATACCTCCGGATTGGTTGAACTTGTAGTTAAAGATATATTCGTAGTTGGCCAGAGTGATGATGAATTGGACGACCAGTTCTCGGTTGCGAGTCACGACGGCTCTACCAGTTCGCCAGTTGGTATGCTTCCAGCCAATGCCATTGTCTTGTTCATGTAAACAAATCACATTTGGGTGAGCCTTTGGCTTACCGTCCGGGCCGATAGTTGTTGCGTTAAAGTACTGAAAGCATGGAAATTAGCTTAATGTCCTATGCTCGCCGATCGGAGAAAGGCTGCCAAGTCTTACCTTGATCACCCCGAGACAGTCACAACCAAGAGCAAGGTTGTTGGCACAGTTTCCAGCGCCGCCATCACCGAAGTCGAAGGCTTGCTTCCTTTGGAAAGGAGGTCGGGCATCGGCATATGGAACAGTCATCTCACTGATGGACAGACGGTAGAAGATGCTGCGCCCTTCGTATCGAACATCATGCAAGACTGCACCCTCCCTCGGGTTGAAGGAAACGCGGAAGCTCCACTTTTGCCACTCAACGAGTGATTCGTCGCGGACTTTGAAGGATGGCCCCTCAGGTTGCACGATATGAAGCGGCTTGAGATCCTGACGGACACCGCCTTTAAGAAGCTCGGGAACGTACTCCGCCGGAGCGCAGTGCTCAAGAATCTTTTTGTTGTGTGTCTTGCCTTCGAGCGCATCGCCCTTGCCTCCCGTCGCAAGGCGGTCAATCCGTATGATTTGCTGCGTGGTGGCGTCCATCACCGGAATCAACGGCAAAGGGTAGGCATAGAAATTGCTGTCAGGGTTTCCATTGCGGGTGTCCTGGGCAAAGATCAAGCCTTGGAAGTATCTTCTGTTTGCATCCTCGAGATCCAAGCCACCGTAAGGCCATGGCTCGATGACAACTTCAAAGCCCTCAGGTAATTCGAGTTCGGCCAAAGCGTCGTTGAAAGCCTGTGAAGATTTGCAGACATTTACCAGTGTGTCAAACTCGTATCTATGACGGGGTCAACGATTACTACATTCACTTCCAGAGGCAACCTCATGTCAAAGACTTACATGGTCAGCGATGCATGATGCTCTTTGCCGATGATCTCGTGATGGTCGCGGCGGCTATTAGTGACGTCGACGATCGATTCATGGTACTCGGGCACCTTTTGGTCCAGGATGACATCGTACTGGCACTTGGCGCGTCGCGCAGGGCGGGTAGATGATGGTCCCAAACGGCCAGAGTGCTCAAGTGCCAGGAAAGCAAGCAGTTCGGGTTTGGGAGGCTCCGACAGAAAGATCTCGCGGAATGCGATGACCTGGCCTGGATGTTGGCCTAGCACTATCTCTCTCGCAGCGTCGATTTCCTCCGAAGAAAGATTTTGGAGCGGATGCGGAGAAGGCATTGTGTTTCTTGGGAAAGGAAGCACGGGCTCAGCCTGAGGCAAAAGGGAGGATAAGGTGAGGGTAGTGAAGAAACTGAAGATGGACTCCAGAACGTTGCCTTTGACTTAAAGATCGTTGGAGATCGCCTAGTGAGGTGGGGCGAGGGGCCAAGGGATTGCGGAACAAGTATTTCCGATTGGACATGTGTACGACCTTTCCGCAATTCCGAACTTATCATATCAGTGGTGATAGGCATTTTGAAGGACTACGCTTATCCGTCAATGCAATCTAGGAGACGTCTCCTTTTTGTTAAACATGCAAACTCACGAAAGATGTTCGGTGTTCCTACAGCTGCGACATCGATCTCGGTCGTCGACCCGATCACAACAGCACTCACTCTCAATGGTTTATTACCTCTCCCAGTATGCCACAGTTGATGGTACTT
This sequence comes from Cladosporium sp. MBC 237, assembly GCA_030772445.1. Classification (NCBI taxonomy): domain Eukaryota; kingdom Fungi; phylum Ascomycota; class Dothideomycetes; order Cladosporiales; family Cladosporiaceae; genus Cladosporium; species Cladosporium sp. MBC 237. The sequence goes on from JAPHCH010000074.1 coordinate 315,853, forward strand.
GCATTCGCGTCAAGATATTGGTAGGAGACTATTTAGGGTACGTCACTTCTATTTGTAGGGACGTCGCCTGCTCATCACAAGTCGAGTCGAATTCAGCAATGGAGGTCAGCATTGCCCGGCATACAGTATGCTATATTTTGTACAGATCCCGACGAAAGCAGGTGAGTGTGGAGTGAAAAAAGACGCAAAGATATCTAAGAAAGCCGATTTCTACCAAAGATGAGTCTAGGAAATTGTTCAAGCAACTGCAGCTCCGGGCGACTGAAAGTCTAGCGGCCCAACGTAAACTCTGCTCTTGAAAACGGCAAAATATACGCCACCAAACAGAGTCCAGCCAGCCAATACCACAATTGCGTAGTTCATGTTCTGAGCCGTCACAGGCTGTGCGTTTGGAAAGACACTGAACACAATGGCCACGACACTCCAGAGTAACGCGAGCGAATCGACAATCCAGCCGTGACGACCGAGACTGAACCATGCTCTCGGCAGCACGTTTGACGGAGCCAAAAACCTGTTGTAAATCTTGAAAGTGATAGGAAGTGCATATGAGATATACATTCCCAGAATCGCCATGGAAAGGATGGCGTTGAATGCTGTAGTGTTGACAATGTAGATGAATCCAAGAAGCGCCTGCAGGACCGAGATCAGAACGCACATCCGAGTCGGGACGTGAAACTTGTTGTCGACTTTGGTGTAATAGTTGCTGAAGGGAATGGCGTTATCGCGCGCGAACGCCCAAGCAGTTCTGCTGGTCGAAGTAAGGCCTGCAGAGTTGGCGGCACATGCAATCAGAGTCGGGATCAGAGAAAGAACCGTAGCGCCTGCTGGGGAATTCGTGACGTTCAAGAAGAGCTGGATGAATGGAAACCCAGTCCGGGACTCAAGAAGCGCTCCTAGATCCCCCAAACAGAAAAGCAGTACCACGCAGTAGATGAGTCCGATGCACCCGTTCAATAAAATAGATCCGACCATGGCAAGTGGGACCGATTTTGAAGGTTGCTCAATCTCTTCCGCAAGATGGGCAGCAGCATCGTACCTGTCGTTGTGTCAGTGAATGGGAAGAAACATCGAATGAGGTGACTTACCCTAGGAATGGATACACAGTTGAGAGCAGACCGATCAGCCATGCGATTCCATCAGACTGCCATCCGGTCGAGTTGCTGGTTTCAACGAACACGTAATGCGCCGTGTGTTTAGGAGCCGACATAGCGCCCAAGACACAGACTATGCAAACAAAGCCTGCCACGTGCAGTACCCCAGAAGCAAGATTGACCGTCGGATTGAGTTTTGATCCCCAAGCGTTCATGACAAAAGAGTAGGCTAGGATGAGCCAGTAAAACAGCATCCCCTGCCATCTCTGACCGACATAGTCCGGGTTATTGACAGTGATCAATGCCTGAAGCTGGAGGCCGCCCAGGAAGCCAGCGGAGGCAGTCAGCAATATTTGACCACCTATATTTGTCCATCCAGTATACCACGAGGCCAATGTTCTTGTGTTCTGGGGCGATAGTGCTGCGACCCAGTGATATTGACCTCCAGCGGTCGGGTATGAACTCGATAATTCAGCTAGGGACAGGCCAATCAAGATGGTACCCATGAAAGAGACGATACTGTACTTTGTCAGGAATTTTTCATATAAGTAGCAACACTGCAACTTACTAATTGTAGAATAGACATGGGGCACCGCCGCTCGCTAAAGCTTGTGCGACCACGCTACCTAGAGCCTCCCAAGTTGCCATCAGACAAATGAGTAAAGCTCCGAGCGACCAGATTGAGAACGACTCCCGGAGACTTTCTGTCTCTCCAGCTGCTATAGTTGGAGCTTTCGGCATACATTCCTCAGCATGATGCTTGTCTATCTTGGACGGCTCTTGACTCATATTGGAGTGTCTTCTCGTAACGTAATCCAGTTGTCGAATACCGTGCGTGAGCGTGTGTATATGATGTTAGGCCACAGAGCGAGTCGCAAATGGTCAAAAGGATATCCAAATTGCATAGAAGTCCAACGTGCAAAGAATACTATGCAGGGGAATCAATTGGCAGAATCATCTGGCTTTCAATTGCAATTAAGCATGAACACGCAAGGCGACTGGGCGACGGCCAGGCGGGGTCTGATACAAAGTGAGTTCGATTAGCGCAAGATAATAAGCTCTATCTTACCCCAGATCCACTCCTCTCGGGGAAAAGCCAATGGCTTCTTGGATTGCTATCTCGGAACGTTCCTATGATTGAGCAAAGGATACCCACGTAGATAATAGAATGATTGCGCCTTCCGGTCCTCTATGAGACAAGGTACACGATCCTCACAAACTCAGTCAGGCAGTGGCTTGTCACTTGCAAGCAAGCAATGTAATCGCTTGCGGCCTGGAGGCGAAGAAAAGAAAATGCGAACAGCAGGTCAGTTCGAATGCATAACCTGGGTCCCTCCATTCGACAATGTCTCTGATTCAAGTGTGTATGACAGGTCGAGAGTACTGCGTGGAGTGTGGCTATCTCAACTCTAGCCCAATGTCTGCCCACCTACCGCAACGCGAACTTCCTTGGAATCGTTCCGACGAATCCGAATCGCTTTCCGAGCTCGACTTGCGGTCTTGTTAAGATAAACTGTCTTTTCAAAGACACCCCCACACTCGTTTCTAAAACTCCAACGCTCCATCAAACCACCACGATGACCACTGACAACGTTTACCGGGTTACTTTGTTCAAGATACCCGACGCATCAAACCGGCAGAAATTGATCGAGATGTATCGTGAGATGCCCAAAAACGCGACTAAGGTAATAATTCTACTCATGTGATAAACGTCAACCTCGAACGATGAGAACTGATCGATTCTCAGAGCGGGAAGCCTTACATTCTAGCGGTCAATGTTGGCGAAACCTTTGACGACCAAAGGAACCAGGGGTACAATCTTGTGGCCACATCTGTCTTTGCCTCAAAGCAGGACATGGAGTACTACGACAATCAATGTGAGGCCCATGCTGCGCTGAAAACCGTGGCGAAGCAGTCGCATAACGGCGCAATGATGGTATTCTTCAAGAGCGCCTTTGATTAATGGCATGGAATGAAGTTCCCGCAATGTTGTCGTGGGTCAATAAAAGTGCTATCAAAATGATCCCTTGATCAATAAAATGGACCTCACTGTCCTGCCTGGACAGTTGCCATCTATTCGTGCCTCGTGATTCCAGTACCGTATTGTCGGTTTTGCGTCGCTGTCAAAACAGCGGCTACGTCCGTGGGCTTTTGGCAGTTGAGCAAGTTGCACTGCTGACAGGCTTGACCTGGGACCTTGATGAGGTCGGAAGAAGTCGGAGACGTGACTGATCCTTGTGGCAGTCAACTGGAAAGTGTGAGACGACTCATAAAAGCATTAACAGGCGTAAAAATCTATTTCCGACTGGCTGTTGCCCTCCATATATCTCCTGCTTATTCAGTGGACACAGAAGCGACTGCTCCGTAGAATCGTGCTTGCCATTCATCTAGTCTCTTCCCACGATGTACCAAATGTAATCATTCCGCCAACCAAGCCAGAGCTTGCAAGAAGCGTCTCACTGATGGGACTTTGTCCCTCCGGAAAGCTCCAGTTGATCGCAAGTGGCAAACATGAAATCGTCGAGCAAAGTTCTCGCAACCAATTTCTCCATGGATTGGCGCTCAAGACCCCCGAAGACGCCACATTTGCACCTTTATCTTGACCCTTTCCCTGCGTAATTGAGCTCACATGTACATGCTGCTTCCCAAGTCCCAGACATCGCTCTCTCGCCAGCCTGACCAGATCGCAGATCAGCGATACCACCCAAAAGCGATTCGACAGAACCCAAAGATCTATGCTTCTTCTACCCCGGAGGACTTTGTGTTGCGTGAGTAATGCAATGTTCTCTAGAACTTGAAACGCAGTACAAGAGATGAGCGAGGCGTATTGTAGCATCTTGATGATAATGTCGCCATGCTGCGCGCGTTTCAGTTCGGCTAAGGCGGAGTAGAGGGTAAAGATGCCGGTAAGTCTTGTGCAGACGCGGGTGTCTTCGAGAAGGTCATAGAAATTCTTGAGAGAGGCGGAATGGATAGACCTTCTCGTATATGTATTGAGACGACCCAATTGAGCATGCAGGAGTAAGGATGCATAGCAGGTCGTGGCGAGCGTGGCATCAAGACCGGAACTTGTTGTGATAGTGCGGACGAAACGATCGAGGATATTGGAAGGAGGGGTGGTTGTCATGTTTTGGATTAGGAAATCATTATGTGGCTGAAAAAAATCGATGTTCAAAAATGCACGACCATGAAATGCGCTCTTGATTGTGCACTCTCAAATTGAGTTCTCGGAAAGGCTGGGGTTACTCTTTCCGTTTCTTCCGAAATGGAATTGGGTAAATACTTTGACTAACGTTTCATGATTCACGTGAACGCTCAGAGACATTGACTTTCCATCATATTGTCAATGGAATGACCGTGCCCACCACCACACGCCCTGTACACCCTCGGTTGCCCATGATCCGACGAAAGCATGTTTCCTCTCCACCTCGAAGTCCGCTGTCCCAACCGTAGAGTGGGTGATTACCTCATCTGAACCGCGATGTAATGGGCTACCCCGTCAAGTGTGAGTGTTTAGGTGATGTAAGGCTGGTAGGGAGTACCTTGCTCGAGAGCCTTGCGGTAAAGCTTGCGGTTCGAGCGGACAAGGAGCCACTTCAAAAAGAGGGCACTTCCAGAACCAATGACACCGCAGACCATCATGAGAAGGAAAGCGCGCTGGTAGCGAGGCTCATCGGCAGAGTCGAAGAAGTAGGGGGCGATGACGTTGCCAACCTGTCCCAGGATATTGACAAGTGCGATTCCGACCGCACGTTTCTCCGGTGTACGACCCAGCGAGTTGGAGGTCCAAGAAGAGATAAGAGGGTTTGCGGTATACATGCCGACAACGTAGATGAAAGAAGCGCCATAGCGAGCACCACCGTTCATAGTGGCAAGACAGACGATGAACCCGAGAGATCCGATGAAGACTGGGACAGCAAAATGCCAGCCACGATCCCTTGTCTTGTCAGAGTGCCAGGCGTTGATCAAAGATCCACAAGCGGCGAGGAGGTATGGCGGGCATAGCATAAGTAGGGTTGCTACATTGCCGTAACCGAAACCGCGCACAATCGAGGGGTAGAAGTTGGAGAAGCCATAAGCAGCGGAGATACCGATATTCATAGCCGTGATGACCCAGGTCTTGTAATCTTTGATGCACATCCAGAGTCCGCGCAGCGGTCCACCCTTGGCTTCGGCGACGGACACGCGATCAGCGGCCATGCGAGCGTTGGCGATGGCAAGCATGTCCTCAGTCATGAACCAACGGTACGCAGCGCCGCTCTTGGAGTGGGGATAGTCGGGCAGAAGCATGAGGCAGATCATGGCGAGACCGGAACCGGTGACCGCGAGGACAATGAACAACCACTGCCAGCCAGCAAGACCGTGCTTTCCCTCCAATGTGCCGAAGACAGCGGCTGCGATCAGACCAGCCACGCACCATGCCAGAGTCTGGCCTGTGTAAAGCAGAGCGACGCGGAACGCCATTTCGGAGCGCTTGTACCAACAACTCATGAGGTAAACGGCTCCGGGAAGAAGAGGTGCCTCGACGATACCGAGAAAGAATCGGATAGCCATCAGACCCTGGTAGTTTTTCACGCCACAAGTCGCAGCCGAGACACCTGACCACACGATAGCCATGAGACAGAGGTAGAGGCTTGGGCGAATGTACCCGATGAGCATGTTGGAGGGGATCTGACCAAGGACGTAACTGTGTTAGAGACATTGTCAGTCAGAAATTGCAAGTAACAGGATCGTGCCACTTCACGGCCCAGATGTGCTGAAAAGCCAATAACTTACCCGGCAGACAGGACGGCCACAGCAGAGCCGAATTGATCACCTTGCAGGCCAAGATCAGAGTCCAGGGTGCTGATGCGAGCCTGAGCGATGGCGGCGCGATCGAGGTAGTTGAAGAGGTAGAGAACCCAGAGACAGGGCATCAATGTGATGTCGAGTCTCCTGACGATCTTCTTCTCGAGCATGCGCCAGTCGGCGATACCGAGCGCTTCGATCTGCTCCTCGGGACTGGGAAGAAGATCGGCCTCCTTGTCGGTGGCGGTTGCACCATCTTTGTCACCCATTTCGATCATGGTAACATTCCTTTGCTCAGACCTGACAGACGCTGCTTTCTTGTCGTCGGGGTATGAGGTGTCATTGACGTTGGGAGGTTCGCCACCGGTGGGCGGAATGATTCTATCATCGTTGGTAGCCATCGATGACTGAATAGGCAGGAGGGATTGGGTGGTTGTTTCGACCCCCGGGTGGAAGTCCGCTTTGGGAAAACTCAGTGATGGGAGCGAGACGAATGGGGGGGGGGG